>WBMV01002324.1:298846-341904 GCA_013396655.1 Campylorhamphus procurvoides | reverse complement strand
GGGTGTGCTTTTCGGACCTCCGTGGCCTGAGCACCCAGCAGGTGCTGAAACAGAAACTTTCCTTCTTCTGCTACACTTCTTCATCTCACAGATATTTGTATCCTAACTAAACCGAATAAAGGAGATTTTTCTCACAGCAGCAGTGCCCTCTCACACCAGCCTTCACGGCTCCGGCACCGCTGCTCACACTGAACCTGAGGCACCGAGGATTTTTGATGTTAAATCAACAAGCTCAGTGTGAGAACACCCCACCCGGGCAGCTCCAGGCCGAGCGAGCGGGCNAGAGGGTGGCTGGGCACTGAACAGGCTCCCCAGGGCAGTGGGCACAGCACCAACCCTGACAGAGCTCGGGAAGGGTTTGGACAACACTCAGGCACATGATGTGACTCTTGGACTGTCCTGCACAGGGCCAGGAGTTGGACTTTGATGATCCTTGTGAGTCCCTTCCAACTCAGGGTAGTCTGTGATTGTATGCGTTTGAATCCTGCTCTCTTTGAGTGGCTTCACCGTGATCTTTCATAATTCCTGTTGGGAGTTCAGTCTTGCTGCAGTAACTATAATAAATACTGTAGAAATGTAGCTTGTGCTGTTAAGATTGTGTAGTTAATGGAAACTTTCATGTTAGACATAGGAGAAACATGTTTCCCAAAGTGACTTGTGATCACCAGGAATTATCCATGTGGGCACCTGTAGGCCTGGCAGGCATTATGGGACAGGTGATATAATGTGAGCATTAAGGGCCATGAGACCAGCAAATACAGGAGATGGACCTGATGAGTCTTATGGGTCCCTTCTAACTCAGGATATTCTACAATTCTGTACTTTAGCATTTTTGGAAGAAGGACAGCATGTTTCATAACACTGTCTTCACTAATTTTGTGTCTCTACCAGTACCCTTATATGTTACAAATAAAAGTCATCCACAGTTTTCTCTCGTTAGAATTGAGATCTGCCTTGAAATAGGATCTGGATCTGGTGTAGTTTCAACATTTCTAGCTTCTTCCATTCTTGGATCCAGTGCACTGTACTTGTAAGTATAACAGCATTTAAACTATTGCATGTAATAATAAAGAATGCTTAACCCTCACATATACATTNCGGGAGGCTCGGTAGGGCGGCGGGGCCAGCACGCCAGGGGTCCCAGGAGAGGGTGAAGCTGGTGGGGGATTGCGGTCACACAGGGACTGGGCGCCACAGCAGCAGAGGGGTCTAAAGGTGTTATTAGTGTCCAAGGGATCGCTGCGGAGACGGTGAAGGGTCTGGAGGGGCCGTACGTGGAGCGGCTGAGGTCACTTGAGTGGTTCAGCGTGGAGAAGGGGAGNTACATTTTTCATTTTTCTTTTTAAAAAACTATTCACAAATATGAGCTCAATTCTGCAGATAAAGAAATCAACACAAAGAAAGCCTGTCGAGCATTTCTGAGATTTGGACCAAGGGCAAAGGGGGATGCACCACCACAGAGCCTGAACTATTTACTTCATGTTGTAGAATGTGTAGAATGTTAATAATTCTGTGACTAGAATTCCATTTTCCCATTTTTTAGACATTGCTGAGCCTACACTTGTGCTTGCTGGTTAAATCTTAAATTTTAGCCACTGACTAGGCATCTTATGGTCTGATGAGATTAGTTACCTGGGTGTTGGCAGTAACTGGATTTTATTAGAGACTTGTATGAATATATATTTATGGAGAGCTAGTGTTGAAGTGGAAATCCTATACTTCAGCTTTCAGATGATTAAAACTTTCAGTGTAGCATTGAATGGTTTGACTGCTAATACATGGTGTCTATTTTACTGGCTTTTTTTTTGCTATTTACTTGCAGAGTAAGGGATGCTGAAATGGATATTTTCATTGAGAATACATAAATTAGCATGTGGTTCATAGGGATAAACTTCCAGGTATGGTAGTCTGTAACTCATACTTTGTAATATTTTGCTTTTAGATGTACGGATATCAACCCCATGGCAGCTTACTGTACACAGGAGACAGCTCTGCTTAACAATGTTCACCTTCAGCCAGTCATTACTGACTTGGTAAGATAGATATTTCAAAAATATCTTCTTTATAGCTTCTGTAATTTCTTAACACTTACTAGAGATCACAAAATCATACAATAAATCAGGAACACATCCCGGTGGGTTTTGAATGTCTCCAGAAAGAAAAAATCCATTACTTCCCTGGGCTGCCTGTTCCAGTGCTCTGCCACCCTCAATATAAAGTTATTCATGTTGAAGTGGAACTTGTATTTTAGTTTATTTTTGTTGCTGGGCACTACTGAAAAGAGTCTGGCACCATCCTCTTTACACCCATCTTTCAGAGATGAAATTCCCTTTCCATCTTTTCTGCAGACTAAGCAGGCCCAGCTCCTGCAGTCTCTCCTAGACATGCAATCATATTTTCAGCCCTGATACTGAAGAGTAACTAAAAAGTACTAGAAGTAACTAAGCTAGAACAAACTTTCTTTTAAAAAGCATGGATGGAGAAAAAGAAAACCAAAATGGCCAAAATTGTTTCTGAAGGAAGAGAAAACCAAATTATTCAAGCTTTGAAAATCAAAATTAAGCTCCAAAAATTCACTGAATTCACTTAAAAATAAATTCTGTAGATATAGTTTGGAAAAATGCTGGACAAGGGATTCTGGAATGACTTGATATTATCATACCCCTTCTTCTAAATCTATGCAGTTCTTAGTTCTCAGCCTTTTCTGATTTAATTAAAAGTAACAACATACACAGGTCCTTGTTTCTTACAAAATTTGATATGGGGAATACCTAGTTTTCTCACCTCTTTAACCCTGAACATATTTGTTAACAACAGATGATGTAGATAGGTAACAATAAAGGGGATTGAAAATGGATGAACAACTGCTCATACTTGAGAACTGAACTGCAGTTGTCACAGATTGGTCATTTTGGCTAACAAATGTTAACCAATGATAAATCCAACATTTTTTCATATCTAACTTGAATTCTGAACTGACCAAGAATAAAGTACTACTCTTGTGTCCACGTATGTGTCTGTTGCTTTTCTACAACTATGCATAACATAATGTGAAGACTATTGAAATTGTTCTGCTCTTTGTTGGGTACCTCTTCTTGATGCTTGTGCCTGTTCGACTCTGGCCAGATCCCAGGTACTCAGGCCCACAGAAAAGGGGAATGGGGAAAAAAAGCCCAAAAAACTATGAAAATTGGAATAGCAAAATCAAAGCTACATATATATATATTTACACTTATACACATAGAAAGTAAAAGTTAGTGTTCCTGAGTCAGGATGAAATGCTTGGAATATCCAGCACTATGTAACTATTTTTACAAAATATTTGCATTCTTCACATTTCCAAAAAACAAACCCCACAAAAGAATCATCAACTTCATCTACAGGTCAAAGGATTGTCTCCAAGATTAAATGGGAAGGTTGATCTACTGCTGTTTAATCCACCATATGTGGTAACACCTTCTGAAGAGGTAAGTAAAATTTGAAATACACAATAAAAATGGTATTTCTACTGTCAGAGGAGAGATGGCAGATCAAAAAGACCCCACTAGGAAAACTGCAAGGGTTTTTTGAAATAGTAAAGAATGTTGTAGGACCAGCACTGACTTAGTGAAAATGCTGGAGTTCCCCATAAAGACTACATGGGAATAAGGATTCCTAGTTGCTGCTTCTCAATACCTACTTCCTCCATCAAGTATAAACCATGTAGGACTTCGGTTAGGCATGCTAAGGACTTATAGAAGACTTTCAATGGAAAATACATTTGTTCCCTGCAGAATAAATACTCCGCTGCTGCTGACTCCTATTCTCAGAATTTGTCCCATGAACACTTAAGGGGTTTTCTGACCACCTTCCACTTGGCAAACACACACATAAAACATTAGAAGTAAATACATACAAATTATGTGACAATGTAGCTCTTTTAATTCAGTTTAAGAATAGAACTTGAAACAAAATAGTGTACTCATCATACAGAAAGTGTTTTTGAAATAACTGGCTGCATAAGCTAACCTGCTGAATCGGAACTGTCAGACTTCTAATGGCAGATATCTAAGGCCAGAGATCATGGTGATGTTTCTCGTAGAAGTACCAGTGCCAATCCTATCATTCTATATTATGACAGTCTTTATTTTCCTTCTTCCTAGGTGAAGAGCCATGGAATAGAGGCATCCTGGGCTGGTGGCAAACAGGGCAGAGAAGTAATGGATAGAGTTTTCCCTTTAGTACCAGACCTACTTTCACCAGAAGGATTATTCTACTTGGTCACAATTAAAGAAAATAATCCAGGTGATCACCCTTCTTGGACATTTAAATGTACCAAATCAGTTTTAACATTATTAATCAAAATATTGATCACAGATAGACCAAAAATACAAATGGGTTGAAACTAGGAACTCTCCAAGCTAGTCTGGAAAATGGTAGTATATAGGACCCTGGCAGCTCTGCAAGAGTTCAATCCAAATTTTACTAATTAACAAAGCCACACCAGTCCTTTCTCATGGAAGAGAATGATGGTATTAACTTCAAAGGCAAAAGTCCTTAGTCGGAAATGTGATGTCTTTCATTTTACAGGTGTAGAGAAAAGATTTCTACTTGTTCCTTTGATCTAATGTTAATGGCTACAAGTTACCAAGTAATTTTAAGAAGAAAGATTATTCTTCACACCTGATTTATTAGGCAGCTTTTAGGAGAAGATGCTGCAGATGTGACTTTCTCCTACAGTTTAGCTTCATAGAGAATTCTTTGCTGTTAATAGCAAACTACTGAGCTTCAGTTAGTAAATTGTAAGCTTTATTTGTTCTTGGTGGAAGATTATTTTGCATTAAAATTACTTTCTGAAATAATAAAGAGGAAATAGTTTATCCTCTTTGCTTTACAGCTTGTGTTTGACAGATACTTTAGCACTGTCTTTTATAACCAGTTTCTAACTCTGTTGTAAACGTTAAACTTTCAATTACAGATGAAATTCTGGAAACAATGAAGAAAAGTGGCTTGGAAGGCACAAAAGTACTTTCAAGACAAGCAGGACAAGAGAAGCTGACTATCCTCAGATTTAGGAAGTCTTGATAATTTCTGTTCACCTTCCAGGTAGCAGGCATGCAGAAAGTTGAACACCTAGTTGTCAGTTGAACACTGCGGTTGTCAAATTAATTTTTAAGCCATGATTTTCACCCTCTTAAGGTGTATCCTCACTTCCTGATTACTGCAGTGAAACTGATCAAGACTCTGTATTTATATTTATTCTGGATGTGAAACAGCTGTTATCTGCTGGCAGAGGTACAGTTATCCTCTGGCTATCCCCAGGGCAGTTGTTTGTGAACTATGAAATAACCTACCTGGTTGCATTTGCACTTTAGCACTAAATGCTTTTTCCCCTATAAATAGGTATTTGTATATTTGTCACTGTGTCTTGTTAAAATAATGTACGTGATTTAATCCTCCTGTTTTTATAGCTAGTTTGTAGCTATGCTGGGTTTAAATGAATACTTTGAATCAGTGGTGTTCCTTTTGATGTAGTATCAGGCACAGGTGTAAGGCACAATTAGCAAGTTTGTTTCTGTTTGTTTCCTGTCACAAGGAAGTGGTGTACTTCTAAACAGAAAGGTGAAACAGGTTGTCTTTCCTGTGCTGGGTCCTGCCCTTAGGTCACCACAACCCCCTACAGCACTACAGGCTCGAGGCAGAGTGGCTGGAAAGCTGCCCAGCAGAAAAGGATCTGGGAGTGCTGACTGACAGCAGCTGAACAGGAGCCAGCATGTGGCCAAGAAGGCCAGTGGCATCCTGGCCTGTATCAAATAGTGTGGCCAGCAAAACCAGGGCAGTGATTGTCCCCCTGTGCTGGGCACTGGTGAGACCACACGTCAAATCCTGCGTTCAGTTTTGGGCTCTTCAGTTTAGGAAGAACACTGAGGTGCTGGAGTGTGTCCAGAGAGGGCAGCAGAGCTGGGGAAGGGTCTGGAGCACAAGTCTGATGAGGAACAGCTGAGGGATCTGGGGGTGATTAGCCTGGAGAACAGGAGGCTCAGGGGACATCTTGTCACTCTACAGCTCACTGAAGGGAGGTTGCACCCAGGTGTGGACTGGCCTCTTCCCTCATGCAACCAGCAAGATGATAAGAGGAAATGGCCTCAAGTAGCACTGAGGGAGGTTTAGATTAGGTATGTGGAATATAGCACCTGAGGAAATCATTTAATAGTGAACATGGAGATAGTGGTGACTTGGTTGGACTTCATGATCTTAAAGGTTTCAAGGCATGCTATTACTTTCTTAAAGTCTTCTGAGCAGTAGCGTGGTCATCATGCTGTCTTTTATGCCATTTTACAAGGAAGACACTACTATGAAATAATCTAGATGAAGAGTAGTTCATCCATGAAAAGGTCTTAAGGAAGAAAAAAGCACAGTATTAAAAAAGGCTAGTTACTGGGTAACTGAAAACAACAACTGTAAGGAAGTAGAGAAGTGGAATAAAAGTCCTTTCTCAAAATCACTAGCCAAAATAGGAAGCTATTTCCTGACCACCAGACCCCAAAGAAGAGCTTTCTTCTGCAGCAACCTGAAAAAACTTCTCTAGGAGATTGAAAAAAGGAGCATTTAGGCAGGCAAAAGTGGAGGTGCTGTTAGCACAAACATGCCTAGCTAGGCCACTTGAAATATTTTACTGTAAAGAAGCTCATAGAGGTCAAAAGTCAACTTAGACTGGTCTGGCATAAAAATTGTTCCTTATGCCATCCTGAAGAAGATACAAATAAAAGGACTGAATTGCACCAAGTGTGAGTGGTGATTGTTTTACACTCTTGAAAGCCATTGTTCCTAAGCTTAGAGAACAAGAGGCCACCAGAGAACAAGGCTGCAAGTCAATGCAATTCAAACACAGCTAACAGCTCCTTTCAGTAGCTTTTCTGTCCCTTTGTTTTTATATGAATGTGAACACAAACACACAATAAAAGGGTTTAGAAGAAAGATGCGATCCTGGTAAGGGTATTGCTCAACATTTATACAATATACTGGAAATTATAGTTCTTGAAACCACTGAGGCTAAAAAAAAAAAATTGCCTTTCATTGACTAAGGTGAGGCTAGACTCAAGACTTGGTCTTTTACCTTCTGAATAACTTAAGGGAAACCTTGTGGCCATGTGTTTCCACACTGAAGATTTTTAGCAAAGTTTTGAGTTTGCAGGGATCGATTCTGAGAAGCTATACTGCAATTTGCCTGCTTCCTACTTCTACAAGCTTTTTGACTTGATGGCAGATCTCTAGCAAAGCCACACTTTTTTTTGGTTCAGTTTTCCCTTACAAAACTGTTAGAAAAAGGTTTTATGTGCAGCAATTTTGGTTCTTTGTAGAATCATGGGATTTGATGGTATAATCATAGGCACAGAGCTGTTTGAATGAACTATAATGCTGTCACAGCCTTAGACCCCCTCTAGCCTCTAGAAGTTTTATGGTGTTGACCACTTTGGCTAATCAAAACATTTTAAGATATAGTCAAAACATGCAATAGAATCAAGCTACAGGTTTAACAAAAGGAAGTTTTAATTAAGCTGTCTAGATCTTTATTACCACTAAAGAATTAGTTTTAAAATAGGTAATCAAAGATAAAAAGGGCAGTCATCAGATCACAGCACTCAACAGTGTGTGCAGTTTTAAATTATAAAGGAGAGAATAATGAAAATCAGAACAGAAAACAACATGCTTTCAACGAAATAATGATTGCACTGAACTATGTATCAACTGGCTATGTGGAAAAGGAAATACATGCATTCACTTAATTCATGAGTTTTCCTGGCTCCAATGTGTCGCCCTCTGCTGCAGCTGTAGTGGAAGCACTTCTCAAAATGCAATCCAAATGAAGAACAGAGGTGAGTGCTGCCAGAGGTGAACCCTGTTATGCTCCCATCATCCTGGTGAAGACTGGGAACCAGTGACAAAACAGGTAGTTTTGTGGGTTTTTTAATTTCGAAATTGACTCTGTACAGATGTGTGCATGTACACTTAATATTTGTTAAACTCTTCTAGCAGAGTTTCATACGGCTCTTCGCAAGTGTCACATGGTTAACCCCAGCTGGCCTTCAGATCAGTTACTGACCTTGCAAATAAGTTCTTTAGAATAACCAAAGTGATGCAACTGAGACAATCTTGGAGTTTTGGCATCAGTAACTATGAAACAATACAGTTGCTACCTACTCTGCCTTTTCAGTTTGACCTTTTTGATACCAGTTTTAAATCCTTTCCATTCTCTCTTACTAAAAAAAAAAAGTCAAGGAATTTCTCCTCTGAAAGCCCAGCATTACCTGTTAAAAATATAGACTTCCGTTATCAACAGTTAAAAATCATGTCTAGAGCTGCCACCTCAGAAGTGACCAACTTGGAGAAAACATACAGAATATAAAATTTATACTGTTAATGTCTGAAAGTTCATCACACAGAGGAAGAGACAGCAATCCAGAGACTACAGAGATCGACAAAATTTATTTATTCCCCCCTTTTATTGACTTTTCAAAGAAATCCACCACACATACCATCCAAGTTGGAATATATCAGTATGCTACTGATGTTAAAAAGGCATGAAAAAGATGTATAGTTGAAAGCTATTAAATTCTGATACATCTGTATGTTCACTTAAGAGTCCTTATTATTACAGGACAGTGGAAGTCCAGTGGACATTCAGCGATAGCTAGTTTGCTAGCTAATGAAGATAAATGAAGATTGATCAGTGTGTATGCCTTCTCTTTAGAAGAACAGAAGTATAAATCAATAATAAATCAGTAATAAATAGGTGGTGTTATTCATTGTCATGCAGGAATGATTGTGCTCTCTCTACTTTGTTGGGCTTCTGAGTTTTAATGTTTTTAGGCTGGATGGCTATGGAGTTTTGGGAAAAAGAACTGTTGAAGGTGAAACTTTAGTTTATAAACATGTTAATTTAGAATGGACTATGTTTAAATTTTATGCTTTGACAGAAGATTGTCACTGTCATTTCATGCCTTAATGTCTAACAGCATTCTTTTTTTCCTCCATAAGAGGGACTATTATGAATGCATCATAATAAAAAATCAAGTCTTTATACCACTTCTGTTATATTCACCTGTTATATTAAGAGGTATGATCTGAGTTAATTATATAACACTATGTTAGTATATGCCTAAAATAAAGAGGTTTTAATCAACTATGCTGTGGCTTAAACACCACTTCTCAGACATACCTCTGTGTTATTTCTGAAATTTTTAATATATCTTAAAAATATACCAATTAAAATAAATTATTGTTATCTATTTCTTTATATCAAAGAACCTTCAAACTTACAAAAAAAACAGTCCGGAGGTAAATATGGGTCATGTCCCACTAGGGAAGAATTTAAAGTAACTGACATTTCCATGTAGTTACCTTCTTTCAACATACAGTTACCACCTGCTCTTCATGTTATTTAGCTCACAGAAAGAAGAAAGACAGTTTTATTTCAGAAGAATGTCTCTCGACAGAGGGGACATGTGGATTTGTTGCTGGATGTGAACCATTTGTACTGAAAAAAGAAAAATACAGCTGTTTAATATACAAATGCAAGCTGAATATCAGGAACGCTGGTACATCAATAATAATTAGAAACAGTAAAAAAAGCCCCTTTTCACTTGTGCATGTATGCATGTGTATATATACATATCTATTTGTATATTACACACATTCTGTAGCAGCCCCTCTCTCATTACATGATCTTATATCTTAGTACAAAACCCACAGAAATCATTTATGAGTTCAGTTAATCCCAGATACTCCAATAACAAAGTGGAAAATTGATGGTTCTACAGCAGAAGTTTCTGGTTTGAATTCTATGGATAGCCAGATTGGATGGAGTTTTGGGCAACCTGGTATAGTGGAAGTGTCCCTGCCCATGGCAGAGTGGCTGGAACTAGATGAACCTTCCAACCCAAACTTCTCTATGATTCCATGATATTTGCCTATTTAAAAAGGTGTAGTCAAGGTACTTACCAAGCATGCTGAATGAAACTTTTTTTTGCATGTTCTGCAAGCTTTTTTGGGAAGAGAATAGTTGGAGCCATGAATGACTGAAAAACAGATCATGCAATCTTCAACGCCTTCAAAACGTTTATCCACATTATTTTTCCACAAAGATAAGCCTTCCATAATACTTCCATTCTAACAGAGGGAAAAGAGCTGTTAATACTGTAGAAATCCTTGGGACTATTCCTACTGTTATTCATAAACACATGAAGGAAACAAAAGCCTGAAAGCTTTATAATCTGAAATTATATCCAACACATGCAGTGAGTAATTTATGATAGGAATACTCACATTTCTGTATATTAGACTAACAGAGGAAGAATGCATTTAGGAGCACTTAAAAGGAGATTTTAAAATTTTCAATCACTGGTTTGTTTTGTTACAACCACAGCAACCACCAGTCTTAAGAGAATGTCATGGGCTGGGTTTTTGGGTTTCATTTTTTCGTTGTTGTATGTTTGACTGGGGTTTTTTTCAAATTATAGCTGAGATGGCATTGCCACACGGAGCAAACACTGGCCCATATCTTAAGAGATCAGAATTTTCAGCTTGGGCTATGGATTTAACAGGACTTTGCAGGCTGATCCTAAGAGTGACCTTATTCCTGTGCAGTCCTTTGCAATCTACTGCTGAGATCCATTATACAGATCTATACAATATTGCATTACTAGGAATATTCTCCTATTATAAGGACTTTTAAGTTCGCAAACCTAGGAGCTTTCTTTAAACTCACCTGATGTGTAAGGTATGTGCTTAACTGTAGCATCCAATTGCGCCACTGCTGTACAGCCACACCAACCCTCTTGCCACTCTCAACTGTTATGGATCCCAGTGGGTAATTTGGTGGAAGCTGTATTATTAGTTCAATAAAGATATCATCAACTGAATAGGTAGCAATGACTTCACGTGCTGCAGACCGAGCTTTTACCTATGGACAAAAATTTACACATTAAGAACAATCCAGAGAGATACTCACCATCTTTAGTCTTTATATATATAAATTATAAATACATTACTATATACATTAAATAATTTTCTTAGGCCAGGTAAACATTTTTCTCAAAGAAAACAAAAATCTACACATATCTTGGCAAACTACAAAGAAATTACCAGCCATTTTCCAATGGATTACTCTTTTTAATAAAAGTAGTATATTCATAACAGTATCTTTTATTTCCTCAACTTCTCCAACATCCTAAAACTCATTCTTTCATTTTTTTTTCCCAAATAGAATATTTAAGATATTGATACCAAGCAAAATTATGTTTCATCAGTCATTTAGAGCAACAGAAGTGCAATAATATAAAACACTCAGAACCACAGATTGGTTCTGAGAAGTCAAGTTTCTTATAATGTTTGCAAAAAACCAAATAAAGGACAACAAGTCTTACTAACCGTCATGCCATTAAATAACTGTGTGCTAGTCTGAACAGAAGAGATTTCCTGAGAAGACAGCACGCTGCTGACATATTTGCTTGTAAATTTATCTACAACACTAAAGACACGTTTTTCACAGCTATTCCACCAAAGCCTGACCATGGCTGGCAAGTCTTTCAGTGTTATGTGGTACACAGAGCAAGCCAAATGCGGAATCAGGGATGACAGTGTTCCTGTCCCTGGGAAGGAAAGAAAAGATGCTGAAATAAGACTCTTAATACATTAGTCATGGATGTTGGTGCTTCCACACCACATAGAAAAATTCTGATCTCAATACAACTGTGGTAACCAGAGTTTCACGTACACGTTCCCATTACTGCTACTCTAAGGGCTTGTTTGACTCAGCTGTTCTTCACCAGGCTGGTTTCTTTGTTTCTTAGCTTAATACTTCACACCTCAACATTCACCTTCAAGGTTAGAGATGACCACCAGGTGGACTACCAGGAGTCAAGAATAATTTTATATTGCAGAAATTATAAAATGCTCCCTTTGGAGCAAACAAACAATAAGATGTCTGAAGAACAGCTGAGGTTTGCAGTGTTCTACGAACATGCATAGGAATGGCCCCAAGTTGCACCAACAGAGGTTTGGGTTGGATATTGGAGAAAAATTCTTCACTGCAAGAGTGTTTAAGCATTTGAACAGGAGGCCCAGGGAAGTGGTGGAGTCACAATCCCCAAAGGTGTTAAAAAAAAGTAGACATGGCACTTAGTGGGTTTAATGGGCATGGTGGTGTTTGGTCAAAGGTTAAACTTGGATGATCTTGGAGGTCTTTTCCACCCAAATGATTCTGTGATGAGATAAAGGAAATATTTCCCTTGGGATGTCATGTTAGTAAATCTTTTTTACTGTCATCCAGATACATTTTTCTGCAACATAGTGATGTACAAGCAAAAAGTGAAGAAATGGAAACTCAGTTTCTTTGCTTATACCTACACAGGTACCTAAAATAAAAACTTCAATGAAGTAACTTTAAAAATTAATTCTCTTTCATGTTTCTCAGCTGAAAAAAGCAGTGTATCTTCTTTCATCATCATTTATTAACTGGGTCTTCTGAACATCATGACAAAAACAACACACAATGTCTCAAACATTTAAATATATGTATCAAAATACTCTTTAAATTTTTGTATTTCTGATTTGAAGTACAAGAAAGAATAGAAATTCTATTTAGCATTAACAAATATATGTAGAAGCAATGGTCACAGAACAGATTAGACATTTTTAGTGTTTTGGAATCTTTACATTCAGATTTCAATAGTTGCAATGTATTATTCCTATTTTTTGTTCTTGATTTTTTCTGATAAACATTTCGACTTTGGCAAAGTTTCAAATGGGGAGTATTAGCCAAAGATTTCTAAATGTCTGTATATATTTGTCTCTCTGTGTATCTGTTTTATATGTAAGATCTTCTAAATAAGTATTTTTAAGCAAAAAAACCCACTTAAACTTCTGCAATATAACAACTCTCAAATACAGAAATACAGTTTTTACTAACCTTTGACATCTAAATGAAGCTCTTCAGTAAAGAAGGTTTTTATGTCCTTATTCGGAACTTCTGAAGTTGGCCCAGAAAAGACAGGGTTTTCAGGCATAAGCCTGAACAAGTGATAAAGCAGTTTATTCAAGCTTTTAGTTCTTCTAAGGTATTGTGAATAGAGAACTCGCAGCTGGTACCATTAATAAAAAAAAAAAACACAAAAAAACTCAAAAGACACTTTATAAATATGGCTTATTCTGTAAATAATACAAATATGTCCTTGCAGAGAGAAAAAGCGAGACTGATCAGAAAACCTATTTAGGAGAGCAATTAGTTCTCTGCACCATTTTGAATGATTAGATCATAATATGTAGTAAGGTTGTTTGAAAACGCAAGAAAGAATCATTTATTAATGAATCTTAATTCCTTATTCCTCTAATATTACCATCCTCAACTACAGCAGTGCAGAAATCTAAAGTTTAGTGATGCTTTCAGAATTTCACTATTTCCACAAAAACAAGAGGTAGGAAATTAGATAATTGATAACAAGGCTGGCTGAAACTTCAAGATTCAAACTAAATAAGTAGGTAAAGAAATTCAGTTAAAATTAAAAGACTGAACATATACCTGAGAAGAAGCTGCTTTGAAGAAAGCTAATGTTAACTTCCAAGTGAGAAGATATCCTAGAACAAGACAGAACTCGTCGCTCAGGGGCTGAATAACTGCAAATTCTCCGACGGGAATGCATTCCAGGATGTTTTCTAGCAAGAGTTCTTGAGTGGCCAGGACAGACATAAGAGCTGCTGGAGGTGACCTGTGGAAAGATTTTATCTGGAACAGTAAACTCAGATCTTGAGCACAGCATTAACTGGATTTATGTTCATAGCCTTCCTAGAAAGTCATGCTAGTAAAGCCATACTTTCAGAACATAAAAGGGGCCTTCTATTACAGGAAAATTTACTTTCAGATTCACACATCAGCGCTATATATGGATATTTTTTTTGTTTTTTCTGAAAGGGACAGTTGGTTGTTCTTAACCTTCTTACAAGACAAGTTTAAACTGAAGACTGATCACTTAATCTGGAAGTGGTCTGTGGCTGAGCTGATTTAACCTACATCATGAACAGCTGTTTTGCTTGCTTTCTGTTCATACCAATAAATGAGCAACTGAACAACTCATCTCCTAATCACTGTTGGATTTTAGATTAAAAAGCCTTTTGCAGCTCCACAGTTAGGAAAGGTATTCATCGTTGGGCTGAGGATGTAAAACGAATGTTAACAAGTTAGCATACTCCCTCTTCAAATCATAGATTTTATTGGATTCAAGCTATATAAAGCACTTAGGTTGATTTGGGAGTTTCAAGTAGCTGAAGTTACCTGTGCAGATGGACACATTCTGAATAGAAGTAAAAATGTGTCAGGATTTCCCAATATAAAGCATATATATGGCACTTAGTCTAGTTTTTAGCACCGAAAAATAATTGCAAATACTGTCTCCAGTTTAACTAATTATATTGAATATTTTAAATATTTATGACCCTAATCTCACAGCCATGTAATTTTTTTTTCTTTTAACATCTCCCAACAGACAACTACTCTGCTGCAAATTTCAATCTTGTCACACATTTTAAAAATATGGAAAACAGTCTTCAAAAAAGTGAGGTAAAAAATACACACAATGCACATTCCTCCTCTTCATCACCATAGGATTTGAGATCTTCGTCATCAAATTTAGGCAATTCAGGCATTAATCTATAGAAACATGGAAAGGAAATAATATTTAACTTTTAAATAATTCTAATAAACTATTTTAATATATGTGATGCATAGTTCTTTGCTTATCAGTGTCAACATTACTGATAGGCAATAAAATAATGACAATTATTCCTTAATAACAGCACAGAATCTTTAAGAGGTGTGTCCCCATTGCAAAGATGGTTCACAAGTGACAGTCAAGGAGCACGTAGCCTTGCTCGGTTCTTTTCCAGATCTCTTGCATTTCCTGACTCATGCTGAAATAAAATAAAATAAAATCTGTGGTGGAATGAGGACTCCTGCTGTGAGCGACAAATCACTTTACTGCTAATTGTCCAGGGTTATATAGGACAGCTCACATCCAGGAGGAGCTAAGCAGTCAGAGCCACAGGTACACAGACCCTGGTGTCCCAGGTACACCATTCTCTCAGGCTGCTCCCCAACAGAGGGTCTCTGTCCTTGGTCAGTTAATCAAAGCTTTAGATAAAACAGCACACAATTAGTTAGATGATTCCCAGCCCTTCTGCTTTTCTTCTTGTTCTAATGCTCGATTCATGCTGCGCCCCACAAAAATTCTCAATCAGAATAAATCTATTGCAACATTATGTCTCAGAGTAAGTGACAAATAATGGTTGCTGGCTTAAGCCAGCTGCCTTGCCATCTGCATTTGGAGTCAAATCCACATGCTGTATTTCAAATTCTGTATTCTCTTTTTAGGCATTAGAGATATCCAGGAGGTTCACAAGAATACTACCTATTTTTATTCACTTTCTTAATGTCTTACCTAAATTAGTGAAAATGAAAAGGTCATACTACTTAATGATAGTGTCACACCCGGATCAAACCTGGTACATTTCAGTTTACATTTTAGGATTCATTTTGGGGTAAAAATAAATAGCTTTATAGTTATGATACTGATATCTATCTAACTATGATACTGAAAATAAAAGTGTGTCTTCATGTACTGCAATAAAGCTTCTCAGTACATATTAATTCTACTTTTACAATTAAATATATAGCTTTTTATGATGTTCTCCAAACCAGAACACAAATTGCCCAGTTAAGTATTTTCTCTCATAATGGACATGGTTTTCCTAAACAGCTACAAGTGCATGTTCTACGGCATATTTGAAAAATAAACGGTGGGGTGAGAGGTGAAAAAATGAGAAATTTGTTGATTCTTACTTATATAACATATGGTAGACAGAAATTTGTACAGGTCGAGCCCGGAAAAGCAGCAATGGAGCTAGTGTATTCAGTAGAGTCTGGAGTTTATCTGGAAGATTTGTTTTCTGGCCTGCAACGAACTTCGGTGGTAGTTTATGGTTTAACAGCTGGTCCTTCGATACATAAGTTAGAGCTTCACCCAAAGATGTTAACACAGAGTTCTGAAAAGAGCCTTCTGATGCATTTTTGGTTTCTCCTGTATGAAAAGACAAGCTGTGATGCAAAATGTATGGATGATACCAAAAACAAGCATTGTTAGAAATAACTCAAGACTGCACTTAGCAGGATCCATCTAATCTTAAGAATCACTTTACTAGTTAGCATGTAAGTTTTAAAAAAATCTAAGTTTTTATAAACATAATATTCCTATAAATACAGAAATACTACCCATTCAGTTCTATTTCAGAACAGCCTGGCTACTGTCCTCTTTTCCACATACTTGCCTGTGATTTTCACCAACAAAGGTAACAGCAAATTGTGAATTCCCTCAGAAAAGAATTCTTTCCATTCACTGATCAAGTTCTTAGGAAGACTTTCAGTAGTTTCAGAAGCTGCATCTTCAAAGTAAGTGCTAAGGGCAGATGCCAAGTCACAACTAACACAAGCAAAAATCTGCACAAGCGGGACACGATAAAGGGAACAGTTTTCACTTGTTGTCTAGGAGAAAAGAAACAAAGAGGAAGGTATCTTAACCATAAATTTGCTTTAAAGCATGTTTCATGTTCCCTGTCTACACCAGAAGGTGTAATTTCAAAGAAGATTTAATTGCAAGGACCATTTGAAAATTATTTGGGGTAGGGAGCTGTGTTTAAAAATTTAGATTGTACTCTAATAAGACTTCCTGAAAGTAATTTCCCAGTGTCACCAATTTAGAAACCTCTATTGCTTCCATTATATAACCTTCTTTATAATGACAGAAAGCAAATTCAAACAGAAATATACCACACCCAGAGCACTTGTGAGTCCAGTGAGACAAAACTGATCTGTGAAGTGCTCTGACTTTTCCCTCTCAAACATAAAAGCTTTACCAGTATCATATTTGCATTTCCAAATTGCAAAAGGAAATTGACAACATGCTATTAAAAACTGGATATTATTGAAGTGAGAGATTCTTCTGACAGCCTTTTCCCCCAACACAGCTGCTTCTTGCTAGTTCTTACTAGTTCCCCCCCAAAGGAATATAGTTATAAATTAAAAATATTCCCAAGCACTTCATCTACACAAGATTTTCATGCAAACTTATTTGAGGGTTTTTTTAAATAAAAAAAAAAAAGATAGTTTTGAGTCACACACATATAGGTAAGATTAATCCTAAGATCAAGAAAGGTCACGTGGAAGTTTCCAGCGTGCCCTTGTAAGTGCACAGTAACAGAGTGAGAGATTCTGTATCTTTATTGGATTAATAGGAAGCAGTCAGTTGATTGCTGACCTGTTTCCTAACAGCATTACAATATAATTTTGATGTTTCATCAGTTCGACACTGAAATACAGATACTGCTTTTTACTCAGTTAATTTTTATATGTCATGTTAGATTTTGGGCTTAAAGGAATATTATTTTTCAACACAGACATATTTCAAAATTACTCTTCAATTACCAATGACATTATTAAACATCATATTGTTTGAAGAGTGAGCTGATTTCATCTCCATATACAAAATGAAACAGGAGAGTAGTGCCTGTGCTTTTAAACTACACATGACCTTTGTCAAAGCCCAACACAAACCGGATTTTGTGCAATTCTTTTTAACATTGTGTCAAACATTTGCTACACTGAAATTACAGTGTCCCTGATATATGCAGGGGATGATTAAAACAGGTAAGCACATCAAAAGTGAGGATCCTTTCATATTACCTCTAACCAAGCCAGCATGGAGCACATGATAAAGTCCCACTCGTCGTCTGCCAAAGGAGCTGATGAATACTTCAGCAACAAGGGAAGGTAACGCATCATCTCAATGTTCAAACCAAGCAACGGAGCACTTGTTTCTTTCAGACTGCTGTAATAAAAATACAGCCAAAGCTTACATACCTTCATGTAGCCATGAGAATCTATATGCTTGCCTTCATTCCTCCTCTTCTGACAGACTAGTCTGGCACCACCACACTCTGCCCTATGTGCTTTTGATACTCTGTCTATCAAATGCAAAGTGCTACCTTGGGTGCCAAGTCTAAATAAATTACAGATTCATACATTTGTAAAATTTACACATTCGCTCAACTAATAGACTTACATAACCTATGAAATGTAACAATTTTAATTCAATCAATGCAAGGAAAATAATCATTTTAAGTTACTAATTTAAGAAACAAATGTAAGCCCCCAAGTCTCCAAATACTGTACATTATAAGTGTCCAAATACTGTACATTATAAGTTTAGATTAGATATTGGGAAGAAGTTCTTCCCTGTGAGGGTGGTGAGGCTCTGGCACAGGTTGCCCAGAGATGCTGTGGCTGCCCCATCCCTGGAAGTGTTCAAGGCCAGGTTGGATGGAGCTCTGAGCAACTTGGTATAGTGGAAAGTGTCCCTGCCCTAGCAGGGGGATGGAATGAGATGAGCTTTACAGTGCCTTTCAGCCCAGGTCATTCTATGGTTCTATGGTTATTCTGACACTGTTGCCTGGATTTTTCTCACTACAGTCAAGACAAATGAATCTTAGCGTATTTTCATTCCTTGCTGGAAGTTTTACAAGTTATATTTTTGGGTCCAGAACTTTAAGACAGACTTCTAAGTTTGGTATCCAACTTTTCCTCCTGCTACTGAAATATGCAATCAGAATTTGGAACTGAATATCCAACAGCATCTACAAAAGTTGGTCAGTTCTAAATGCTTTTGAGAACAGTTGACATATAGGTTCATTTAAAAAACTCCTTAGTTTCCCAGCTTTCAACCGTCCAGGTAATTTTCTGCAACATGAGATATTAAATACAGGTCTATGAAACCAAGGGATGAAGTTCTACAAAAGCTTTGATATGTAATAATAGAGCAGTGGATGGCAGTTGTAATGTACAGATAGATCCTGTTTTAGTTAATAGCTAGTCTGTATTTTTAAACTTTTGTTTAAGAAATTAAAAAAGTCAAATTATCTCTAAGTTTCACCCACCAGCTAAAGAGAAAGCTGTCCTCATTATCATTTTTCCAAGACATTATGATTTTCAGTATTCCCGGCAGTAGATGATCACAATCAACACTTCTATCATTCAGGCAGGAGTTCAAAATGGAAAGACACCCAAATGCTCCTATAACATAGTACAAATACATACTCAATAGTCTTAATTATCTAGACAAAACAAATGTTAAAATGTAAGTCGACTGACCCTTTTATTTGAACATAACATTAACCTTTGAACAGGTGCCATTGTTAAATCAAAAATACTATATCCAACTCAAACTTTAAAAAATAGCCCACCTCCTATAAGATTAATTGATTATACAATTAATAAAAAGGAAAAATACCTGCTAAGATTGAAATCTCTTTGTGCTACTAAAAATGCAGTATGCTAAGGAATAATTTGGACAGATAAAGAAGGAAATACAACTGCAAGTTGTGAATTCTAGTATTAACAGAGTGTTAATTGAAGTTCTAGTTGGAATGTTAATTTTTACTTTTACAGTGAAGTACTACTGTTGCATTAGCTCTGTCTTCTGTTTTCAAGAAAAACTGCTTTTATCTAGATTTCTTTGAGAAAATGAACATTTCCTGCAAGCATGATGACAAAGAAATAAGGAAAACATAGCAAAACCAACCAACTAAACCTCTGCTTCACTTAAATAGCAGAGCAACGATTTACAACTTCACCAGCACTTTCCTGACCTGAAAAGATAAAGACCATTGAAATGGTAAGCCTACAACCTATGTCTCACTTATTTTGAATTCGGATATATATTGTCTGCTCAGGAATCCCCAGAAAATTGAGAAGCAGCAGAAAGGGAATGCAGATTTCAAATAAGAGCACTCCACAACAGGTCAGGATTCTTTTTTCCCCATTTTCTTCTGTTTTGAGTTTCACAGGTACAATTTTTGCCTCACTGCTTCACTTAGAAAGCCAGGAAGACTAAACTAAGTTCAAAGAGGAAGAGTTAGGAACCAACTACCACAGCACAGGTGTGGTGGTTTAGGTTTCTTGGGTTTGGTCTAGGCCTTCCCTGATAACAGGGCTATAACTAAGGAGGGATTCCACGCCATTCCTTTACGTAATCAGGGGTATATAAGACTCTCTCTCAATTCCTTTTGGGTGTTTAGAGAACATCAGGTCTCAGTGCATCGGCTTAGCTCTTGTCTATATGAGCTGAGGCCTGTCTGAGAAACTGCTGTCCCAGCCACAGGGAGGGGAAGGAACTGCTTCTCATGAGGGGAGTTTCATGAGAATTTATTGTGTTAGTTACTTATTGAGCTTTCCCCTGAGTTTATGAGTGTGTGTATCTGTTTTGTCTTGTTTTTACCCAATTTTTTGTCCCTCTTCCCTTTCCCCCTTTTCCCTTTTGGGTTTTTTTGGAGTTCTTGCTCTGTATATTCATAGTGTTTAATTGTATATAACTGTAATATATGTGAATATATATATATTTTTACTCCAATTGTCTTTGGGTACTTTTTTCCCCCTCTCTCAGGAGAGGGGAGTCAGTGTGGCCAGCAGCTGGGTTTGGCAGGGATCCAACCCAAACCTCCACAACAGGGATTTTTAAGATTCCTCTCAATTGCTGCATGGCACTGACACTGTCATTTTCACACTTTAAGGACATCCAATTGAAGAATTCATCTGAAATCCCGAGAACACTGCCAAGGGACAGATATCCACAGTTTAAAGTCACCAAAGATAATTTTTTTTCAATTTAAGGAAGAACAGTCCTGTTAGAAAACAAAACCTACATTTCAGTTTTTATACAGACTGATCAATATGTGCAAGAACACACAAAAGCAGTACTGGGAGAAAATAGAAAGTACTCTCCTTTTAAATGGCATCTAACTCATAAATGCATATGAGCATTTCCAAGTAATTTCTTTGAAAAGCAACAAGTTGGTGAAAATATAGACCCATATTAAGTGGGTATATTCAAAGCAACAGTATAACACATCTCAATCACCTCTTAAGTAATTCTTCCCCAGCTGCTGACAGTGTCTGTAGTGTAGTTCTGACTGAGAAACTACTGTATCCCATGCACTGGAGGAACGACTCAAAAACTATATGTAAACTGTGAGAGTTCTTGCCAAAGCATCTAAAGACAATGATGACACTACCAGCTGACAAAAGCAATACTTTTGCATACTGTGTAAAGCCTAAATGTTTACCTGAAAACGTTGATATTTACAGATGTGTTTAAATAAGACAGACCAAGCAAGATGTACAACAATATCAAAATGCTTTTAACAATTCAGTCTAAGTCCTTTACTTCTAATTTTGTACTAGGCAGGATAACTTGTACTTTCTGAATAAAGCAGAAAGTCTGGAACTGTCTGGAAGAAATATGCAACTGAGAAAACATTTCTTTCTGGAAAAAAATATTATTATAGTTAATGCATTTTATCTAAAAGCAAACATTATTACAAAATAATGTTGTTGAATTCTAATGAACTAGACTGAGGTAAGAACATACTCACCATCAGTGCTGGAAAGATCTGTCTGTGTGCACGTCATAAGTTTGGCCACACAATGGAAGACAAGTTCCCTCTTTTTTTCCTCAATTAAGAAAGGTGATAAACACTGAAGTGTATGCAATCTTCCCTCTGTTAATGGCAGGAACCTATTCATACAAGCAAAACATCAAGAATGAAATGAACCCAAAAATTTAACTTGAAAACAAAATGTCAGTTGTTTCATAATGATCTAATATCCTCCGATGTAACTAATCCCACACACTAAACCACAACCTCACTTTTACATGTCACACATTTATCACAATTTTCAGTTCTCATTTCTCAGAATCAGGACCATTTAACAATATCAACATTCACAACAAAATGAAACTTTACAGGCAGCAGTATTAAGATACCCTTCTGTTGTCTTAAAAAGTTCTTTCCTCTCCCAGGATACAGTGTTTTCTGCACGGATCATTTTGGCCATGGTTAAGGACCACAGTCTTCCATGTTCCTCTGATCTTCAAAAAAGAGGAAAGACCCTGGTTAATATATGCAGATGGTCAGAGTTCATCACAAAAGCATTTGGATGAAGTTTGAATCAATAGAGAGAAGGAAATATAGACACAGTTTATACAATGCAAATGTGAAGTCAGAGTTTAGAGTTGTCTTACTTGTTCTCACATACCTATCAAATATAGTTTGCTGAAGGCTAGCTGTATCACTCAGTGTACTGAACTTCTTGTATGTGATGTGCATCTCTTCTAACATTTGAAGATATTCCAGAAGCAGGTAAGGAGGATTCTCCAATTCTTCAATCCATTGTAATGAGTACAACAGTTCTGCAACTAATTGAAAAACAGAAACTGTTGTTTACAAATGACTGCTGAATATATTCCACATATTGCATAAGCAAGATGTTTCAAGTCAAGTGTTTGTTGGAGGGTTTTTTAATATGTTTTTAATGCATTAAAAGTATTATATTTATACACAATCTCAGATGCTTCAGGCATGAACTGGGTATTTGCCATTATAACATAAAATACAATAAAAGAAAAAGCTACAGTTATCTGGTCTAGATATTCAAGAAATATTAAAGCAAATCAAGTAAGCAAGCTCTATTCTCCTCCTTTTTTTGAATATATGCTTTTTGCCAACAAAACAATCATCAAAAAAGGCCCAGGAATATAAACATTATACTTGTACATACTTTTAAAGGAGACGTGAAGGAAAACAAACAAAACAACAGCAAAAGGTAAAAAGATAATTTCTCATACCTGTATGCTAGACTTTAACTATGCATTTCTAATTATAAATTCAGGTTACAAATACTATAAGATGAAAATCCTTCAAGTTTACCATTGTAACTTACTTATTTTGTCGATTTTCTTTCTTTCAGCATCATCATTTCCATGAACTACAGCATTTTCCAATATAAGAAGTACCATTTTACTTAATAAGGCTGAAGTACACAGATGGCCTGGAAGTTTAGTTGTGCCACACAACTTGACACTTGATCCCAGAGGTTCACAATTCATACTAAGCCTTCCTTCCAGAAGAGGTTTGTGGATCCACTGTAATATGTGCATAAAAAGGGTGTGAACAAATAATTGGCATTTTAATGATGCATAGAAGAGTTATTATCTATTTAACCATGAAAATTCAGAATTATTAAAAACTAACCAGGAAACATACAAACTGACATCAAAAGCCCAATGGTGACGATGAGCTGCTCCAGCATATTAAAAAACCTAAACGCACAGCAGTAATTTGAAACTGCATTACTGTCCCAGAAACAAATATGTTTCTTTAGAATTCTATATATTTTACAAGAAATACTAGGTTTACTGAAGATTGGTGGTTGGACAGGAAATTTATGTCCTTCCCCACTCTCTACCATGTCAGCATTTTGCTGACAGTCAGCACTTCGTGTTTCTCTGCAGATATTGGTGTCTTTGACAAAATTAATCTTTTTGAAGAATTACCTTAAAAAACATCTTCACAATGGACATTTTGTCAGATAAAATTTCTGAATTGTAAAGCAAGTTGCTGGTGTTCCATGCAGAAAAGGGTAATTTTGATTTTCTCCCCCAGCACTGGACGTGTCCATAAACATAGCAATTTTGTCCTCTTCATGGACAGAGGCTGAAAAGAACCCCTGCACAGACATACGGCTATTCATAACTGCAGTGCCATGTCAAAAGAAAGAATGCCTACCACCTTAAGGGACAGAGGCTTGAGGAAAGACTGACTACCTCATGCAAGTCCATTATAATTTCCATACCTCAGTGGACAGAGACTCGTGCAATTTCCCCCACTCAGTTTTATTTGGTGTGACATGCTCAACGTAAGCTCTCACAAGGCAACCAGATTGTCCATCAGCTTCCATGAGCTTCAACAACAAATCACTAACTGCAGAGATCAAAACCTGCAGACTGAGAAAACGAGAAAATAATGCAAATAAGTTCAGCATTGTCCCATAAAAGCATGTTCTACGTTGACACAATGCTCTATATGTTGTACCAACACTCCCTCTATACATGCTGTTCCAGTGGTGGTTTTCTGCTCTACCCACCACCTTCAACAGACTGAAAAGTCTCTCAGGAATACAGATGTCTATGAAATAAAAAACAGCATAGCACTGATCTTAGTTTGTTTTAGAAAACAACATACTATGAAGCAGACATGTGCATCCCAATTACCTTTTAACGTCCAAAGAGGAAGACTGAACTTGATTCTTGACCCACAGTGCAGCTTTAAGCAAAAAGGTACTCTGTTTCTCTGTGCTCCGAAGCTGATGCACAAGTGAATTTACACCAGACATCCAAGTGTGTTTTAATTTGCATACAAGCAAATCTATTGTAGGGAAAAGAAAACAAACCAATAATAAACAGGCAAACCCATCACAAACAGGTAAATTACAATCTACAGCATACACCAACAATGACATGTCTAAAGGTCCTAGAGCAGGAAAACAATTCCTTTTTATGTGGCAACAGGGAAAAACTATGCAGGGTAAAAATACAGCTTTCTTGTTGCAGAGCACTTTCAAATTAACTATGACACACAGGTAAAATTTAATTTAATTAATAATAAGTGATGTTCCTGTTGTCTACTACAATAAGTCCACATTGTCTTCAAAACCACAGATCTCTTTACTGAAATACCGAACGTTCACAACATCAATAGTCATTTGCAAAGCAGCAGTGGTTTTCAAGCTAGTATTGTCCTACTTCATTTCCAAGACAACACTGAAACATTGTGCTTATTTGCACTGTCAGTAAATGCATGTACCATTTTATCACTCTCAAATTCTGCCTTCAAAGAATATACATCAGGATCTCAGTGTGAATATGAGATGCTGCTAAAGAGAGAGACAGGGATCAAAATTTGTCTGGGCAATTTGATCAATAATTTTTCAGAATAAACATGTGTCTCAAGTGATTGCACACTTTTTTTATAGAATCCTTACACTGCAGAATGAACAAAAAAAGAGCTCATTTCTTGTATTTTATAGACTTTAAATAATCTATGTAGCACTCCAAAAAGAATGCAGTATCACAGCTTCAAAGTTACCTGATACTAATATCAAAAAAAATTAAAAATCCTTGTAAAGATGTACAGGACTTGATGTCTAGTAGTAACTATGGGCACTGTAAATTAAAGCACAAATTTTTGTGTCAGTTACAGCCAGAAGTGCTCAATGTATGTGAATTCAGTAGTCTATTCCATACTTGAAGCTGTTTCATGGAAAAGAAGAATTCAGATGTAACCATCACCTATGATTTGGTTGAAGTTCTTTTTCTAGATTACCTGTTAAGTGTGTTGCATCCTGCCTCTGAGCACACAGCTGGAAGATGGTAAGTAGCAAGTCTTCTGAGGATGGCATCAGTAAACACCCTTTAACTGAGCTGAAAAAGCTTGAGGCTACATCGCAGATGAAAGATACTGATGGTTCAGTATTTCCAGCTTCAGAAAGATCCTTTGCTTTAGACAGAGCTGCTTGAAGTTTATCAATAATTCTTTCAACAAAAGTTTCATCAATCAGTGATTCTGTTGGGGAGAGGAAAACAACAGCATGCTTTGATTACTTGATAAACATGGTCATTCAAAGATGTCATCTTAATATGGACCAATGCGGTTTATATTTATTAATTCTGAAAGAAAAATAAAATGCCATAAGAAAGCCTAAATTTTCCAAATTAAGTATTCTGGAAGATCTCAAATTCCTTTCAACCTCATGTGAAGCATAAGTGGATTATTTACACTTCACAGTCTCCAAGGATTATATGTGCTTACCATTTTTAATGTGCTGTGACAACACCAAGCTCAGGAGGGTCCACTTTTCTGAAGAGGTTGAGTCTGACGAGGCTGCTCCAGGTTTTAAACACTGGTGACACAGATCATCCGCCAGCATTACCAGTCTTTCTCCAAGTATATCTCCTTTAAGCCAGTCAGAGACTAAGGAAAGTTTCGTTGAGCTTGAGCATGCCTGAATTACAAGAAGATAATTCTAAGAATCTTTTGAGGGTATAGAATCATAGAACAGTTTGAGTTGGAAGGGACCTTAAAGATCATCTTCCATGTTCCAATTCAAGTACCAACACCCCTGCCATGGGCAGGGACACCTTCCACTAGACCAGGTTGCTCCATGCCTCATCCAACCAGGCCTTGAGCACTTCCAGGGATGGGGCAACCACAGCTTTCTGGGTAATCTGTTATTAACTATTAACTTTCATCCCTAACTAAGCATAATGTCACACTTACAGAGTGGGAATCGTATCTGTCACTAACAATAAGTCTTTAGGTGTTTACATCTGCAACAATCCCCCCAACTTCCTTTTTGGTCAGAGACAGCAGCTTATGGCTAGGCCAGACCTCTGCTGTAGAGTGAAAAAGTCACCTTCTGAAAATACTTCCTTTTCCTATTTTTTTCAACCACAGAGCCCAGGGAATTCGTCCACTGGAATTAGAAAATAACTTTTGGATGACCAAGTTGGCTGAAATAAAACCTACTTACAACATAAAATCTGTTTACAGCACCTGAATTCCAAAAAGAAATGGAGGGTCACAAATCAAAAACATTATTTTGGTGATGAGCCACTGTAAGTTACAAAGTCATAGAAAAAGAGTATTCCTAAAATTCACAGCATGTGTGAAGGAAAATACTGTGGTCTACGTACTGGATTATAAATCAAGTGCTATGAGTTCTTCTTCAAAAATGTGTCATACGCTTCATGTTGCACCCCATGCAATTATTTAAGTGTCAGTCCCTCAACACTTGGTGGGAAAAAATGGAATACTACCTTTTCCTTGAAAGCTTCTTGTAAGGGTGATGATATAAGTAATTATTTAAATTATTGGTCTAATCCCCAGCTCCATTCTCGCTAGCTTAGAAGGGATGACCAATAAATCAGGAATCCCTCTGGCTCAAAAAGCAAACTGACCAGAACTGGAAGGGACAAAGATTCTTTTATTTTGGTATCATTATTTAATTTTTAAGACTGTCTCCAGTTTCAAATGCATTTAAAATAAACACTACTCTGAAACTATTAATGTAATATTTTCAAACTATGGAAATTATCACTACATAGGTAAAAAGAAAAAAGTCAAACACATGTGAGTCTCAAAGCTAACACCAGAGAAATTTTGAAAGCTATGCATAACAAGAAGAAAAAAAAATCTTGAGGTACCTTTTGAATTATCTGGAGGAAAATAATCCATTTCAGATCCATCTGAAAATCAAAACAAAATGCTGAATAGAAACCATTAATACCATTTTAACTGTTCTGCAGAGATTAGGTAGAATTTGCTAAATTTCAGTGACAAAATGAATAATGGACTGCATTTAAAAGAAAGGAAATTCTGATGTTTCTTTTTTAATAATTTATAGATATAGAAAGGAACAGATGTCATAACCTTTCACCCCAACACTGTCATGTAAAGCTTTACTAAAACTACCCTCCTTAAACTAAACATACCCAAATTCATGTAGAATATTTTCCATTTGACAGTGCCAAAATAAGATTATTAATGAACCACAACCCACAAAACCAGTAATGACTTTGATAAAAATTAATGACAATAATGCACAAGTCCTACCTTTGCTAAATCATCAAGAATGATTTTCCTTTCATCGTTACTGTTGCAACAATGAAGCACACTGTATAAAATATCAACCAGGAAATGGGTGTCTTTTCTCCAGTCTTCTTTCAGCCAAGTTATTAAATTCACATACAGAAATTGTACAGATGGACTTCTGTTATGAGCTATCATTTTGTTTTGGGATTCATCTTGAGCATGGCTTACATCATTTCCCTGCTCTAAAAGTACTTGGAAAACTCTGTTTGAGGAAAAAGAGTTGAGCAGGGCAGAGAGAAATTTCAAATGTTGTTCTGACTTCTGTTCATTGACATACACAATGCACAGCTCAGCAAGGTTGCAGACCAAGGTCTCTAAAGGTTCTTTCCTTAGATGTGAACTATGCTGCAAGTCAGCCTGTATTTCAGAGTCACCTTTTCTCACTTCTGTGAGCTTTCCAGTTTCTGTGCTTCTTTCAGATTCATCCTCATCCGTAAATCTGATTTTCAGAGATTTTCTGTTGTTTGGTTTTGTAGCACTCTTTGGATTCTGAAGAATTTCTAGCATACTAGATATGGCAAACAATGATTTCTCATCAGCATCCAGCCTATCAACATGAAGTACACACATTTTTAAAAGATGGTCCCAAAAATCTGACAACAGTTTCTGGAAAACTTTATCTGTGCCATCATCATTGGAGAGTTCTGCTTTAACTTCCCAGGCGCTCAGTGTTCCTGCTATTTCATAAAACAATGGTCCACTTTGCAACTTGGGCTCCTTAAGAACCGCATTGGTAAAAGGAATTAGCTATAAAGACAAAAAAAGAAATTATTAAAAAACAGTGATCCAATGAAAATGATTTTTCTTCTTTATAATGCTAAGAAATTACATAATTTTGAAAAACATTGTGGAAGCAATTCTAAAAATATCAGAATTACTCATGCTTGAACATTTGAACACTCCTGCTTGAAAATATACAGGATGGCTTTTTCCTTTCCTTAAATATAATTTAAACTGCACAGTAAAAAGAATGATTTTATAGGAAGAAAAGTATTTACTAAATTCAATAACACTGTTTTTCCTACTCATTGCTTTCTACAGTTGCCTGAAAGGAGGGTGTAGCAAGGTGAGTGTCAGTCTCTTCTTCCATGTCTCAAATAAAAGGACAAGGGGAAATGACCTTAAATTGAACCAGGGGAGATTCAGACTAGATAAAAGAAAAAAAAATTCACTGAAAGAGTGGCCATGCATGGGAATAAGTTGCCCAGGAAGGTAGGGAAGTCACTGTCACTAGAAGTGTTCAAGCAGTGTCTGGATGTGGCACTTTGGGTTTAGGGCTGATCATGGAAGTGATGCACTGGCAGTGGAACTAAATGATCTTGAAGGCCTCTTGCAACCTTGATGATTCTGTGTGATTTTTTTCAAAAAATGTAGGGAAACTTTCAACAGAGAAGTAAATCCTCACTAAACTTCACATTTTTCTTTCACTTTGAATTATTAAATGTACACACAACAATATTCAATATTTCTAATAAATACCTGGTCAGATATAAGCATTTGATGAATTTGGTGTTGTTCATCTTCTTCTATTTTCTGTAGTACAACAAAGCACAGACATTCCATAAATGCAGTTGTAATTGCTGAACTTTCTGAAGGGCTGGCTATTACCCGCTCACTTGACAACCTGTGAGAGGCAACATCAGAGGGATGGCACACTCAGTCAACTGTGTTTCCAAGAAATCCTGTAAGAATGTCATTAATGTGTCCCCTGTTATGTGTTTCTAATCCAGACAACACGAACAGGAGAATATAGACTCACAGAATCATTTGTAGGAGTCAGATCAAGATAAATTCAAATTAAAGAGTCAATAAACCAGGCATTTAATATAACATATTAAAACATCTTCTTCATCCAGTCTTAGCATTCAGAAAAAGATATCTATGTAAATAGAGAAACCATATTCAGTCAAGCATACTGTCTCATGTTTCACCTATCAAAACTCCTTTGCAATTTTCTACACACATGACAAAGATTCAGAAAGTGTCACTTTCTGTCACTACAGGAAAAAAAAAAGAAAACAAAGCTACCTAAAGCCAGTTTGAGACTCAAAAACTGCAATTTGTTTGCTTTTTAATTGTCCTAGTTACAGGGGGCAGGACCAGTTTATCCCTATGTGGGTATAACCAAAACTGTGTATTTACACCCCCTATGTCATTTCTCATGAACTGTTACTAATGGATCATTTGCAGCAGCTGCCGAGGGCACATCTGACACCTCAGGCTACAAACTGGATGCTAAAGAACCTGTGAGACAGAGGAGTGTTCCTGCCTTCACACATATGACTCAGCTCCTCTCCCAGGAGGCATTAGCACCTTCACACCCAACCTGAGAGGTCACATCTGCTAATGGCAATCAAAGATTCCAAAAATATTCCAAATATTCCATGACTCACAGAGTTAAATCACACATTGTGAAACTGCGCACCCTGGGAGAGGTAATGGACATTCCCACCTGAACTTGAGCATATATAATCTTCAGGGTTTGGGAACTTTGGTGCCACTTGTCGGATCCAGAGGACCAGAACCTCAACAGGACTGCGACTGCCACTCTCAACAAGACTGCAACCATCATCCTCACCAACAGGTTTCCTCTCCTTTTACTTTGCACTCAGGAGGACCACGTGGCGCTCAGCACAGGAGCTAATGAATACCATTCTGTTCGTGCCCCAGGGTCCTGGGTTATACATCTGGTTTTTGTGGGTTAAAACCAATTTTTCTCTGTATCGTTGCATTTATTGTAATCTTTTTAGTAAATTTTAACTCTGACTTGTAACCTCCCTTGAGCTTGCTTCATTCCTCCTGACAGTTTACCTTTAAGCCAGCATATTAATGAGAAATAGATCACACAAACTGTGATAGAAATATTACAATCACAGAATATTCTGAGTTGGAAGGGACCCACAAGTATCATCAAGTCCAGCTCTTAAATGAATGGCCCATATGGCAATCAAACCCACAAATTTGGTGTTACAAGCACCATGCTCTAACCAACAGAGCTAATCTCGGAGTCATCATTTTACTACCTGTAATAAAATTCTATACACTTTTTAAAACCAACCCATATGCAACTGTCTTTTCCAGGAGCTCTGATAATGGCCATACCAACATCAATTGAGAACTGATTTTTGTTTAAATAAATGACATTCTAGTCTTTCATAAAACAATTTCTATATGTTTTTATGTCCACAATGCACATGTCCGTATCTAGATTTGATAGAAAGTTGGTTTTGATGTATTCTAAAGGCAAAAAGTGATAGTAGTTTCAATCCTTTAGAAATCAGTATCACAAGAATTAAAATTCCTGCATACAGGAAATTTCACTATCACAATGCTAACCCCAATAACTTCTCTAAGAATTACACATTGGTGAGAAGAGCCTGATTCTTAAGAATTATTCTTAATCTGAAATTCATTTCCTATTTTAAAACCTATTGTGGAATAAACACAAAGCTTTGAGAGGGAAAGATAAGAATGCTTTATATAAGGAAGATGTAATAAAATCAAAAGGAAAGCTAAGGGTTTAAAATGACAGGGACAGCCTCAAAGGACTGACTCTAGTTTTAGATATTTAAAAGAATTTTTAAATTTTCATTCATCTTTAAATGCTTGAAGATTAGTTCTCTTATTTCCAAACCTAAAAGAGATTGATTCCAAATAAATAAATTTGTTGTTCATACCCTTGAATTATAGAGTTGAAAAAGGTTCTGAAATATTCCAGCTTCGATTCCACAACACCAGGGGGTACCTTGCTAATGAAGGGCAGGAGGTTTGGGTATATAACAGTAGCCAGTCCTCGTCCACCTTCTCGAAGCACTGTCCATAGCTTTGGGAGGACTCCCTTTTTGGCATTTACATGACTCCAACAGTCCTACAGAAAGAAATCCACTTTCTGTAAATTAAACAAGAATATGTTGCCTCAGAAGAACTCCCAAGCTAAACATTTAACCTACCTCCCCATACTGTAGCTGAAACAAGTTATCGTCAAATTTAAATTCTGTTAAGTTACTCACTTTCCAGTATTTTTTAAAATCACTTTCCCTCTATTTCAGCTTGTGAATTTAGTAGTTAATATCACAGAACTATTTCTGCATTGTTTAAAATCAATTGACCTTCCTTATTAGCCAACTGGAATCAAAGATTTAATAATGCTTTCACAATGCTTCATAAAAGTCATCATTTTAATTAGTCCTGTATTTAAGTTCTCATTATCAAGAACCAAGCAGTAGTGACGTCAGTAGCATCACTAACTTCAAAAATGTCTTCAAAATTTTCCTGATGGTTACAAAATACTTTGGCAGTTTCTCCCCAAAACCTTTATGCCATCTGATATAGTTCCAGATACCTATATTTTTAACAAGGTGAACAAAGATTGTTTGGGGGGGTTTTACACAGAAATTGTTATAGTTCATACCATCAGTTACAAAAGAGATCTACACTATCAAGGTCTCAAAACACTCCAGTCTATTCCAACACCTCACCCTGCTAATAAATTCAAAGGTGGATTTTCACTTAAAATTTAGTCAAAAAAAAAAAAAAGAAAGAAAAGCTATAGAGCCCTTAAGCTTCAAGGGGAAACAAACAAACGAAAAATGCACTGCAGGCCATTTCTGTAGCAGTCTTTAGTCAAGGCAAAAGTTTTAAACATTACTTGACTTGCTAGTAGCTACATTTAAAGAAAGGGATTCAGGTTAACTTAATTAAACTCATAAAACAACTCTGATTTTCAAATATGCTGGACACGACATATTTGAAAGTTACACTGAAACCCTAAGAAGGAAGAAGGAGTATGTAACCTTGAGGAGTTCATGTTATTAATCATAAAGAAAACCCAGTCAAGCCCTTCTTCCTACAGGGAACAATGGCACTTGGTGAAGTTTGGGGAAAACATTTGCCTCTTAGGTTTCCCGTATTACCTCAATAGTGGTGATAACATAAAGTACAGCTTCCCAAAGAGCAGGGCACACCACTGCATCGCTGTCATCAATGCTCAGAAGAACAGCGGGACAGACTCTTGGTGCTTCAGCTTTCACCACCTCAGGCAAGTGCTGGCACAAAGCACAAATCAGCTCAAAGAAAGCTGAGCGAACCTGACAGAGACCATAGGAAAAAAAAAACCAAAACTTGTCACTATATGAAGTTTATAATATTCCTTTTAAAGTCAACATAACTTACAACACACAGTCCCCCAGCAAAGGTTTAAATATTACTAAAAATAAAGAAAAATGAAGTCATTATTAAACATGCTTATAAAATGTTTTAAATGAATTTTTTACTGAAAAAATGTTGATCAAAAGTTGTATTTTAATATACTTCTCAAAAGGCATTGTTTCCCAAAAGCAATTAGAAAATTTTTAACAAAATACTACCACATCAGTTCATCACTGTATGCTACTGTTTGTAGCAGACTAAAGACCAATAAAATGGTTTACAAAATTAAAATGCCAACGCACCAAGAACACTTGCAGTAAGTTGACAAAGTTTATATCTTTTACAAGATTTTTTTTAATGAATTTTAAATCATGGCAGATGGCCAAGAAGTAGATCATGATGATATAGAAATAACAATTTAGCCTACTGGGTAAATTTTAGAACAATATTGTCCATTTAAGGTCTAGAAACCTGAAGGCTGTTTAAAACATAAGCAAAGTACAAAGTTCATTCTTCCAGAACACAAGTAACTAATACTTCCTTAGGTTAAGTGTATTACCTTTAACTAAACCCAACCAAAATAAAGAAGAAATTAAAAAGTCACCTGTGGTATGTTGTGTTTGCTGTATTTCCAGAATTTGTTTTGGGACAAAAGCGACATTAACTTTTCCTCCAATGAATGCATCTCTTTTTTTGGCAACATGTTAAGCAACTTTTTTAAAGCTAACAAGGAACAGGTTAGAATCCGGAAAAATTTGGTTTCCCTTTCTTCTTCTGGTACAGTTCTCAGAAAGCAAAACAAACAAAAAAATTGCAGTGAACCACAAATAAACCAGTAGGCTTCCCAAGCTTTTCTAAACTAAACTGTGTTCAAGTTTTTTTGCCTTCTTTTGATTTCAGGTGTCAGCAATGTAAATACATAAACTTTCCATAGGTTCTAAATTACATTCTGACATGTTAGAAAAAGAGAGAGTTTCAAGTCATCTCATATTCCACCTACTAATAAATGCTACTTCTAAAACAGCTGAAACAAGAATTACATAACTGATAACACTTTCAAAAGTATTTAAACTTAAGTCATAAAGAAAATCACTAGGATCTGGACTCAAATATTCTGTCTCTTGAAACAAAACTAAATCCACTACCCCCAGGAACAGAGAACTCAATACAGACCAAGACTTAAACCATATACATTAAAGCAGGCAAACATACTGGGGGTCACTGAGTGTATCAGCTGTTTCTTTCAGAAGGTGATCTTGAAGTACCTAAGGGGGAAAAAACCACACATATAAACAGAAAGAAAACTAATTTAAATGTGAACAATATAGTCCATACATTATTCAGAAACAGCTCTACAGTAAAATTTAACAATCTCTGAGCTGTCCTTCTTAGACATGGTAGTGAAAAAGAAACTAAGTTAATTGACTGATGCTCAACATAGTAGCTGTGGTATCGTGCTACTTTGTAATTTGCAGCCCTATCCCAGTGTGCTTCTGCTAGAAAGAAGCCAAACTGAAGCAAAATAGTTAGGTTTGCATATGATAGGCTAGCAATGCAATCCTTTACCTTTTTTAATCCAATCAATTCAGTTTCATACAAGACTGGCACAAGAGCGTTAACCTAGGTCAGAACTAAACTTATAAAGGCTGAAACACTGCCCAGCATTCTTTCTTCCTTTTTCATTGCTCCTGAACTACTCCAGCATCATTATCTGTCAGTAATATTATAGGTTGCCTGAGCATCATTACAGAGAAATGCACACAAGAAAATTCATTATTCATTCCTCTGGTTCCAGTCATTTTCATCACAAGTCCAGAAGAACAGAGGACGTGGCTTTTTTCTCAGTGTTCTTTATTATTAGTCTGTTTTATATTTCTTTACAGAAGAAATGTGAGTGTGGTGAGGCACTGGCACAGACTGCTCACAGAAGCTGCCCCATCCCTGGAAGTGTTCAAGCCCAAGGGCTTGGAGCAACCTGGGATAGTGGAAGGTGTCCCTTCCCATGGCAGGGGGGTGAAACTGGATGATCTTTAAGGTACCATCCAACCCAAACCATTCTATATTCTTTTCACAAGAGCAAAGTTTCAGGTGAGAAAGAAATTTAACCTGAAGAATGGATGGGGGCAGGATGAATTTTAAATTTATAATAACAATTGATATACACAACACCTTAAAGAAAGACAAAAGTATAAACTCACATTAAGAATTTCGTCTTTACAAAATACTAAGGCTTCAGGCTGTTTGCTTGAAGGAAAAGCTTTTTCAAAAGCTACTTTTGCAGCAGAAGCAGCAGGAGAGTAAGTGTCACACTGAGCAATCAGCCAGTATCCCATGATACTTTTTAAGTAAGGAGCTAAGTGTTTTTTTACTTTAAGAATCAGTTGCTCAAAAGATTGCTGAGTTGCTTCTCGAACACGGCGGTCATGATCCTGTTAAAAAAAAAAAAAAAAGGAAAAAAAAAATGTTTGTTCATTTAAAAAATGTACCTTTTGATGCCAGATACTTCAAAACAGAAGTGATGATTAAAAAGCCATTTTTGTAATTAATTGGGATACCTAGATTTGAAAATATATACCAATGACAATAAAGTCTTGGTATTCCGAAGTATGGGGAGAGCCCTAACTTAGTAGTTTCCCAAAATGTTGTACACCCAGAAGTGTAACCTTCTCTCAGTATCCCTAACTATAGTATGTTTCCAAATTATACAAACATTTAACAGAAAGACAAGATGCAAGAGAAACAGAAAGCCTTGAAGACATCTTTTGAATTAGAACTACTGTAAGTCTACAGAAACACTGCATCATTATTGTTTATTTGTATATGAATTTACAACAGCATGACTTTCTATACTCTTGGCTCCTGAAAGAAACACTAGAAAGAAACACTGCTCTAACAGATAAGAATAGTGATTCATTTTGTCCCCTATCATGTTTCCAACAGTAGCCAGGCCAAAAGGTTTGAAATATATTAAAAAAATATTTATTATCTGGCCACACATGGTCTTTTCGCATTTGGGCTTGAGGGTTTTGCTTTTAATATTGTCTGGTCAAATATTAGTCCTAGATCAAAAAGATTTATAATTATGTTAACTGAACAGTTTCTTTAGCCATTCTAGAATGTACATATAAGAGCTTCTCCTGAGAGGAAATATCTTACCATCTTTTAAACATAAAGATCTAACAAATAGATATCTCCATCAAGCCAGTATAGCCCAGATACCCATGAGTTCAAGATTCCACACACTGCCAATAAAGAACAATACTTTCCTTCAACTTCATGTTTTTCCTAGAACAAGTCAGTAATTCCAACAAAGGTAGATATGTCAATAAAGACCACCTCGGAGCTTTTTCCAGAGAGGAATCATACAGAGACATTTTTAATTTAAATACTTCAATACTTACTAGTGAAATTTTACAATAAATTCTTGGCCAGTAAGGAAGAACACCTTTAACAACTTCTGCTTCTCTTTCCTTGCACATTGTCCCAAACTCTTGCATAGCCTAAAAACAAAATATCAAGAGAATGACTTAAGAAATCAGATAGATGTTTTCTGTAATTTACTAGCTTGTATCTGAAACTGCAACTCTCTTTTTTAAAAATCAATTCATTTCATGAAATTCAGCATTTATAGAGATAACTGCATGATGGACCTTCCTATAGGTCACCCAAGATATCTTCTGGATTGCAATTATAGCAAACCTACCAATATGAAATTAATATCAGTCACATTCGCATATTCCTCTCCCATCCTTAAGAAAAATGCATTGTTTTCCAATAAAAAAAAAAGTGTGGGGGACAAAGGCTACACTTACTTTTAATTTTGTTGTGATATCCCTTTTAGAGAGTTTCCGCAACACCATTCGAAAATCAGCGTCCACAAGGCTGTCTATTTCCTCTGCTCCCTGAATTGCAGGAACATATCCTAGATCACTCTGGGATGTTCCAAAGCCAATAAACCCAGGCACTGTTCCACGTTCTTTGGCAAGGAGCTCTGCAGCTCGGCCGCTGCTAGAAGGCTGACAAAAAACAAGGACAGAAATCAATTATCTATTTATTTTGCATGCATCATACATTTGAGATTATGATCCTATTTATACCGCATAATTAACCTTCTAATTAAAACAAAATCTCATAAACAAAAGGCCGCCTACACTTCAAACACTTTAGTTTGACCTAGAAAATTATTCTTCTCTTTAGAATCAAGCTGAGAAAGTTGGGGCTGTTCAGCTGTGGGGAGACAACCTTCCGGTACCTGAAGGGAGCCTAAAAGGAAGCTGGAGAGGGACTCATCATCAGGAACTAGTGACAGGACAAGGGAGAATGAGAATGGCCTCACAGTGAAAGAGAGTAGGGTTAGATGGGGTATTAGGAAAAAATTCCTCCCTGTGAAAGTGGTGAGGCACTGGCACAGGTTGCCCGGGGAAGCTGTGGATGCTCCTTTCCTAGGAGTGTTCAAGGCCAGGTTGAATGGATATCTGAGTAACCTGATCTAGTAGAAGGTGCCAGGCTCATGGCAGATGATTGGAACTAGATGGGTTTATGGTCACTTCCAACCCAAGCCATTCTGCAATTCTATTCCTTGTTTATATGAATTAGCATTCCCTTTTCTCATAATCTGTGAATACTTATGGATAGTTTTACTGGTTTTATACACACAAAAAAAGCATAACAGAAAAGTCCTTGTGTAAGCAAACAATTTATTAAGAAACTATTCATTCTCCTTCCATACTTCTGTTTTTCCTAGTTTTTCTCATGGACTAATATGGTTCCCAGGGAATGTTATTTGTATCACTGGGAAAAATAAGGATAGGCAAACATTCTCCCGTCAACAAAGTGGCCAAAAAGGATTTAGAGGAATGGAGCAAAAGGGTGCATATGTAACAGTGTATAATACCATTTTGTTAGTATTACAGTGTGTGTTTTGGAGTGCAGCATCTCTTCTAGTTTGCCCCAGTTGCTCCCTGTGTCCTTGGCTCATGTGTATTTCAGCCACAGTCTTTTGGAAAGACTGCCCCAAAACCAGCTGACTGTTTATGTTCTCTGGGATACCTCGCAACCCAAACACCTTTTATTTCCTAATGACAGTTGCAGTTTTGTCAGCTCCTGCGGTTTAAGTAATCTTTTCTGAATGTGAACCCTTAACTACTAAGGACAGGCTGCGTTGTTTTCCCTGGTCTTCTCTAAATCCATGTTCGAATTACAGACCCTAAACACCAGGCTTCCCACAGGTCCCGAGCGAGTGCCACACAGCACAGATGGCACACCCCACCGGCCCGGTGGCAGGATGGACACACCGAAACAGGTCAATTCCAGGGCTCTGCACAGCAAACCGCACCGAACCTTGCTGAGCTTTGGCTCGCAGTGGTTCTGTAGTTAAACCCCCCCACAGCCGCCCCTCTCCGTGCAAACAGCCCGGCCGCAGCAGTCACACCCCCCCTAGGCCGCCCCAGGCCCAGAGGCGGCCCCGGCACCGGGAACGGGGCGGGCGATGGCGCTGCCTCCTCCCTGCGGGCCCGAGCCGGGCTGGGCCCTCTGCCCGGGGCACCCGCACGGCGAGCCCACAGCCCCACCGCTGAGGGAGAGCCCCGGCCCCACAGTGCCCCACAGTGCCCCGCTCACCCGCAGGTTGCCCTTGGTGCGCTGCTTGTTCTTGCCCCCCATGGCGGCGGCACCGGGGACCGGCGGGGCGGGCCCGGCACGGTACGGTACGGCACGGCACGGCACGGCACGGCACGGCACAGACGGCCCTTCCGGGGCGCGGCCTGTGCGGGGCGGGACCTGCCTCACAATAAAGCCATCGAGCCACCCCAAAGGATCCCACCCCAAAGGTAAGCCACGTCCGTACCGGATCTGCACAAAAATGTTTAATCAATATTTAATAAAAATATTTAATACAAAGCGACCGACGTGCGCTTTTTCAGACATCGGATTTAGATACAGTGTCCATAAAATTAGGATCCATTGATACAGCCTTGTTAAAACTGGACTCAAAAACACACGCAGCATAATGCACTTTTATATCACAGGAATGAATACTTGTGAACTCGGAAGGCTGAGGACTGTTTCACAGTTTTGGAGTGCACTAAAAGGGAGTCCAATCCTTTGTGTTGCTTTTACACAAATAAACTCTTCAGCTACAGATATACTGAAGCCACCACGGTCTCTTGAACACACACTTAAAGTTCTTACACCTTAGAGTAGGCATCCTAGCTCATCCTGTAGCCATGAGCAAGACTCTTGTAATCTTGCTCCTTCCTTTTGTTTGCTTTTAAATAAAATATTGATCCCGTGGCTTAATAAACTTCCTTGGAGGAAGCAGAAGATTGCTACAAGAAAAGTCTTCAGGTAGTTTATGTAAACAGTAGCAATTGATGTAAACATAGTGTTCTCTCTGCTGAGATATCCACACTGCATTTTTGTATCTTCTTATTCATATATCATTCCCCATATTCCATCTATTCATTCATCTATAATTCTCTAGCTGCCCAGTAGGTTATCCAACACAGGTTTTTTTTCATTGTAATTAAGTATGTACCCTAAATCTCCTTAAAACCAGAAAGTGTAATAAAGCATTCATAGTCATTTTCATTATTCAGGAATTCACCTGATATTTGTTTTCATTGAAAACTGCATTCATCACATAAACCAGGAATTATTAATTCCCTCTGTGATCAGCTGTTGCAGAACAGCTAAGGAATCTGTTATGAGGATTAATTTATAAGCAGGGGTGCTGGGGCCTGTGCTGATCTTCAACTCCTTCAATGCCCTTCAACCCCAAAGTACATCTGAAAAATGTCAGCACATCCTTTTTCTTCTAAAAAATGATAGAGTTGCCCCAAATTCATACGATCTCCCCTGGCACCATGTGCCTCAAAACATTTTTCTTCCAAAGTGGAGAACTTTCGTTGGTTCTGAATCTCAGCATGTCCTCCACCTTCCAAAGAAACATCTTCTCTGTGCCGAATGAGAATTCTTTTCCACGTTAATCTTCTTACTCTGAAAGCAATTGGAAATACTATGGAATAACTGTTATCACAAAAATCAATAAATTCCATTTGTATAAATATATATTGACAAACATAATGGTTCATGAGCTGGTCATAGAAATACTGGTCACATGCAAACACTCATAAGCAGGAGCTTGGTTTTTTAACATCTCCTCAGGATTCCAAAACCTTAATGTTATTCCTCACAAAATAATTAATAAAGATGTGCTTTCCATTTCAGTCATCATTTTTGCCTTCCCTGTGCTAAGAATTCTCATACTCTCTTAGCTGTTATAATCCAATTAGAATGTTCATTTAGTCTTCACTACCCAGAAGCATAAATGATGGAAGCAGAATAAAACATGAATGTAAGGCGCTAGAAAACACACATATCTAACACAACTGGGGTACTGTTGCCCATCTCTATAGAATGACATACAGAGGAAAATAAAACAGAAATAAATGTGCACCATGGTTGCTTTGATTGCTGCAACCAACATGCAGTGTTGCAGCAGTGGATATTCAGACTTGTAAATGCATTATTGTAAACAGAAATACTGGCAGATCTTTACAAATTGGAAGGTGATTGGATGTCACACCTTCTGGCCACATGTATAACATGAAAAAAATGTAACATTCTAACTAGCAATGGCATTTAAGTACAAAGAAAAACTAACCTTGACCAGAACTCTTCACAATTACTTTGTAAACCTTCTACACAAACAACACCTGGCTTCCCTGGCATGCAAAACCCTGAAAGAGAAAGCTCCTTGGCCCAGTCAATAATATTCTTTCTTTTTTGCTTGTTGTAAATGTGATGACTATAGATCCACAATCGAGTGAACGTGGTGACTTCTGACTGCACGGCACCCGAAGTTGTCATTGAAGATGAAGGCTCTTTGTCAATGTAAGCAGCTGCATGGTCTTTAACCCACTCCCTTGCACTCAACATGCAGGGCTCACCACTGCAGTTTTGCATCAAATATGTTTTTAGATCAGAGTTCAGGTGAATCTGCTGAGAGCGGCTTAATAATGATGACCTAAAGAAAAGCATAAATGCAGTTATCACACGCTTACAACTTAGCATGTTTTTAGAATCACAGAATCATAGAATCATTAAGGTTGGAAAAAACATCCAAGGTCATCAAATCCAACCTCTGACCAACGTAACCTCATCAACTAGACCAGAGCACTGAGTGCCACATCCAGTCATTTCTTGAACATCTCCAGGAACGGTGACTCCACCACCTCCCTGGGAAGCCTGTTCCAATGCTTGACAACTCTTTCCGTTAAGAAATTCTTCCTTGTGTCCAACCTGAACCTTCCCTGGCTCAGCTTAAGGCCATTTCCTCTTGTCCTGTTGCTGGTTGCCTGGGAGTAGAGGCCAACCCCTGCAACCTCCTTTCAGATTATTGTAGGGAGAGATAAGGTGTCCCCTGAGTCTCCTTTACTCCAGACTAAATAATCTCAGCTCCCTCAGCCACTTGTTATATGACTTAGTCTCTGGACTCTTCCCCAGCTTTGTAACTTTTCAAAAGTTTGACTTCAAGCTGACAAGAAAATCAAGGCATATTTACATGATGCACACTTGCTGTTGATATTCGAGTCATATCAGCTGTGAAAAAGTCTCAGAATTTAACTGGTGTGCTAACACTCAAATTCGCATACAGTACTACCAATTTGTAAATCAAAATCAAGAAAAAGGTACTTGAAAAGTGGTGTAATGGTGGCTGAACTAATTTCCCGTAATATGCAACAGAAATAAAACAGAAGTAAAAAATATCAGAAGGATGGGAGCGATAGCATTGTGACAAGGGAAGAACAAGACCACTGACTATCTTTTCATTCCTTTAGTTAGTGATAAGTTTTATCAAAACAGGCAATAGTCTCTCTTCCTGAGCATCAGGCCTATGACTGGTATCTACAGTAACCCTCCTGTACAGATGATGGCACTCCTCCATACTTTTTCCCTTTTCCTCACTTACTTGCTGAGCACACCAGAGAAATCCTAACCTTGTAGATTTGATTTTCTTCAACACTGTTGTCCACTTGGCTTAAACCATCAAAAAAAAAAGACTGCTTTCACTTATTATAACTGTATTTGTGTAGTACACTACAGCTTCTAAATGATTTTATTAGCTGCCATACCTCACAGTAATTTCTGGTAGAACTGTAGGATATTTAAATGGTAAAGCACAGGCCATAGAGAATTCCGCCTAAAAACAAATGAGCAAATGCTTAGTTCAAGTAACTCCTAAAATCCCCCAAAATAATGAAATAAAATTGTTTACAGTACCATAGAGGCATTAGGGACCTCTGCCTTTACATTCAGTATAAACTGAACTTTTGAAGACAGCACCTCTGCAGACTCATTTTCAGCATAGTGTTTCAGTTCAGCCAGAGCCAGATGGTCTGTCACAGCAAACTCTTCCTCATAAGGAAACATGCTAGACAGTAAATCTAGCTCTGAGATTTGTATCTCTGCTTCTTCTTGGTTAGTCATTTCTGTTGTTCCCTGAGGAAGAAAAAAATTAGGGAAGAAAAATACAGCTTGAATACAGGAGAAAGTTCATTAACTATCCTTATGTAAATCATAATTACAGAATCACAGAATATCCTAAGCTGGAAGGGACCCACAAAGATTTCGGNTCCCTATCCCTATCCCGCGCCCCTTCCCCCGCCCCGTCCCACGCCCACCAGCCGCAGGAAGGAGCAGAGGTCGGNTCCATCTCCTAGCCCTGCACAGGAGATCCACAAAAGTCACACCATATGCCTGAAAGCTTTTCTTTAACTTTGTCAGGCTTGGTGCCATGACCAGCGCCCTGGGAAACCTGTTCCAGTGCGGAACCACCTCCTGAATGAAAAACTTTTTTCCAACATCCAGCCTAAACTTCCCCTGACGCAACTTCAGGCCATTCCCTCGGGTCGACGGAGGGAAGAGATCAGTGCCTGCCCTTCCTCTTCCTCTCACAAGGGAGTTGCATACTTAATGTATACTAATAGTTACAAAAAAGCCCATGGTAAATGCCACGTAAGTGCCGGGCAGTCTGGGGCACTCTGATACATCGTGACAGTCCCCGTGATTTCCATTGCCCTGAGGTGGGCTGCTGTGGAGATCGCTCCAGTGGGCGTCTCCGCCGGGGAGCCGACTTGCGACGGCGATTACCCCGGACCCTGCCTGTGCCCATTCCCGTACCTGTACACCTGCCCGTGGCTGTACCCCCGTACCCGTACCTGTGTCCTGTGTCCCCGTCCCTATCCCTATCCCGCGCCCCTTCCCCCGCCCCGCCCCACGCC
>WBMV01002324.1:267499-298821 GCA_013396655.1 Campylorhamphus procurvoides | reverse complement strand
GGGAGCAGAGGTCGGTGGCTCGCGCGCATGCGCAACCCCCTCCCACAGCAGCCCCGTCACGGCCCCACAGTGCAGCGCGCCGGGAGCGCGCATGGCAGCCGGGGAGTGCCGCCCCGCCACCGGGCGATGAGGTGNGGGCATCAGTCCCGATCAGGGCTGGTGTGAGGGCTCCGTACCCGGGCATCAGTCCCGATCAGGGCCCGTGTGAGGGCTCTGTACCAGGGCATCAGTCCCGATCAGGGCCGGTGTGAGGGCTCTGTACCAGGGCAGCAGTGGCGAGCACACCGCCCAGGCTTACCGCACAAAGCACAAAATGCGTCAGCTGTTCAGCCTCTCTGCACCGCGGTTCTTGGTGAGGGCTGTGCCGTGGAAAGGCTGGTGCAGAGTCTGTCGGGCGAGGCTGCCCAGGCACAGCTTATTATGTGCCAAATTAATAGTTAACACTTGTTCATGCTGTCCTACTTCCTGACAATTTGGAAAGAGTTTTAGCAATTAAAAGTTGTTTGTGCAAGGTAAGTATTGTAGTTTTTGCAGAAAAAATGTGCTGTAGGGAAGGATTGTTGGATGTACTGCCTTTTTTTTTATGAACAATTTAAATACTAAGTTGCAAAAGTTGATATTTGTGTCCGTGATGAAGTGGCTGTCAACCTTCAATCAAGAACTGGTTCATCTGCCCTGAGAGCATGGTCATGTACACATACTCACGCAAACATGTTCGTAAAAGGCTTGTCATCCAAAAAGCCCTGTGTGAGTGTCACACCTAAGCTCTTCCCTGCTTAGTTTCTCTCTGATTCTCTTGGCCTGGCTTAGTTTTTTGGCTGTGACCACTCCAGGCAGGCAGCTGTGCTCTGTGGCTGGTGTGCTGCCGAGTGTCAGCTAAGAAATGGGTTTGAAAGGACGATCTGTTTATGTGAAGAGTGGACAGCAGGGTTAGGCTAGTCTGCAAAGGATGCAGAGACTTGATTTTGAAGCCTTTTAGCTTCCCTATTTTCATTATATAGAAGATGTCATGCTTTAAATTTACCTGAGCGTTTTGGGTGATCTTCAGTACAGGAGCTACAGACTAGAAAGTAAAAATGGCCTACCATATGTTCAGTAGCCACCTTTTTGAAGCCAAGCACTTGGCTTAGGTGTCTGTAGTAGCAGATCCCTCTTGTCAGGAGTCTACAGGTATAGCAAATAACAGAGCCATCTGAATTATTTGATTGATGGGTGGGAAAGGTAATGACAAATCTTTCCCACTGAAGAAATTAAAAAATTGGAACTCCTGTTGTCTGTGTATGTTCAATTATATTAGAGTATTTGTGTGTGTCAGACTTCATCAAAGACAAAAGGAATTTGTAATAAACAGAAGAGAAGGATTGTAACTGCAAATACCTTCAACTGGGACAAAACCAATTCTTTTTCATAAAATTCCAGTGTTATTATTAAAGAACAAATCCTAAAGGTTTGCAGGATTTTTGATACTAAAATTTCCAATCTTTTTGTTTTGTGCAATGCTTTTGACTTAAGATTTAAATCATTTGGGTTTTGTAAATCATATGGTGATCTTGTCTATACAACAGTTACAATTATTTTATGTTAGAATATAATTACTATTGTTTTCTTTCGAAAATGTCAGGACAAGTTAATGCACTTCAAGGAACAGCTTGGACATAGAAATAATTTGTGTAGCAATGAACAAGTAAAGCCAGAACTACTTTCTAATGTTACTATTTTTTCTTTCCTAGGTCAGTCTTCCTTTTAAGAACAATTACAGATTACAAATATGGGAAAGAAACGCATCAAAGGCAAAACTGCACAGTTTGATGAGTGTCTGGATGTACTGAGTATGTTTCCTCAGAGAAGTCTGTGGACCTAATGTTGGTTTTAACCTCAGAGAAATCGTGAAAGCCGATTAATAGTAGGACGCCTTTACACTAGTCACTGGCTTTGAAGTCTCATTTACAAAATGTGGATTTTTTAAACATAAGAAATTTTGGTGTTGCTACTTTTCTAAGTATGCTAGAAAATAATAATCCCACCTTGAAAACTAAGATTATTTTCTAGTTTTTAGAAAACTCAGGCACACAGTTCTTTACCGATACACAGATTGTATAAAAATTCTCGAACTATAAAGGGTTTGTAGGGTCACCTTTTAAGCTGAAGGCTTAAGTAGCATTTTCTAATGAAATTTTCTTTAGGAATAAAGGCTGTGATGAAAATATTTTCTGTGAAATGATTTGTCTTTATTCTAGCAGCTAGTTTAGTACTGACCTTGCACACTTCAGCTCTCTCATCTTAGTGTATTTTGGCTAAAACCTCTTCCTCTCCTGTTCCTAATAGTTCCTAATACGAAATAGTAAATTTAATTCTAGGTCTACTTGATCTCACCCCGTGTTAAAATTTAATCTTTTTATATTGTTTACCCTGGTTATTGTAGGTCACAGATTGTGTGTTGCTTATCTGTTTCATTGATTCCCGACTGGGGAAGTCAGTTGAGCCATGCTAATTTAGCTGTGAGAGAGCGCACTTACAATTTTAGCCAGGAGGCTTTGTGTAATGGCCTGTTTAAATTGAAGTCTACTCTGCTTTGGGTGTCCTGGTCTTCTTGGGGTAGCTTCTGTTTCTAATGGGTGGCTTTTTTGGCTGCTTTTGTCTGGTTTGGTTGTCAGCAGTTTTGAGGGGGTGTTTGGTTTGTTTTTGGGGTTTTTTTCTCTTTGTTTCCTGGAGTCTGGGTCAATGTCTGTTGTAACTGTTCCTCTTTTTTTCCAGCAAAGAGAGTTATGGTGTCATTGTTGTTGGCATTTCAGCTCTTTGGCTATAAATTGGTTATCATACCATGACAAAGTTCTGTAAAGCCACAAATGGAGTTAAGACTTATCATTGTGAATAATTCAGCTGTAATTGTAGTTGGCAAAGGAAGTTTTTTGTTTGTGTTTTTTTTAAAGACTATTTTGAAGTTGTAGATGAAGCTTGTAGGTTTTCTTAAGGCTTAAAGAATGCATGTAAATATCCGTATTTGTCTCTTGTTGGCTCGCATTTGCACTGTAATCTTGGACAGGAACAGAACTGTAGATACAAAAATTTGCACCAGTTTCAGCTTATGCCAAGAGAAGTTTGTTATCTTGAGGCTATAATCTTGCATGTGGTCCTCAACAAAGATGAATTCAGAGATTTTACACTGAGCAATAAAAACACCTCAAAGTAAAGGACCTAAGACAACTTAATTGTGCAAACAGCATAATTGTCAATAGTTAGAGATCAGTGCCTGATGTTTGGTTACTTTTTTACTATTTTTACTATTTAATTGAAAAATTAAACAAGAAGAAATAAGATCATTAAACTCTTGAGAGTGGCTCCTAGCAACAGGTGCTTGTTCTTGGTATAACTGTTCTTAGCAGAGTTTGATTAAATAGATGGAGTGCATGCCAGGCCCAGAAGCTGCAGCTCTCCCAGTAGGTTGTAGTATTGCAGTACAAAGTGATAATAGCACAGGAAGTATCACTGCCATTCTTTTTTTTACCATTATCTGCTGCATAATTTCACTGAGGCAGCTCAGCTAGAAGCAGACCCTCCATAATCTCTGCTTTTATAGGCCAACCGGTTGCAACCTTGGTGATTAGGAACTGTGGTAATAGACTGTGGCTGCTCCCTGAGAGGTGCAGGAATCATAACACCACAATAGTAAAAGCCTGACATAGTAGGTAGGTGTGAATCCAAAAGTTCTGTCAACTCCTCTAACTAGATGTAACTCTGAGAGACGCTTCTAGCAATACAATAGTTTAGAATGCAGCAACAGTATCCCAACTTTCTAAATAGGGGTAATAAAGGCTTGCTTTCTGATAGATCTGGTGAAATGTCAATGTTTCATTGACTTGAGAAAGACTATCCTAGCTTCTGGATTGCTGCGTGTGTCTTTAACATTTGCATTTGTTATGCTATCTACATCCTTTTTGTGCTTTTTATTTTGTAGAACCTATGTGCAAGCATATTCGTAAAGGATTGGAACAAGGTCATCTGAAAAAGGCACTGGTGAACGTGGAATGGCATGTTTGTCAGGACTGCAAGGCAGACAGGAAGACACAAGAGAAGCCTGAGGAGGACGAGACTGATGAAGGCCCTTCAATATGGTTATGCCTAAAATGTGGACATAGGGTATCTCTTTTGTTCTTAATCTGTCTTCATATCTTTTAGTGTCTCATAATATAGCAGAGCAAGAGAGCTTCTAATTAAGCTCTTATATTCTCTCTTTTATTTTGAAGGTGGTACTACCTAAATGATTTTGTATTCTGTAGTGATTAAAAAAATGTCTGCTCTAAATACCAAATGAAGTACTTGAAAGCTTGGTGCAAAGGCATTTAGCAAGCTTAAGGCTAAAACACTGTCTTGAGGACTTTTTCTGGAAAGTACAAATTATTTTGCTGAGAAAGTAAAAACGCTCTTAATCTGTGGCTTTTTTACAGTAAGATCTTAATGGTCACATTAATTCATTAAACTTAGAACTCTGCATGCTGAAGAGGTGTTTGTTCTGTTTCATTCTTTCAGGTGTTCAAACTGAACTTTGTAAATTAAATGTTCAGTCCCAGAGCACACAGTTTATAGTTATTCTGCACACGGTAAATTGCCTTTCTATCTGCAGAAATAGCTGTCTTGAAATAGAAATCCATCTGTTGATCCTAATTAGTTTAACATAATTAAACAGTTGTCATTTTAATACTTTGTTTATACTGTCACTTTCTGTATGTTTCATTGATTGTCAGCTGGATTTTGTGACACCTCTGGTTATCCACATTGTAGGGTTGTGGCAGAGATTCTCCAGACCAGCATGCTTTAAAGCATTATGCAACACCAAGATCAGATTCCCACTGTTTGGTCCTCAGTTTGGACAACTGGAATGTGTGGTGAGTTTGTCAGGTGACACTTAAAAGACTTAGCTGAAGGGCAACAGAGGCTGGGTTATAATTTGTTGGAGAAGAAGAATTTGTCAGTTCTTTCTGATGTGCACTTAGTGAAAAATTGACTTTTATTTTCTCAGTAAATACGATTTTTTAATACCACGTGTAGTCAGGAAGCACAGCTGTAGAATTAGAAGATGCTACTGGATCAAGCAATACAAAATCCATCTCCCTGGTAGTATTTCCTTCTCTTAAAGGAATTATGCATTACTATATATAAGGAGGACCTCTAATTTTCTAAACTGCGCTACAGAAATACTGTACCTGACATAAAGAGTTTTCATTTTGCTTAGTAACCTTGTTTTATGACTTAGTATCTGTCTTTATGTTCATTTTATATAAGATAATCTATTTATTTGGTCATATTTAGCACTTCGTTTATTGAACTCTAGAAAATGAAAATGGACATTATTAATAATGTGTATTACTAATGAACTAGTGAACTTCTTTTTGTGAATTTAAATTAGTGTTAAAATTATGAGGGTGTAAGTGCCTTATTTTCCCTGGTTTTTAATCATAGTATTCGTGAATGAGAGGAAGTTGTCAAAGCAAGATGTTTTTCCTTCCTCCTAGAATTTCTTGGTTGTACAACATTGCCCAAGAAATGATTCAGAGATTGATATATTGGCTATAAATTATTGTTATAAATCAAAACAGTCGAAAACTGCCTTACATAGTGGACCTAGTGCATAAATTCTGGTCAAAACTGCAGTTGCATTAATTATATGAATGTGTAAATAAATCTCTGTGGTGTGCATGCATATGTGGTTCAAATTCGATACGAATAATACCTGTAAACAGTTAAAAGAAATGTTTTGAACTTAGAGAGGAAGAGGAGTGTTCTGCTCCTCTGCATTTCCAAGTGCTGTTGTACATATTTTCAGTGCTGGTATGATGCAACAATTGGATCTACTTGTGTTTTCCCCTCATTGGTCAAATAGCAATTGCTAAGAAGACTTTTTCCAATCCTTCGATTCTTTCAAGGTTGCCTACACATTTTTTGACAGGTAGAGGGTTATTATGTTAAAACTGCCCATGGAAGTAACTATCATTTGTTATTGCAGGAGTGAGAATGTCTATTTTTATGATTAACCAGACAGACAATAGATGTACAGTGAGGGATCCAAAAGTTGAGCCATTTTTTTTAATGAGATTTGAAGAAATATGACAATTGCAGCTAATGCCAGGGGTGCTAGAGATTTAGGGAAGCTCTTTGCTCCTGCTTTTAATATCAGAAAATTGAGTCTGACTTAAGATAATCCTGAAATCTGCTAAATGAATTTGTCCCTAAGAACTGTTGGTGGCGTGTTCCAAAGTGCAGAAATATTTTCATTCTCTTCAGTACCTTTTTTCACCTCTTCAAAGAGCTGATTGGGCAGAACTACAAAATTGGTACATGTAAAGCTCCTTCATGTGTGTGTGTTCTGGCAGAATTTTGCCCTTCTTGAGCCTTTATCACTGTAGCTTCTCTCAGCATTTTGTTTAAAGCAGATTACTGGCCTAACCATGTGCTTCTTTGCTCATAAAGAGACCAATAGGGTTTATATTGGCAACAAAAGAACAAATAAAAGTCCTCAGGTCTAATGGTGGACACTAATTTATTTCTGATCCAGTTTAAATATAACAAAGTAATTGCTTGGCTAGAATAATCAGAATATTTTTCCATGCCGTAACATTTGTAAGTTGTTTCCTTTAAGGACTGGTAGCTTAGTCTTTTGATTTTTGGCAAATTTTTTAATTTTTCTTCAAATTTTCTGGCAGTGAGGTTTCTAAGCACATCTCTTAAGAGTCTAATTTTAATTTGTAAATTGCAACCACCAATCAGCAAAATAATTTACTAAAGATAGCTTTTAAACACTTTATTTTCATGATCAAAAGTAGATTAAGACTTCTAAATCTGAAACTAAATCTTGTAATTTTATAACTTTGTGTAGTGAATCACATCAAACAAGCAAATAGTTTAGGATTTTTAAATAATAGAAAAAATAGCATTAATTGTTTTTCTTTTGGGGGCGGCGGAGGCAGGTGCTACATATGTGATAATGAAGTTCCATATAAAACTTCAACCCAATTGGGCCAGACTGTGGATTTTGTTAGAAAACAAGTTTGTATTGACTCATCACATACAGGTAAGTAATTATGGTATAGATACAGTAAATCAGAAAGTCCACTAAATGTAGGAGACAGTACTGTAAATCTAGAATGTACACTACATTGAATTTAGCACCTTATGGTGAAGAAAGAAGCCTTTTCTGCCTTTTTTTTTTTCTTCTTCTTCTTTGTCACAATTCTGATAGCATAAGTAATGTCCAGCTCATGGGCCTAATTGGGTCAGGATTTTGCTCAGTGTCCTCTAAACTTCTACAGGCAAGACATACAAGAACAGGAGGAAAAAAAGACAGTTTTACTGTGACTTTTCTTAAAATGTGATGTTCAGTTTTTCTGTGAGTAGGGAACTGACTTTAAGTACTTAAGAGTTCTGTGTTTATTCATCAGTGTCACTCAGTCGCTCTTGAGATCTAAAGGAAAACAGGCATTGCTGAAGGATAGTTTGATTGGATTTTCTTAAGTATTTTTCTAGGTATTTGTGAACATATCAGCTGGAATGACTAAGTCTCCAGCTGTTGCAGCACATTTCCTAATGGAAGGAATATACAAGAGGTTTTGTCAGTGGGTCTGTACATTTAGAATTGGCAACTGGAGTGATTTCAGCCCTCTAAAATACTGTGTTCAGCCTGCAGCCTATCTGTAAAACATGGCTGTTTAAAAGCCTGCAAAAACACAACAAAACCCCCCAGTTTCCACAACAGCAAAAAAATAGGTTTTGCACAACTTTCCACTAGAAAACTTGGAAGGGCTTGCATATAAAAATAAATGCTGTAACAAATGGCTGTCAAAAATTCCAGTGCCATCCTACACTTGGGTAAAATTACAGGCTTCTTGGGAAATGGATCACAAACGTTCAGCAATGCCAATGTGGCTGTCCCCAAATTCCATTTGTTCAGAAGGCAGATGAGATTTTTCCACAGGAAGCAGAATCTTTTGAGTGATCAGTCTTTCCCAGACACATAGTTTCTCTACATCTAATATTTGAACTTCATATCAATTGCCAAAATTTTCTTCTCAGGTTTGAACTGGAAAACAGATGAATACCAACAGGCAGTTGTCTGTTTCAGATATTTCATCTGTTGTTGTCCATCTGTTTCTTTCTTGTCCAAAGATTGTATTGTCAGTTTTCCTTGCTTTCTCTGAGCTGGTGTTACTTGATTTTAAAGTTAATATTGGCTCGTAGTTCTGTTTATCAGAAACCTAACCAAACTGGCAGAACCAGTGTGTGCGTTACTGTGGAAATTGCCTGAAATCCCCTTGGTTGATTTTAAATAGGGCGTTGGAATTTTGAGCAATACACTGAAGTAATTTTGGGGAAAATACTTATAACGTGTCTTGAAAAATATAAACCCTCTGGGTACATGAAATGAATACGAGAATGCTTCGACAATGGGTGCCTGTTGGATCTTGTAGAAAGACCTAACAGGCCAAGAGGCCTGTTTAATTTGCATGCTAATCTGAAGTGGCATCTCAGGTGGATCTTGATCTTTATTTGTTGTTTTGTTATATGTATTTTTTAACTTCTCTTACCTAGACAGTTTAAGAACCTAAACCAGTATTGTTACACTTATACAATTACAGAATTAATTATCATATATGCAAGTCTAATACATTGTAGATTGCTGCTGCCTATAATAAATTTTTCCTAGCCTGTTTCCTGTTAGTTACCAGGTTAATATGTGGTATGTTTCTTTTTTTACTTGTTTCAGTAGAAAAACATCAAGAGAACAAAGAACTTGAAAATAAAAAAGTAGAAAAAGACAGCAAAAATGAACAAGAAAAAGAAGTCTCACTTAAAGAAGAGAATTCTCATTCAACTACTAATCTGGAAGTCACTGTGAAAGGACTTAGTAACTTGGGGAATACATGTTTCTTTAATGCCGTGATGCAGGTACAAAAGTTACTGTTGCTTTAAAAAAACTCGAACTTTGAATAGGACAAAAAGCTCTAAAGAAAATGGAAAAAAGCCCACAAGTGCTCCCCTCAGCATTTTACAGTGACACAATTAGAATGTGATTTTTTTCAGCTGCCAAGAATGATGGGTTCTTTCTAAAAATAGTGTGTTGGCCCAGAGAAGTTCATAGAAATGGAGTTGCATGTTCAGACTTGCTCTGAGGGGAAATAAAATAACCTGCCTTGTCTTTGAGGGACAGCATTTTTCACTGACATAATTAAGCATGCCAACTTCCTAGTTCAGGAAAAAAATGATGAAATAGTCTGACATATCACCCTAACTGACCTCTTAGAATGTAAGAGATTAGTACTGAAAGACTATGGGTGTTTACTGAAACAAAAATGCCTCTCTCAGCAACAGGAAATCAAAAGTAAATGTTAACAGGATGACCATGTTGCTTGCTTTACCACCTTGTGTCTTGTTCATCTGAGAAGTGTATTAAAACTCACATGTTCTCTTATGCTCTTAGGCTCTTGATACTGAAGCTTTACTCAAACAAAATTCCCACTGTACTTGCAGATTTTAATAAACTGCTTTTGATTTATATTTAAACACTTTTTAAAACCACATACACTGCATTTTATCTTTTGATTTTTAGAAACAGACACTAGTAAATACACTTGTCAAAAGATCAATCTGTAGAAAAATAATAGATTCAGGTTTCTGCAATTTAGAGTAGTATTTATAGAGAGCACTTGAAAGTCCTATTAGCTGTATGCAATGTACCTTTAAACAGATTGAAATTTCAGAGTAGTAGTTAACCATTCTAGTTTTGTGTTTGGGAAAGAAAAATTGCTGCTAATCTGGTTACTACAAATTCCATGAGTGGTGGAATTCAGCTGCTCTTCCTGTTGTCCCCAGTTATCAAACTCTTTCTGTCTTTTATGTTCTACAGAATTTATCACAAACTCCAGTCCTGAGGGAGCTGCTTAAAGAAGCTAAAATGCTTGGCACAACAGTTAAAATCGAGTCACCTGAGTTATCCATGGTAATATGCTTTGACCTTCATAGTGCTTGTCCGCACCTTCCAGTCTGTTAAGGGAATAAGCAATACTTATTTCTGGATTTTGAAGCTGTATCAGCTAAATACTGAAAAGATTTACATTGTAAAATCAGCAGGAACTTCACCATTGACTTTTGTAAACCTGCTTCTGAATTCAGTGGAGGCAATTTGTTCAGAATGAAAGAGCAGTGATTCAATACTCTGACTACCAGTTGTCATAAAAGGAGTGATTGCATTATGATTAAGTTATTTAAAGGATGAAAATATGTAACTCTTGCTCTAGTGTCACTTGCCTAAATGCAAAGTAGGAAACTAGAGGATGTCTGTATCACTCACTTAAGTAATTCACCTGTCATTACAACTAGGGATTTGGATGGGAAAGAAAAGTTGTGCATTTTTTTTAAGAAATTCAGCTTTTTCCTAGTAAGAGCAAGGAATCCAGAGCTGGAACTAAGCAGTAAATAATTAATGAGTTTTGGTATCATTTCATGCTAAACCATGTGTTGTGTTTGTTAGGTTAACTTACTGCCATTTTGGAATTTTATATGTTCTATATTACAATAAGGTTTTCAAGAACTGAAGGGTCTAAATAAGGAAAAACTTACTATAGCAGAATTAGTCACTGAATTAAGGCAAAACAGCTCTGTTGCTTTTCTTTCAAACAGGAACCTCAGCTCATAAAACTAGATCAGCCAGGTCCTTTGACATTAGCCATGCATCAATTTCTGACAGAAATGCAAGAGACAAAAAAAGGGGTAGTCACTCCTAAGGAACTTTTTGCTCAGGTTTGTAAAAAGTGAGTATCTGTGCAATTGCATGTCATAGTGACTATGAAAAGGTTTGTTGTTTAAAAGACAGTCAGTTTTTTCCCTTTTTTAATCATGAGCTCACATCACAGCATATAAAATTTGTAGAAAAATACTTAAAAAGAGCAAAATATAAATGAATAGCAATAAAATGAAAGAAACTCAATGACATATACTGATTAGCTGGCTTTGTATTTTAAAAAATACCATATGTAGACACTTTTTGCTTTTGTAGACATACATTATGGAAAGTTTGTCCTTATGTGTCTGGTGTGAGGTATTTTTGCTTTGTTTATGTCTGAGTTCTTTACAAGTAATGTTTCATTTAACAGAGCAATAAGATTTAAAGGTTATCAGCAGCAAGACAGTCATGAATTGCTTCGTTACTTACTTGATGGAATGAGAACAGAGGAAATCCACGTGAGTGCTATAATTTCATGGTTGTGCGTACCTTTCTTCTCCATACCCCAGGGGCTGGATACATCAGCCTCTGTGGAGCAGTTATGTTGCCTGTAGCACTTACTTGAGGCAGATTAGCAAATAGGTGGATTTGGAGCATAGTCACCCTAAAGAATGTACTTTTGTCTTAATTTCTGAAATGCGCGTGTGGAAATTCTATAATGTGGGGTTTTTTTGGTTGGGTTTGGGGGGGCGGTTTGACAGTTCTAATTTGGGCCACTATTTCATATTTAGACTTATTTTCTTACATGTTAATTAGAACATTATGGTTGCAAGCCTGTTTCTCAGGTTTTTTTGTGTTTTTTTTTTAATATCTGCAGGAACTATGTTGTGTCTCTCCCGGTATTTGTGGGTTTTGTATTGATTCTCTTAATTAGTGAAGATTATAATTTTTCCCCCATCTGAAACATTTCATAAAATGGACTGGTTCACTGAATTAATTTCGGAAATTTTCCAGTGTATTTTTTTTTTTAAATTTCAGCAAATAAGTGTTGGAATACTGAAGGCACTGACTGACTCTAACAAACAAAATGAAGAAGAACTTAAAAAGAAAATTAAAGGTAAAATAAATTATCACATCATCAGTAACATTTAAAATCTTCTGTTTTACTGAAGTATATAAAGTAACATTAATAGTATCAACTAAAAGATGCATGCTTAATTTTACAACTTTATGTCACCTCTTGAATATGTGTGAATCTAGAATATGAGAGTCAATAGTTTTAGTGTATATTTAAATATCTTGCTGAACTTAGTGACGTTTCCTTTTTAACAGGATAAGAGAGAATTGATTCTGCAGACATCATACATTATGTTTGGGTAGTGATTAACTATTTAAACATGTAAGAAATTAAAATATTAGCATGTGAATGTAGTTTATGCTGCCCCTAATAGTTCACTGTTACTTAACAGTGGTATAAAAATGCCCAAACAGTGAACAGAAGAATTTTTAAACTTTTTGACATGACTTAAGACTAAAAGAAAATTTAAATGCAGACTTTGTGCTGCTCTGAAAATACAACTTGAGGAAACTGGTTTTGTTTGTCAGGTGCCTATACAGAAAAGGTTGGTGCTTGGTTTTTAAGTTCAGGTGGTTGCTAAGTCCTGAGAGAAAACAGGAATTCTTACTGGGATGCAGTACTTTTGAGAAAATAGGAAAATGCATATAAGTGGAGAAAGTGGTAAAGGTGTTGGTTTAACCAAGCTGTTTTCTGCAAGTGTGTTTTCACCCCCATTCCTTTGATATAAAAAAATTGTTAATTTAAGAATCTTGCTGTGTTTCCTGTGCTGAGGAAACTAGAACAGGCCAGTATGTTCCATCATACTCGTTGCATATTGTATTCTCTTTTGTTTGGTATGCCATAATCAAATTGGCTGCCAGTATATTGTATTAACTTTACTATACTTTTTTAATTCTCAGAATATGAAAAGAAAAAGGGAATACAAAGTTTTGTAGATCGAATCTTTGGTGGAGAATTAACCAGCACAATTATGTGTGAGGAATGCAGAACTGTAAGTATACTGTCCACTTCGAAAAGCCTGAAGTATAATATTTGTAATCTGCAGGAGAACCTCAAAGTTGACTGTCTGTAGAGATGAGAACAGACTAGCTGCATGCTTTTCAAAAAGGGGAATGATTTGGCTGGAATCTTTCTCCCTGTATGTTATAAAGCTGATCTTTCAGTTCCTTTCCAAAGCCTTCCAGAACAAGGGGTCAGCAATAGCAAGCTGCCCTGTTAGATTCCCAGTGAACACCTTCCAGTAGTACAGTTTGTAGAGTGAATGAGTTGTTCTCCTACCAGTGGTATGCTGTCAGAGACCCCTTCCATTTTTCATCAGGTGATTGTGTCATTCCCTTCCCCACACTGAAATGACGGTGGGATTGCCAGAACAATTAAGAAGGCTTGATTGGGATGTTATATTCTGAGAATGAAGTAACTGAGGGTATTAGCAAGTGGGCTAGATAAATATGATGATAGATTGCAGCTATCAGTCTCTTAGACCCTAAGCTGCATTCTCACATTCTAGACAACTAGATCGCTGAAATTTGTAAAAATATTTCTTCCTTATTTCTGTGGTAATGGGACTGCTAGATTTTGGTCACTGGAAGCTGTTTGTGAAGGTAGGTGAGCTGCATTTTACATTTGCCTGCACAAGTGAAAGCAGGCCTTGAATGCAAACATGCACATAAGCCTACTGACAGCAAGCCAGCTGCTTCCAAACAAAATTAAATTGGACTCTTGATTATTCCTTTAAAGGTATCCTTGGTCCATGAATCTTTCCTTGATTTGTCACTTCCTGTAGTAGATGCTCAGGTAAGAAATGTACATGATTGCTTTTTAGCTTAGTTTTTTTTGCTTATATGAAAACACTTTTATCATACAATCATTAGGGAGTGAATTTCGGCATCTTTCTGAAAATCTCTTTTGCAAGCTAAAACAGAAAAATAAAGAATAAGATAACTACCTGTAAATGCTCTGTAAATGCCTGTAAGTTGTGGCTCATAAATTGTCTCTGGAAAATCACACAGGTTTCTTGAATGCTTTGGGGGTAGTTTTCTACTTTTTTGATTCATTTTTCCACACTGAATTCAAGAACACTTCTAATATTCAGATTGTGGAACAAAGTGAAGAAACGTCGTTAGGATAGGATGTGAATACTTACGTGATCAATATTAATTTATTTGATCAATCTTTAGACACTCAAAATTTTATTTGCTTTATGTTTTGTATTGATTATAAGTAATATTTCAGATTTGTTGTGTAGCACCATTCACACCAAAGTTAATGAGTAAACATTGAAATGAAAACCCCCCAGCCAAAGGGATCACATGTCTTCTGCCACGGACAAATTTAACTGTAGCAGAAGCCAACAAATTCTGTGGCATGCCTCTGCTTGTGTAAAATGTTACTCTCCAGTTCATTTACTGAGATCTGTCAGAGGAAATGATAATTTTGCCCCCTTACAGGTTCAGAATTTGGTACTTGATAGCCTTAATTTTATGTACTGTTTCATTCTGCAAGTCCGTGTTTCACATGGACGCCCTCTGGAGCAAGACACTCCATTAACATCAGGGGGTGAGCTAGTTGTATAGTATATCATTAAAATGTTGTATCTTGAACTGAAAACTCAGATATCATCCCTACAGTTTTCTTTGGAACACTAGTTTGTTATTCGGGACAGTAACATCTCTATTTCTGTGTTTGTTTTGTGGCTTTTTGGGTTTTGTAGAAAGCAAAAATTACAAAGAAAGAAAACATTAAAAAAAACAAAGAAATGGAGTCTGAAGATGAAGAGGATCAAATCAATGACCATTACCTTAAGCAGAAAGATGAGCCCCCTGGTACAAGTAAGCACCTTCAGAAGAAAGCAAAAAAACAGGCCAAAAAACAAGCCAAGGTTGGTTTTGATGAGTATTTCACTTTGTGCTTGCAATTTTTGTTAAAACAAATTCTTTTTGCTTCCTTAGGTGGAGGAGACAGCATAGAATTTCTGCTCACCATAATGCACAACTGAAAAAAACAATTATATCTGTAACTTTGCTGTTAAGAAGTTATCTATTCTATTAAGTGCTGCTGGGCTGGGAATAAGCTACTATCCAGAGTAATGTAGAATTTGTTTGCCTGCATGAAGTAGCCTTAATTTGCCTCAGACAGCTGTTTTCTAGTCATTGATTGTAAGAATATTCACAAAACATTAGAATACAGACATAAGTAAGAATCAGGGAGATAGCAGGGGAATCATTAGTTGTATTTTGATGATATTGTGTGAAAAGAAGCAGTGGGAACTGTATCTGAGTGAGGATACATTCAGCATTGGTGGAATCAATCACCTCATTAAATCATAGATTACTGTCCTTCCCTCCTTCCTTGTGCATGCAACAAAAATTCTGATAAAGAAGTGGTAAGAAATGCTAACTATAATTTATACTTACTGTGGGTTTTGTACTCTTGTATATTATGTATTCAAATGTGCAGAGCCAGCGCCGCCAGCAAAAACTTCAAGGAAAGGTGCTTCACTTGGCAGATCTCTGTGCAACTGGACAGTCAGAGATAGATGATTATAACCAAATATCAGAGACAGAAATTAACTCTGAAACTTCTGATATGAAGCAAGAAGAGGAATCATCAGAGGAGTGCAAAGACCACAGTGTAACTCAGAAAGACTTGACTATAGAGGGGAATAATATGGAAGTTCAGAGCATGCATGAAAATGCAGGAAAGCCAGAAGAAGAGTGTGTAGAAAATGAGTGTCTCATGGATCTCCCTGTGGAAGGCTTAGATTCTCCTATAAAGTTTGTCAATGGCCTTGACAACCTGTCTTTGAAACATAAGGATGATGACAATGCAGATGAGGAAGAGCTTGCTACTGACTTTTCGAAACTGCACTTGGATGCCAATGAATCTGATATGAGTAGCTCAGATGACCTTCAGACTGTTTCCAACAAGACATGCAGAGTATCAACAGAAGATCCCGAGATGGCATTTTGTACTCTGGCAAGCAGGGAAGATCTGAACCCAGAAGCAGGTTCAATCCATCACTGTTTGTATCAATTCACCCGTAATGAAAAACTGACTGAGACCAATAAACTACTGTGTGATGTATGTACACAAAGACATTGTGGACCAAAGAACAACATAAAAAGTATGACAAATTCTTTTTTAAAGGAAAACTTTCAATATGTCCTTATCCACTGATTGGGTAGATAAGGGTGGGGGCAATATACCTAAAGTCGTATTTGTGTAACTTTGTCTACTTTCATTGCAGTTCAGCATGTTAAAGAGGAACGTTCAGCTTCTTGTAGTAGATGACCTAACAGTTCATATAATGAAAATAAAGAAATTCTTGCTACAACATTTGTTTTGATGTTAATCATTGGTGGTTTTTCTTTTCTGCAGGTGAAAAGAAGTATGTTTATACTAATGCCAAAAAGCAGATGCTAATCTCTCTTGCTCCTCCAGTTTTAACTCTTCACTTAAAGAGGTTTCAACATGTAAGTACCAGGCTGATGTAAGTATATAGTATCAGTTTAATATATATATATGCATGTAGTACTAGCTTAACTTGAAAATATGCTAACATTAGTTTTATTTCCTATTAATTTCCTATGCTAACATTAGTTTTATTTCCCTAAGCTTTTGGGCTTTTTCCCAAAGTTTGGAAGGCATTGGTGTGCAGCATTGACTTTTATGGTCTTTGATGTGTTGGGGTGTGTTTTCCCGAAAGAATATTCCCTTAATTAATTGAAAATGGTGTTTTTTGAGCTTATTTGCAACATATTCTGTCAGTACTCTTAGTGCTTACTGTATCAAACAGTATCTTAGTTTTCATGGTTTCCTATTATTACAGCAGTTCATGGCCTCCTTAGATTTCAGTAGGTATGGGTAGAATATTATCCCTTCCTAAATAAGCGCAACAAATAAGTTGGCAGAAAAGGATTCCAAGCCTTGTAGGGGCAGAGGGGAAAAGGAAAGAAAAGCAAAGCAACTTTAGTTTTATTTGCACACACTGAAGTAAAGTGGCTTACCTCTTTATTCCCAGGTTGTAGAAAAAAATTTAATTTAGGGCTTTAGCTTTTCAAGAGAGAAAGAGGGAAGGAAAAGGAGACAGTACTGCCTCTTCTAAATTTAAAACTGTTTGTTTAGCTCAAATAAGGGAGGGAACTTTAATTAGATGAAAAACGATTTCATACAGAAAATGGAAATGTGTAGCCTATTCCAAGCGACTGTAATATGAAGAAAATAACATTTATCATCATCTCATTTTGTTTTTCCAGTTTGATACTGGATGATTATTTGATTAACGTGGGAGCACAGGTTATATCAGTTGTGATCCTGTAAGCTCAGATCCTCAGGCTTGTTACAGTATCTGAGAAGCAAGAGTTACTCCTAGTTACTGAAGTACATTAGAGCTGATTCTTTTTCCACTTTTGCTACCGTTAAAGTTAATATAAGAGTGAGCTGAAGAGCCATCTTAACTTGTGCTCCAGTGCAGCATGGAGGGCGGTGGGTGGGGTGGTGGTGGGAAGGAGGTAATGCTGGAAAATTGGACAATGGAGAAAGAAAACTTAAAATGTTGCTTTTTCCATTTTGTGTAATGTAAACCTAATTTTGTATTGTTGAAACTTTCACCTGAAACATATAGTAATTAAGCATGGGTTTAATATGCTCCATTTTAACATTATGGGGTTTTCCTCTACTTTGGCTGTTTAAGGCTGGATTTAATCTGCGGAAGGTTAACAGGCACATCAAGTTTCCAGAAGTGATAGACTTGGCTCCTTTCTGCACAGCTAAATGTAAAGTAAGTGGAAAAAGTCAGATTGTCCTTTCACATGTTCTAATGTGCTTTCACAATGAAGCTGCTCAGCAGAATCTTTGTAGAATGCTTGTCAAGCTTGTTATTTTTTGTGATAAAACCAGGTAACTTGAGTCAGTGTACTGCGCTGATCATAGCTGTAGTGCTTGCATGGATCTGAAATGATCAGCCTCAATTTCATCTGCAAACAAATCAGTTTGCATTCTTCAAAACCCCAAACCTGACTGACACAGCTAAACTTCTGCTTTTCTAGAATGTGGCTGAAGGGAATACAAAGGTGTTATACTCTCTCTACGGAGTAGTTGAACACAGTGGAACAATGAGATCTGGGCACTACACTGCCTATGTTAAAATGAGAACTACAAACAACCACCTCTCAGATTTTGTCCTTCAAGGACAATCTTCTCAAGGTAAATGACTAGAAATGTTTTACATGTTCTTCCTAGTAGAATCACAGAATGGTTTGGGTTGAAAGGGGCCCTAAAGATCATCTAGTTCCAATCCCCTGCCATGATAGGTAAGTGCTCAGAGAAGGGCAACAAAGCTGATGAAGCCATATGAGGAGCAGCTAAGGGAGCTGGGGTTGTTTAGCCCAGAGTAAAGGTGGCTCAGGGGGGACCTTGTCACTCTCTACAGCTGCCTGAAAGGAGGTTGTAGCAAGGTGGGGTCAACCTCTACTCCCTGACAACCAGGATGAGACAAAATGGCATCAAGCTGCACCAAGGCAGGCTCAGATTTGACATCAGGAGGAATTTCTTTGCTGAATGGGTGGTTAATCATTGGAATGGGCTACCCAGGGAGGTGGTAGAGTCACCATTCCTTGAAGTGTTGCAAGAAATGGCACTCTGCTACAGTCTAGCTGACAATCAGTGAAAGGCTGGCTTGATGATCTTGGAGGTATTCTCCAGCCTTAAAGATTCTGTAATTCTATTTTATGATTCCTATTGAAGAACAGTAATAGAATTGATTGCTTCAATTCTTTGTAATAACTTTTACTCCTTAATTTTTCCTTTCTCAGCTGTAGAAACTGAACCAGTCAAAGGGCAGTGGTTCCACATCAGTGATACCCACGTACAAGCTGTCTCTGCATCCAAAGTGCTAAGCTCACAAGCATATCTTCTGTTCTATGAGCGGCTGCTGTAACTCATCACAAGAGCCTTCTTGTGTGTGCAGTCACCTTCAGGTGGTCTAAGAGAAGGCAGAGACTTGCAAATCATGTTTTTAATGTGTTGGAGCTACTGGATACAACAGCAGGAATTCACTTAATGCTTCTTAGACACACTGATGAGTGGGTAACTTATACTTTTTCCAGTGTTTTCACTACTTTTCAATAAAAATTTTTCTCAAAATTACAGCATTGAGCTTCTGTTGAGTAATCTGGGTGTTGACGTAGACAAGCAACTGCTCCTTTGTTTTCTGCAGATGCTATAAATCTTGCTCAGCAGCTTTTTCACTTTAAAGAGACTAGCTATCATTTTGAGTTGTAGTTGTCTTGACCATCATGTATTCCATGTGCTTTTCATACCTGGGTTCCAAGCATAAGAAACTGTTTCTTCCTACACATCTTTCCATGTTGGTTTATGTCCAATAGAGGAGCCCTCAAGTGACAAACTGTAAGAATTCTTGTGCTGGTATTTTGGCTTGGCTCTCTCTTTCAGTACAGGAAGTCTAGGGGTTGCCTTTCTGCACTCCAGGCTTAGGAAAACTAGCCTTGCAGTGACTTTGAACTTTCAAGTTCTCTTCTCCACAAACTAGGCTTCATGTTGGCTTTCATGCAAAGAAAATCTTGGCTCCTCCACGTTAGAACAGCAGTTGTTTACGTTCACTGCATTTTTCACAGCAGCCTTACTAAGAAAATGGGCAGTCTTATGTGTTCTTGTAACTCTTACAACACTAGCCCTTATACAGCTGACTACAGCAGTATGCCAAGCCTTCAGAAAACTTGCTGAGTTTATTTTTCAGCTAGCAACTGACTAAAGCAAGCACAAGTGCTGTTGTATGGCAGCCTTATTTAGACATAAGATAGTTCCAGACTTGATTTAGCCTTCCACTCCCTCCTGGCTGTGAGATTGAGTAGCACTGGCAAGAGTAATGAAAAGATTAATTAGTGAAGTGGCTTGAAGTGCAGTTTTCCTTTCAAGTTACTTGGAGACAGACAAGCTGTTTGTTTACTTTCTAAGATGAATCTAAACAGGGGCCTTCAGCTGAAAGATTGCAGCACTCTGCATCACAGTAGCTAGTGCTGTTCAGCATTTAAGGTCATTAGAATGTGATGCAGTTCACTGCTGTCAAGCTGCTGTTTTGAGAGCGTGACAGTTCTAAAAGAGTGAGGATATACATGCATGTAACAAAAATTAATCACAGAATGGTTTGTGTTGGAAAGCTCCATCCAACAGGGCCTTGAACCCTTTCAGGAATGGAGCATCCACTCCTCTGAACAACCTGTTCCAGTGCCTTACCACCTCCACAGTAAAGAATTTCTTCCATACGTCTAACCTTAATTCCCCCTCTTTTAGTTTGTGCCCATTGCCCCTTGTCCTGTCACTAGTTTCTGATGAAAGTGTCCCTCCCCAGCTTCCCTGTAGGCCCCTTTACAGGGTTTCTATGCAACCTTCTTTGCCAGGCTGAACAGCCCCAACTTTCTCAGCCTGTTTTCGTAGAGGAGGTTCTCTAGTCCCCTTATTGACTTGGTGACCCTCCCCTGGACTTGCTTTAACACTTCTATGCCCTTCTTATGTTGTGGGCACTAGAACTGTATGCAGTACCCTAGGTGGGGGGTCTCACAAAAGCAGAGCAGAGGGGCTACTGTAGGCAGGGACCACAGATCTGCTGCCACAGTTAATTACTTCAATATTGAGTGTTTTCACTCAAGTACTGGCTAAGGAGCACAAATAAGAGCACAAACAGCTGCAACATTTACACATTGTGAGCTCCCTAGAGCACACTCATGGCTGGTCTCGTTGCACATTGAGTCAGTTTTGCCTGTGACAGTCATTGGTGTGTGATCTGAGAAGTTCTGTTTCCTTCTTTGCTGGGAGAGGGTGTCAGGCTGCCAGCCAAGGTCACACAGCGTCATCCCTACACATTCATGGATTGGGTACAACCATGTCATGCTAGGTCAAACAAACTGAGAGTTAAACATTTTAACAGTGAGTACGTTTATTGAAGTCCACTGGACGCTGTTCATAACTTAAAGGCAACAGCAAAACACTGCAACAGGTTTCAACTGGGATATTAAAAAACTCCAACAGTCATGTCACTTTAAAAAATACAGTTATATTGTTCAATCATTTTGATCTTCATCCCAGTCTTTCTTTCCTGATGGAGGTTTAGGGCCACCAGCTGGTTTTGCCATAATGATCTTGAAGAGAACAGAGAAGTAGAAAAAGCTACGGTTAAAATCAGGCTCTTACCCTACTCTTACAGCCACATGACGCTGACTATTAGCATTCACTAAATGCATGCAGGTTCCCTACTCTGAACCTAAGCCAGTGAAAGTTATTATCCAGCTCATCGAGATACTCACAACTTTTTTCCTGAAAAAGGCAGAAGGTGAACGCTGATACAACAAAAAACGTACTTTACCTCCTTTTTGCATGCAAATCAAGGCTTCAGTTAGTCTAGAGTAAAGTGAGTGCTTAAATAGACCAACAACAGACTAGTTCATAGGATGCATACTACAGAAAACAGAATTATCAGAGCTATTGTTCTGAATCATTGCACCTAAATATCACACTTCAAAGCTGTGAGGTCCATTAGTCCTGCCATGTTAAGGGTTCATTCTCTGCACTTGCTAGAGTGAGAAGGTAAAACTGAAACTACATTTGTCATCCCTTCCATGAGAATTTGGGTTTAGGAGTAATATTCATTTGCAAAGGCGCAAGTACAGGATGTAGCTAGCAGCACGCAGCAGAAGACAGCAGTGTTACATGTTGTCACCAAAGATACATGTGCTTGTCAATGAACTCATGCATGCACTCACACACAGATACCTCTCTGCTAGACAAACAGAGCTTACTGCACACTATTTTTCAGGCTCATCTTTCCAGTCATCTTTATCCCAATGTCCTTGTTGCTTAGGGACTTTTGGACCACCTGCTGTTTTTGCCATAATAATCTACAGAAATTTTACACATAAACACATTTTTGCTAGTTTCAGAAAATATTTTTATCATTAAGACTGTAACCTCCATAATCCCTAAAAATTGGATTTTCATGTAAAAACAATATAGAGGTTTCTTCTATTAAATCTTGTTTCTAAAGAAATTCGGACAGGTTTCTAAATACAAGTTTCAACTGTCAAATCCTTAAAAAACAGAACTCAAAACCAACAAACATTAATAGCACTGCTCTAAAAGCAGCACCATTCCAGATTATGAGCTCTTGAACAAATGACTTCCTGGGTTTAAGAAATAAACCACATTTTCAAGTAGCATTATTTTTATGCCTTGCATCCCTAGAAGTTTCACCTGTTTTGCATGAAGGTTCTGCAAGGTTTCAGTTCAGCACCCAAATCACATGTAAGCTTACCTGATCAACCCTTAGGACAGTTACTGCTGCATTTGTAGCTAGCTTGATACCCCAGAATTTTCCAAGGTATGTGTCTAATACACCAGCTTCCAACATATCCTTCACTGCAGCAGCTTCAGCCTATCAGATGGGGGAAAAATATCATTCAAAATTTTCTCAGGCTTTTATCTAGCAAGGTATTGTCACTTTTCTGATTTCATCTTCTCCCTTCAGAAACCCTTCATTCCTATCCATTGTCAGGAAGACAAATCAATAATGACTGAAGACTTATCTTGTATCACATTAGCTCAGTATCCCACTTCACCTCCTAGTAGCCTACTGGCCTAGTAAGGCCACTATACTATACTGAATTTAACTGCTTGTTCATTAAAACACTTCAGTATTTCAAGCCTAACAAGTTATTATCCTAGACTGTGCAATGCAGAGTGTCCAATGGTTTAAACTGCTCTACAGATACTTCATTCCACTAGAAGTACTTTTAAATACAACCCTGTACTTCAGGGCAACAAGTGACGTGAGAAGCTATTTACCTCAATATCAAATCCAACGTTTTTCTTCCCTTCCTGATGCGCAGCATAAAGTTTGGAGATGACCTCATTAGCCCTTACTCCAGAGTTTTCTGCCAGTGCTCGAGGAATGGCTTCAAACGCCTCAGCAAACTTCTTGATGGCATATTGGTCAAGCCCAGGACAAGTCTATAAAGTGAAGTTGAGAACCATGTTGGCATTTCAAAAACCTTAAGACAGGAAGGCATTTCCCCCAACCTTTTTTATTAATACACATATATTAATATATGTTGGTATAAAGTAGTTTTTGTATTGTTTGGAAGATGTCTGTGTGAAAAAAGGAAAAGTCAAGAAGCCCATTTGCTGTACCTCTCCATAAGACGTGATCTGCTTGGCTAATTCAATCTCTGTTGCGCCACCTCCAGGAACAAGACGTTTATCCTGTGAACAGGATCACACCAAAACAGAGGGGTTTGCTTAAAGTATCTTATTAATTGTTACATTTTAGAATTTTTATACTCAATCAAGAATACAACACAACTTCATTCCACACAGACCTATTAAGAAACGGCTTCCAAATAAACATGCATTATAAGGGAAATCTACCAGAATTTTCTCATTCATTCCAATGTCTTTAATAACTTCTATAAAAAGCACGGTAATAATGCAGTGGGGTTTGTGTCTGGGATTTTCTGGCTGTTTTCACACAATTTCAACGCTCAGCTAACTAATAATAGCATTCCTAGATTTTTTCATCTTTTCTATTATTTTCATTTTTGATAACTCAAGTGTTCTCCTTACTTACCCTTGTGAGTAATTTGAAAGTATTGACACCATCATCCACTGCTCGCTCTATGTCATCCATCAGATTATCTGTAGATCCACGAATGAGGATAGTAGAAATGGCACTGTCCTCCTTTTCTGTTCAACACACACATTACTGAATTAAATCTCTTACAGGTAAAACACATACAAACGTTACACCTTTTACAACAGCACTGTTAGCAATTCTACAGAATATACATACCATGCTTAAACACAACAACTTGTGTATCCCCAACCTCTGATAAATACACACTACTGCAGTGACCCATTTCTTCAAGAGTAGGGGGAGTCTGGAAAGAAATACAAGAGTTAAGAGATGAACCTGCTCATCAGTTCTCACTCTCTTGCTCCTCATTTAAAAAGTCCATACCAGTCTGGGTAGGGCTGTTGCACCAACAGTTTTGCAGAGTCTCCTCAGATCCCACTTGGAGTTCAACCTTTAAAAAAAAAGGTTCCAGAATAACATTAGCACATAGGTTTTCTCTTACTCAGTAGCATTTTGTAAGCTAATGACAAGATCAGAATTTACTGCATCAAGTTATAAAATCCACTCAATTTTTTGAATTATAATTATCTATTTTCAGTGATGCTGCACAAAGACTATTTTCTAAAAATTTTAAAACAAGCAAGAGGTTCAAACATGGAAATTATCAAACTTCATCCTCTCATGCAAAAAAATTTGAATTGATCTTTACAATGCCTCAGTAATAATCCTTTGTTATACAAGACATTCCACAGCATCACACTCCATTTTCAGAAGTGCAAATCTTTTGGATACCACCAATAAATTTACAGCTTTCAACAAAGCACCACTTGTTTTTGAGAGATGCTGAGAGCTGCTGCTAGTAAATCTGACTTTGTGTTACGCCAAATATATTTTGAGCATCTCCAAATGTGCTTTATTTTTAAGTAAGAAGACAGACAAAACAGAAAAATGACAGAGAAGTATTAAGAATTGCCATCTGTACACACATTAGTGATGCACAGAGGCATCCCATCATTGCTAAATCATCACAGGAGGACTGCAACAAAGAGAAACCACTATGGAATAGTCTCACATGCCCTTGAGGCCACATTCCTCTTTACTAGGTCTACAAATTTTGATGTTCTTCATTTCAGCTGTGCTACAAAAACACTTAAACCAGAATAACAGTACCATATACATAAATTACTCCCCCATTAGCTGTCATACAAAGATGCAATTCTATCAAGACACTTCTTAAGATATGAAACAACTAAATTGTAGGTCAGATTTTGACTCACTGAAAACTAATCTGCAGTATTTCTTTAGTAATTTGTTTGAGAGCTAAGTGACAATATGGCAAGCACATTTCGTAAATCTGGTAGACCAAATGTCTTTATGCTCTTCTAGTACTTACCTGACTAACATAAGATTGTATTTATTGGCGTAATGAAGAGCCATATCTGCCACTTTGCCACCCGTTACTACTACGTTTGCACCACTATCAGCAATAGCTTTGACTTGCAACTCCATTAGATTTTCTTCTCCTTTACTGAAATTCATCAGTTCCTCAGCATTCTTTATCAGAACAGTGCCCTAGTAAAACACATACGCTATTATCAATTCTGCATTAAACCACATGCCTACAAGTTGTTCACAAACCATTTTGTTTCCCAACCTATTTGTAAAACGTCACATCATCCTACTTTGTAATACTGACACCTTGCATAGGCAACAAACTGAAATAAGTCAAAAAGAAAAAAGAACCAAATGGGCAATTCTGGTATTTCTAGACAAACTTGTGATTCAGACTTTCAGACATGCAGTTTTGCTTACATAACCCAACAAAACCAACACTACTTCCCCAGTCTCAAAAACCGTGTGAAGCAAAATTAGGTTCAAATGTTTTCTATGAACTGTTTTTAAACTCACAGAATCAATATTAACCAAAATGTCAAGAATATTTATATTTAAGTCCAAAACCAAGAGCACATAAGCATAAAGAGAGATGCAACTTCTTTTGAGCTTTAACATACCTTAGTTTCAGTTATCATACCATCAAAAGGGCAGGAATACACAGCTATTTTTGCATCTTTGACAGAAGTAACATCTCCTTCAGTTTCTTTTTTAAAAACCATGCCATGCAGTACTGAGGAAGCAGAAATACCAGCACCCTGAAAGTAAATAAATAGAATTGAGACTTTTTATGAGGGCATGTAGTGATAGGACAAGGCAGAATGGCTTTAAACTGAGAGTGGCTTTAGATTAAACACTAGGAAGAAATTCTTTATTGTGAGAGTGGTCAGGTACTGGAACACGCTGCCCAGAGAAGCTGTGGCTGTGCCATCCCTGGAAGTGTTCTAGGCCAGGCTGGACAGGGCTTGGAGCAACCTAGGATAGTGGAATCCATCATGCCAAGGGCCTAGGTGGATTTAAGGTCTCTTCCAACCCAAACCATTCTGTGATTCTAGGAATGGGCGAACATCATATGACTGATCATTTCTTTTCAAGACAGCTGCACTACACTGCATGAAAAGCAGACCTTACAATCCTTTAGATGGAACACACCAAGGTATCATTGCAGCATAAAGAAATAGGACTTGAACTGATTCAGCAACAACAAACATCTGACAGGTCCCCATTTTAGACTACATCCAATGTTCATTTTTGGTTCTAAAAGCCGCTACTGGGCACTAAACAAGGAAAGTAAAGACCAATTGTCAAAATTTACTATGCATGCCACAACACTACAGAAATTAAAATAGAAAAGGCTCTTTCAAAGTTCAAAGATTAACTCTCATGAAACTATTTACCTTAATAATACAGTAAAGCTAGCTACTTCAAACTTACCACAATTTTGCACACTCTGATATTATCAACGTTGAAATGACCAGAATCAGGAAGAATGGAAACTGTTTGACAAAAGAAAAAAAAAGAAAAGAAGGAAAAAAAAAGAATTTGTATTGCTTAATGAATAAAATAGAACAATGGCACCTTAAACAATTTCTGGAATTTTTCTGAAGTACTAAATTTCAATAGTTTGAGATGCCTACCTAAATTCAAGACAAGTATTACCTGCTAATAACTGGAATCAAGAGAAACAGAAATTTTGGTTTTCTACAATGTAGTAATCAATAAACAACATTTATTCAGGCTGCTAAGTAATTAACTGAGCTCAAATATCCATTCATATATGTACATTAAAGAGAAAAGTCTGACTCATCATATTTGAGAGAACACTGGAACTAAACATGAAGGTCTTTTCTTGGCAATCTAAAGGGAAAGAAAAGCTCCCAGAAGTAGAGTCTTGCTTCCCCTGTTCTGTGGCTGAGACTAGTAACAGCTTATCCGATGGGCAATACATCTTCCTAATGATAAAAAAGAGGGAGAAAGAGGGTTTCTGCATTAAAGACTACAAAGCTGTTTCTAGAAACCTTGAGTAGGAAACACGAACCTTTCCTCAGCCACAATGCCAATGAAGAGTTCAAGAGGAGAACGATTACCCTGTTTCAGAGGCTAAAGCATTCCATCCAATTCACCCCGTTAAACTAACCACACTTTCCATCTTACATGAAGCCAGAGTAACTATAAGCAAACCTACTCAGTTTTTAGATGTATGCACACATCTGTTCTTGTCCACTTACCACAGGCCTGAGCAATTAGCTTTGCCAAGAAACGCTCATTGCCATACTGTTTGCTCATCACTGAAGTGTGCAACAAAGATGCCACTTCTTCAGCATCTCGAAGGTTCTTTGCAGAACAGCACACCAAGTCTGGAAGAATTTCCAGGGCTTTCTTGCAAGCCTTTTCATAACCTTCAATCACCTGTGCAGCAAACAAGAAATATTTACTACATGACTTCCTACAGCTTTTATCTCCTATCAGCAAATGCAAAAGTTTTCAAGGGAAGCAAGTAATCACAAGCAACAAAACACACAGTTCTCCTTCAAACATCTTTATCTAAAAACGTTAGTTCAGAAGAAAGCAGATGATTCATGACATTATGACCCAAGAATACTGACCAATGGTAATCTGGATTCAAGCTATGTGAATTCCAATGACAATGTAACTTGCCTCTGAGACAGATAACCCCATCCTCAGAAGATCTTCTGCTAACTCCAGAAGAACTCCAGCAAAAACAAGGACAAAGTTTGTTCCATCTCCAACTTCTTGTTCTTGCATGTGGGAAGCCATCACAAGCATTTTTGCAGCAGGATGCTGGACCTTTAAAAGAAGGTACACATCTTGGTTACTAACATCCCACCTAAGACTGCAGCTCTAGGCTTTTCTGTGCATCTGGTATTGGTTCTCTTATTTCAAACTGTATCTAAAGATACTAAGAATCCACAAAATTGGAAAAGTAAGCAGCAGAGATTATCTTAATCAGCTGACTTCCCTAATAAAAAAAAATACAAATATATATTAAAAAAAAATAATCAGAGAACTGAGTATTGCCCCTACAAGACGAATCATACATCTTTGATATTGGTCCTGTGCTGTTTTTACAGGATGCAGTGGCTTCACAACTAAACCCTACAATAAGAAAGCACACTGGAGTTTAGATCTTCAGGCTGAATTCATGTGTAAGAAAGTAGACATCTAACTTACAACTTAATTTTAGTGGGGATTTTTTCTGCTTAAAGATTGCACTGCTTTCCTTTTCTTTCGAATAAATGCAATAAACCACTGTATTCTTGAATAAAATTAGAGCAGTTGTCATTTTATACCAGAAAGTAATATGCAAAACTCATCAGATTAAGTCACTAGTATGCAGATTAGTTTTTAAAAACAGAACTGAGACTTCCACAGTTACTCATACTGAACACTAACACTATGCATTCTGTAAGGAAATATTTTATATTGACACTATTCCTGTCAGTAAGTATAGACTTCAGTAAAATACTTTGTTGTGTCACAAATATGAATTTGATAGTATGAGGAAAAGTCAGGAGAGAACAGCCTTTCTAAGCTTTTATAGTATTTAGAGGAGGATGCTACTATATCCTCAGCTTAAACTCAATTGGTGGGTTCTAAGCAGACAGGAGAACACAGCAACCAACAACACTGGAAGATGAGCACAACAGCTATTTCATTCAGACTTTTTCAAAACACTGTATTTCTAGGCACACTCTCTTCTAAATTTACACTGGTTTAGAGAAAAGCAGAGAATTACTATGCACCTCCTACAACTAGTTAATGCTGCTCCACAGAAGAATTCTATTCCTCACTGTGGATCTCAAATTCAGTGAAAGAGGTAAATGATTTACAAAGTAACACATGTAAATCATCTGGCAGAGTGACATGTATTTTTTCATTGATAATCAGAACCACAGCAATGAACAGACCACCAGTTCACAACTGCCATCTTCTGAAGCAAGAACACTTACTTCCAGCTCTCTCAGGATAGTAGCAGCATCATTTGTAACAAAAAGCTTCTCCAGATGGTTGATAACCATTTTGTTCATTCCTAATGGGGGAAACAAACAAACAAAAAAAATTAAAACAATTAGTTACGCAAAAACTATTTTGTACACAGACACTGTTTCATAACTTCCAGGTGTATCTTGCACATTAAAATGTTAGCCCTATTTATACTTTAAGAACTTAAAATATTTTTCCAAATAACACCTGGAAGTGTGTTATATTAAGGAGAAATCCATAGTTTCTGAATAAGCAGTTCTCTCTTCAGAAATACTAGCATATTATTTAATTAACCAATCCAGGAGAACATAGTTTGTTTTCATATAAAAAAATGCACCAATAATTTCAGGATTTATTTACCATTTGGTCCATAAGCTGTGCGGGTGGTTTGAGCAAGTTCTTTGCATGCCTGGATGTTCCTATAGACAGCTTCTTCTAGTCCTGAATAATGCTAAAGAGAAAAATCATCTGATCAGAATTAGGCTAGCAAAAAAGGAAGTGATGAGCTACTAACTTCTCATCAAAGCAGCATCAATCTAGTGAGTCCCTGAAAGCTTTTTGTTCATTTACATTTGGTATTCCACTTACAGTTTGAATGGAAACCAAACCTTACCCAAAGACAGCAAGAAAAGAACCTCTTTTCTTCTTCTCAACTAGACAGCTCAGAAGGCAAAAAAAGCTTCTAAACAGAAAATTTGAGCAGTGATTCAATTTTCAATTGTTTGCATTCCCCCAGTGTTCTAAAAAGGCTTGTGACATGCCAAAGGGAAATTGAAAGCAACCAAGACAAGATCAGGGAGGAGCAAAGGTTTTTGTTAGCATAGATTTTTGTACATACTTCTTTATTTACAGCTTTGTATTCCACAAAAATCCTTTAACTCAGTTCTACATTCGAACATGTGCAGTTTGAAAATTCAGAAGAATGATGAGTAAAACATTTGTGTTTAAGACCATGATCAGCCTAGCTTCAGTCTGGAAACTGTAATTAAAGATGGGATCCCCAGAAACGGCCTTAAGAAGAGTTGGACAAAATATATTGTGCGGCCCATAAGAGAAAAGAGAAAGGTACCCTCTACTATTTACTCTCTACATACAAAAACATCTCAGAATGCCAGCTGACTCCTTGTTTTGGAGAAAAAGACAGCTCTTGCTATTTTGGCCTTGAATTCTCTATTAGTGAACCAGCAGTTAGACCACTTTGTTTCCCTGTTCTGCTTCTGCCCTTGACCTATACCATTATTTGGATCCAACAGTTCTAAAAAGAAACACAGAGGGCTTTCAAAACTGCTAACTTCATTCTTCTTCCTATTAAGTAGCAGCAAACAGAAATATTCTTCTTTTCCCCTGCAACAGAAGGGGAAAAGAAGAATACAAAGGACAGACCCTCTGTCCTTTGCTTGGACAGAGGGTCTCTGGACAAGGGCCTAGAGTGACAGGACAGGAAGAATGGCTTCACACTGAAAGAAAGTAGGTTGAAATTAAACCTTAGGAAGAAATTCTTCCCTGTGAGGGTGCTGAGGCTCTGGCACAGGTGGCCCAGAGAAGCTGGGGATGCCCCCACCCCAGAAATGTTCATGGCTAGGTTGGATGGGGCTTGGAGCAACCTGGGATAGTGGAAGAAGTCCCTGTCACTGGCAGGGAGGTTGGAGCCAAATGATTTTTAAGGTCCCTTCCAATCCAAAGCCTTCTGTTGAATAAAAAGAAAAAACCCCACACCTCTTTGCTGCCCTTTTCAAAGAAAGCTTTTGTTTTATTAAAGCATGCCCCTTCAATACTAACAAAACCTTCATTATGCTAACGTTAAATACAATGAAAATGGATTTATGGAAAGGAAACGTGTGGAAAATATTACATTGCTCTACATAGCTGACAAAGGTTCTTCTCTTAAAGACACGGTAAGAGTCAAGCAGCGTCTGTACCAAGCCGGACGCTTCGAACAGCCTCAGCTACAGGGCCGTGGTGCCTGTCAAAGCTGTCCCAGCAGCGTGGGCACGACTCGGGGGTGCAGGCAGCCCGGGGCCGGGACAGGCATCATCCCGGGCCTGCGGGGAGGCCGCGGCGGGGCGGGCGGCGCATCCCGGCCCCGGCGGAACTTTCTCGAAGCCTCCGTGCGCCAGGAGCCGCCCTGCAGCAATCCGGGGCCGGGCAGGAGCCGATCCGCGGTGCCGGACGGAGGGAGCCAGGGCCGGCAAGGGGGAGCAATGAGTGAGGCCCGGGCCGGGCCGGGCCGCCCGCCCGCCACACGTGGTACTGCCGGGCCGGGCCTGCCTGCCTTCCAGCGCTGCCACCGCCCTGAGCCTCCTCCCGCACCCACCCACCCAGGGCTGGCCTCACCTTGGCGCCCTCCTTGAGCATCTGGGCGAAGCCCGGCGCTTTGGGGACGTGCAGCGCCATCGCCGCTCCGCTCCGATCGGGGCCGGGATTGGGGCTGGGACCGGGATCGGGACCGGGATCGGGACCGGGGCGGCGGCGCACGCTCAGGCACTCCGAGCTCA
>WBMV01002324.1:227770-266402 GCA_013396655.1 Campylorhamphus procurvoides | reverse complement strand
TGGGGAAGGGATGGAGGGAGAGGGATGTAGGGAATGGCATGGGGGGAATGGGAAGTGGGGAAGGGATGGAGGGAGAGGGATGGGGGGAATGGGAAGTGGGGAAAGGGATATGGGGAATCGGAAGGGGGGAAAGGCATATGGGGGGAAAGGGATGGGGGGAGTGATGGAGGGAAAGGTATGTGGGGGAAGGCATGTGGGGAAAGGAAAGTGGGGAATGGCATGTGGGGAAAAGGATATGGGGAATGGGAAGTGGGGAGAGGGATATAGGGAAAAGCCCGTCTGCGGCGATGGGGACGGTGCGATGAGGGCCCTTCTGCCCTGTCGAGCTCCCCCAGGCGTTCCTCAGTACACTTACTCATACAAGTCCCAGAAATCTTCATGATTCTTCATGCAGAATCTTCATGGCCACCAGTGGCAAACACTGGTTGCAAGAAAAATCTCTTCAGTTTAGAGAAGGTACAAATATCTGTGAGATAAAGAAGTGTAGCAGGAAAAAGGAAAGTTTCTATTTCACCACGAGCTGGGTGCTCAGGCCACAAAGGTCTGAAAAGCACACCTTCACCCCAAAAATCATGCTTTTTATGTGTCCCAAGGGTCCTGCCTTGTTAGCACAATGAGAGCAGTGGGCTTCTCCTCCTGGATGGGTTTGGTGTGCCCCCTGTGCAGGAAGACGGGGGCTCCTGGCCAGAATGACCACTTTCCTCTGCACACAAATGATTTGCCACATGGCAGGGGCCTGTTTCGGCCATATCTTTATCTACTTTTATAATTCCCTATTCCCGAACGCAAATTGTCCCTGGCACCAGCCCCAGACAGGACCTGGTGCCTCACAACTTCTCTGGTGTGCCTAATGAAAAGTAATTCTTGAGTTAATGAACTATTTGCTTGTAATAAAACCATGTTTTTTTATTTCTCACCCTGGTCATAAAACTTAGCAGACTCCAGTCAACTGTTTTGCTTAGTTCTTTTGTGACTTGTCCAAATGGAAGTACGGTGCACAGAGATGAAAACTTAAGTGTCATATAACCACAGGATGATTTGAGTTGGAAGGGACCCTAAAGATCATCTGGTTACAATGCCCCTATCATGAGCAGGGACACCTTACCCTGGAGCAAGTTGCTCCAAGCTCCATCCAGTCTCGCGTTAGAACACTGCCAGGGAAGGGGCAGCCACAGGTTCTCTGGGCAGCCTACACTGGTTCCTGACCACTCTCACAGTGGAGAATTTCTTCTTGATGCATAATCTAAACCTACTTTCTTTTGGTTTGAAACCATTCCCCCTTCTTCTATTGTTGTCCACAAAAATCAAATTCATTACCTGGTATACAACAAGCCAATAATTACACACTTGAGAGAGGTTTTGATTATTTATTTGAGAGTCGTGCAAGCCTGGGTCCTCAGTATTATTCCACAAATCAAGCACACCAACTATGAAACCTTTTACTATTTATACATTTTAACAAAAAATAATTAGGTAGTAATTGGCTACAGGTTACATAGTTATCTTTTTAATTACTATTCTATCATCCACTGGTTAATGACTCTCTCGCTGCTCATGGTAATTAGCCTCATGCTCAGCCTTTCTCTTTCTTTGAGTCAGTGGTCACAATCTTCCCCTGCTGGAATTACCTTGTACCGATTTGGATGTAACTTCAGCACAATTTCTGAGCTGGCTTTACTAATTTCTTGCTTCTCTTAGGAGTTCTGCCAGATGTCCATGTGGCCTGTAAATTCTGCATTCCTTGTGTCTGCTCTCAGTGGGCATCTTTCTTCTCAAGCTTTGTTAACCTCCCCTAGGACTGAGATCACTGAAACATGCCAAGCCCTAAACCTTAACAACAACTATCCTACCAAGAAATAATTTGTTTTTCTAGCACCTGGACATCATTTAGAGTTTGCTTGTTAGCTGCCATATGTTTCAAGGATTAAATATCCCTTCTTGTTGATAAGGCTTGAAAGTATACCAAGATCAATCATTGAAGAATATCACTACATGCCCTTCTAAATAGTCTCTCTCCATCTTCCTTGTAAGCTCCCTTCAAGTGCTGGCAGGCCACAATTAGGTCACCCTGAAGCCTTCTCTTCTCCAGGTTGAACAATCCCAATTCTCTCAGCCTTTCCTCATAGGACAGGTGCTGCATCCCTCTGATCATCTTGGTGGCCTCCTCTAGACTCACTCTAGGAGGCTGATGTCCTTGCTGTGCTGTGGACCCTAGAGCTGGATGCAGTACAGTCAAGTCATGTCATCCAGAGTAATCCCAATGCCCACTACAGAACATGCTAAAGAGTACTTTGAATGCCCACCTTGACAGCTCTACAAGTAACTGAGGTCCTGCCTAGGAGACAGTGGATCTGTTTCTATGTAGAACTGCTTTACATTTGACAGGTTTTATTAACTTTGCCTCTGTGCCACACAGAATCAGATATACTGTTTCAAGTTATTGAAACTTATGCTAACTACTTTTTTAAAGCCAGAATACCAGTAAAGCAAAAATACACGTGTTTGTCACTATGAATAGAGACACTATACATACGTATTAATCTGTATTAAATTATCACTAAAACATTTCTTAGTGTTATAACCAGGAGTTATTTTGGACTTGTTGTCTTAATCAGAGCTTTGATTTGGCCATGATCCTTTTTTAGCTGTGCATCTACACTGTCTATATTCTGCACAAGCACTGCCATGTTGAAGGACCACCCGAAGGTCAGAGGGTTGGCTATTGGCAGTTGGCTGCACTTTCACCAGTCAAAATCTATTACTGTACACATGGAAATCCTCAGCTTATCTGTAGGCACTTGTTTGTCAAATTCTAGGGGGGTAAAATTTTAAACAAGATCTCAGGAAGTTCGTAAAAAGGACAGAATTTAATTTGTATTTACTTATTCAGCTGTGGGTACCTGAGCAATGGAAAATGGGTGACAGAAAAGTATCTTCTGGAGTGTGAATAAAACAGATGTGTTTGCCCAATAAGACTGACACCTGGCCAGTGAAAAAAAAATGTGAGTTGCTACTTGAGGGAAAGCTGAAAACCGTACTTAGTTTACATAGAGTCATGCTTATACAGGAAACAGAAAATGGTGAACCACACAGTGCCAGACATTCAGAATAATTCTCTTAGCAACAGCAGCAGCAGTTATGTCAGCTTTCCCCAGATTGTACTTATCTCACTTGTGTCATAACAAGAAGAAACAGTCTCATCAACTACAGTAAGTCAAATCAACTAAGTGCTACTTAGGTCCTTGTTCTACAGGTCCTGGGTTAAACACTACCTTCATCCTGGGCTTCTCTGGCTTGTGCAGAGGATTGCAAGCTAAACGGGAAAGCAAGATTTCCTTATCATTTGGTATTCTTACCTCATTGTATGCTCCCTCTGCTATAGCTAATCTGGTTATTGGAAGGAAGGAAGGAATTTGGAAGGAAGGGAGGAAGGGATGGAGGAAGGAAGGGAGGAAGGGTGGATCCTGGAGGCACTAGGTTTATTGCATTCTGTATGTTCTGCAAATTAGTTATCATGCACAGCCTGATCTTTCAGGCCTCTCTCAAAATGGGCCAGAGGGCTTTGTGGGTGGTGTTAATTCCACCCTATACTCCATGCCCACTTCCTGCCACTCATTCTTGTGCTTGCACCATACCGTATGTGATACTTTCTCACAGGAAAGTTCTACCTTGCCCCCACCTGGGCCCAGTTCCCCACCCCAAACTTGTTCTTACTCATGGTCTTACTCTAACAGTCCTTGGCTGACTCTACAGCTACGCAGTTATTAGTGTTGAACACACACAAATTTGCCTCTTAAATTCTGGAAATCCAGAGCCACTAGACCAGGTTTCTCCAAGCCCCATCCAACCTGGACTTGAACACTTTCAGGGATGGGACAGCCACAATCTCAACCTACCTTTTTTCAGCGTGAAGCCATTCCCCTTTGTCCAATCATTCCATGGTCTTGCCCAAATTCCCCCTCCAGCTCTCTTGGAGCAACTTTAGGAACTGGAAGGGGCTCTAAGCTCTCCCTGGAGCTTTCTGTTGTCCAGACTGAACAACCCCAGCTGTCTCAGCATGTGTTTGTAGCATGACCTCTCTGGACTCACTGCAGCAGGTCTATGTCTTTCTTGTGTTTGGGTTCATGAGCTGGACACCGATGTGGTTTCCTGAGGGCAGGAATCACTTCCCTCAACCTGCTGTTCACATCCATTTTGATGTAGCCCAGCACACAGTTGGCTCTCTGGGCTGCCAATGCAGATAAATATCTAGAGGAGGTGTGAGTACTAGATTATTACAGGATGCATTTACTAATGACTTCTTTTTGCTAATAAATATTCTATCATTTCTTATTTCTGAACTTCTCATCTATATTTGTAGCTGGTAGGATTCCCTAAGGCAGTTTCAGTGCTGACTCAGTAGTGAGGTTTTCAAGTACTGCCAGAGTACCAGCTACTGCTTGGGATTTTGCTACATTCTTCTCCATGCCAATTTCTTCTGCAGAGCAGCAAAGCTTCCTGGAAGAGGGCATTGATTTGGAAGTCTTATGCATGTATCCATGAAAGCATGATGACCTCAGCCAGCATCAAGTGAGGCTGCAATGGCTTGTACTATCCTCTTCAGGAAGTTCTTAAGTAAGGGAAGCTGAGCATTCCCTTAGGGACCGGCAAGTCCAGTTGAAAAGGAGTGATTGCTCCACTTTTATATGGATATGAGAGAATAATCTTTCTCTTCTAGCACAGTTGAATGTGGTTTAGGGGCACAATTGGTGAGCAAAATTGATGAATTTTTGATTAAGTGATAGTGTTTCCAGTCAGTCAGTGCTAACCAATGCTTGCTTTGAACATTTGGCAGCTGAACACTCTCTGTCTGTACTGTCCTTCACTGATCCCTATTGAGATGACCCAGCGTCATTCTTCCCATAATTAGTTTCTAAAGGATATTTCCATCTCTATGCTGATGGCAGTGAAGTGTGTAAGTTTGCACATGTGGATTTCTGGCAATAGTGAAGATTTTCCAGTAATAGTTCTAATTTCAGCTTTCATCTTGTTTTCTATGCAGAGTTACACAAAGATCTTTGACAGGATCATATCTCAAAGGTTTCAACTTTCTCTCAGCAGAATTATCTTTTCAAAATCTCTCTCTGGAGTTTGCTGTGGAAGAGATGGAGTTTTCCTCCAGTCAGGTTTTGAAACAATTCAAGATATAGTTACTTCCAGGTGATCTTAAAGCAGGTGTAAAAATTGTTGAGTCAGCTCCTTTAAACACACATTACCCTGACTGAGCCAATTCTTTAATTTCTCTGCCACAGCCTCCTTCTTTAGACCAGTACGATCCTATATAAGTGAATTCATCTATTGGATATCAATATGTTAGTAATTCTAAAGTTACTTAAGTGCTATTTTGTAAGTTGGTGCTCTATGTGTATTTCATGCTGGTGTTAATTATTTAGTTTAATCTTATAAAGTTCAGCCATTTATGAGAGCAGAGCTTTGGGGGAAAGTACATTATTTTGCATTATTTTACATTATTTTGGAAAGTGCATTAAAATGCTGCCTAGGCAAGGAGACTGGAGGTAATACCTAAGAATACTGTTGCTTGCTCCAGTTGTCAGGACTTGGGATTTTGGGTTGTGATTTTGCTCTGTGTGCAGTTTCAGGAAGGACATTTTTTTTTTTAAATTGCTTCCTGGAACATCTTCCATATGCTAGAATATTTAAAGTGTACTTTTAAATAGTGACTGGCAATCTGTGAAACACCATTTTAGCATGAATGAGTTCATACACTAACATACTATTTATACTAGGAAACTGAGATGAATTGAAAGTAGCACAGCTAAAAAAGGGAAGGCAACAGGTGTTCTATTAGATTGCAGATATTTTCTTTTTATAACATCTGTAGAGTAGAAATCATAGAATACAATCATAGAATCAGCTAGGTTGGAAAAGACCTCTGAGATCATCAAGTCCAACCTCTGACCTAACACCACCCTGCCTACTAGACCATGGCACTGAGTGTCACATCCAGTCTCTCGTTAAATACCTCCAGGGATGGTGACTTGATGACCTCCATGAGCAACCCATTCCAGTGCCCTGTCACTCTTTCTGTAAAGAACTTCTTCCTAATGTCTAACCTAAACCTCCCTTGGCACAGCTTAAGGCTGTGCCCTCTTGTTCTACTGCTTGTTGCCTTATACATCATCCTAAAACTCATTGCAAGTTTGCATGTTTGTACTACTGAAATAAGTCTCAGTATTCCTAATTTAGGATATGTTCCCTTAAGGTGTTTCTGACTAATAAAACATGATATCCTCTTCTAGCACATCACCAGTTTCATAATGGGATGCAGGATTAAAAGAAGTTTTCTTGGAGACTGGGCATCATGATGACTAAGAGTATACTGAAAAGGAAACAGGGCAGGCTGTGCTCCTGGGGAAAAAAACACAACCAAACCAAACAAACAAAAAAAAAACCAAACCCCACAACTGAAGATCTCAACATTCTGTAATTTTCACAGACATGACTTAAGGTGTATGTGCAACCTGTCAGAAGTATTTTTTGTGTTGCAAGAAATGGGAGAGCAATTTCTTTTGGTGTAGCTATTTTAATCACCTATTTAGTAAGTAAGAGAAGTAGGATTTATCTCTATCCAAAATTGGCAATGCCTTTGACTATTATTTGAGCAAGGCAAGGAACTGAAGTTTCCTAGGCTTCAATTTCCCCATGGTTTAAAAGTGAAATCTGCCGTAGTTTATTCTTGTAATTTCAACAACCTTTTAAAATGGGCTGTTTAAATCCATGTTGTTAGGAGTTTTAGCACAATCACCCCAATAATAAGTAGATGCTAGAACAATTCCAGTCAATTTATTCATCCTGATGCTTCAAATTGGATATTCTGTAGGCAGTACACTATAATATTCTCACATTTTCAAAGTATGCCACCTCCCATAAAGTAGTAGTTTCAGGTGACTAATCACTGAATAAACCAAGGAGCTGATACTTAAATGCAAATCAGAGGTCCTTTTTTTTGTGCAGTTTTGGATCTTAGCCCATGGTTCACAGTTTTCAGCAGCAATCTCCACAGAAGAATGTCACTGTGTCAGTTCTGGCTCCTCAGTACAAAAAAGGCAAGGAGCTATGGAGAAGGTCCAGCAGAGATCACAAAGATGATGAGAGGTCTGGAGATCTCTCTTATAAAGGGAGACTGCAGAAGCTGGACCATTTTAGTCTAGAGAAGAGAAGACTGAGAGGGGATCTCAATAATGCATAGTAGTATCTCAAAGGTGTGTACTGACGGGATGGTGACAGACTCTTTTCAGTGGTACCCAGCAACAGGACAAGGAGCAATGACCATGAACAAAACCACAAGAAGTTCCACCTCAGCATGAGGAAGAACTTTATGTTCAGGGTGGCAGATCACTGGAACAGGCTGCCCAGGGAGGTCTTGGATTCTTTCTCTCTGGAGACATTCCAAACCCACCTGGACACATTCCTGTATCACCTGCTGTAGGACTGGATGATCTCCAGAGGTCCCTTCTAACCCTAACTATTCTGGGATTCCTTGATTCTGTGATTCCTTGATTCCGTGAATAACACAGATTTAACTAGAAACAGTGAGATTTTAAAAGCATGGATACAGTGGATGCAAAACATAAAACAACGTACTCAATTTAAAGTGAGTAAGAGGAAGTGTCAGTCTGGAAACACAGGCTGTCAGAGCCACCTGGAAAAAACATTCCTGGGCTATTCAGACATCATTTCTGTTCAAGACCCTTGTTGTCATGTCTCTTGGAAATTTTATCTGGTGTAACATTTTATGTAGAGAGCCTTTCTTAGACTTTACTGAAATGGCATGTAATGAAGACACTCATACCATCCAAATACCACGTGTCCCCTACTAAACAGAAGGGTATCTTATTATCTGGGGGACACCTTGGCTTCATGGAAACTGGGGAAGAATACTTCTTGTCACTCCACTGAAGCCAGGATTTTCTGTATCTTCAAACAAATACTTTCACAGGAGTTGGATATGGAGCTGGAGATCAGTACCAATTGCTGATTATATTGAGCTGTAGGATGTTATTTGCAATAATGGTTGTGATCAGAGGCAAATCTCTCTTGTGCCCCTTCCAAAGCAGCACATAGGGAAGAACTCTCAATCTTTTCAAACACACCTCAAGAGAAGAGAAAATGGTCAGTGTAGTCAGAGGCACAGTCCCTCTTTCCACTAGCTATTTTGGCCCATAGTCTGCTCTGAAATCACACTGCGGATAAACACAGCCTCAGGAGACACCCAACTCATGGTGTAGCTGCCTGATAAACTCCCTGGCCATCGCTGGGGGGAAGGTGGTATGGGTAGAATATTTTTGCAGTTTAGTCATTTTGAAGTATAAAAGAGGTCTTTTGAGGCCACAAGGACAACTGCTGGCTTCTAGAGTCCTGCCCTGATGAGATCAATCCTGGACCAGGGCCAGAAGGTGAGAGGGTGAGGAAAGACTTCAGACTGTCTTTATTTATCCTGCAACCTCTCTATATCTCAGCTAAGCCAAGAGAATCTAGGAAAGTGCCTACAAAGATCTGGGTTAAAGGAACTCTTCCCATTTGGAACTTAAAGATATGAAATACATTTTGAACTACAAAAGAAGGAGAACCGCCTCTTCAAGAGCAGAACAATAGATATTCTGTATAATCATTTTTTAAAAGTTCTCCATTTTTCTCCATTTGTTCTAATGAGAGTGGTAGGAGTCAATCAAAGTCATGAAGGCAGGGCATGTGCATGACAGGGATTCATGCACATGCATAATTTTCTGGCAATAGAAAATAAAAGTTTAAGGTGAAGAAATTAAGCTATTTTGATATTTCAAGGTTTGTCTGTTAATTGCTTGCCAATGGTTTCAAAAATTAAAAAAAAAAGCTATCCAAAATCACACTATGAAATCCTCTAAGTTCAGTCAAATCTCTAATTGAGTCAGCTTTAGTTATCACTGCCATCACCAGCTGATCTATAAATACATCTGCTTTCACAGCCTACCCATTCTGAGATGTGCCCATTGTTTCTTCAGAGGAGCAGGGCTAGCCTCTGCTATTAAACAAGCCTGGCTTGGCAGAAGTCAACATGAACCTAGGCTAGGAGGCCAAGCCCATCCTTTGTTGTTAGCTTTGATAGTCCCTACTATCATCTGAGAGTGCACTTGTAGCCTGTCCAAGTTGGCAGTGTCAGCCCAAGCTGATTGGAGCTGCAGACATTTTTGCTGACTGCAGTCATGCTATCTTTGCCAGTTTGCTGGAATAGACACAGACACTGATTGGGTCATGCTGAAAACATTCCTGTCCTATGAAGCAAGTCTGTTTGTATTTCAGGTTTGCCACAACTAATGAATTAAAAATCTTGGGCTTACCACACTTTGCTGCTCAATAATGCCTGTGACAGAAGGATTTTTTTCCTCCCTCAAGCGTGACAACGCCATAATCTCTCATCACGGGCAAGGAGAAGAAGGAAAAGCAGAATTGTGGAGAAAAGCAGGAAAGGGCGATCTTTTGGGACGGAAAAGCCTATGGGAAGTGCAGGTAGCAGCATGTTGCCCTGACAGCTGTCTCAGCTTCTCAGACCTTGTCAGTTTGTTGCTATGCAGCAGGTGCAGCGTTTTCTTTTATCGAAGCTTTACTCCATAAAGGCAACGACAAGCCAAGGCAGTGGCTGGCTCTGGATTATACAAGCGCAGACACTCCACTGGGTGAGGTAAGGCAACAGGTGTGAAAAAATTCGATAGAGCTGTACTAGCATTTAATCTGAGATCTGCTGCAGACTTTTTACAGAGCAGCCAGCTCTGTAGGCAATTGTGGGGAAGAAGGGAGCTGCTCATTAAATCTCATTAAATTCCAGGTTGCCCACTCACCCTCATCTCTGTCTGCAGCAATGTTGCTCGTCATGCATGGAGAAAGCAGGTGGGGAGCTGGGGGCAGTTGGTGTGCATGTTTCCTGGTATCACCTTGTTTGCACACAGGATTCTTCCATCCCTCTCTGTTCTCTGTGATTGCTTTTTGTGATGAAGAGCTTGAGGACTCAGCACAAAAAGGAGTGAACGGATAAATTAGGTATTTAAAAATGGATAATAGGGTAATTGCTGTGTAAAAAGATGAGATTTCTTTTTCAGTATCAGAATAAAACGAAAACACTCTTTTGTGTTTTGATAGAATTCACCATTTCTTACTGAAAGGGTATTGACTTTTGCCCTCACATAAAAAAAATGGTTAAAAAACAGAATTTAAAACCATCACACACCACAGAGGATGTGACTGGGATAAAACAACAGATTCACAGCAATATTGTTGTAGCAACTTTAAAACCCCTAGCAGAATGCATCATTTTAATTTCTTAGGTTCTGATGGGAAATGCTAAGTATACTCTTATGTGGAAGACCCCTTGATATAGTGTCAAGGGAAAGTGTACCAACAACAAAGAATGATGAACAGCCTTGTTTTAAGGATGTGCTTATCACTTCAAATCTCTTCATTTTGAGGTATTTTTTTCTTTAACTTGTATTGGGACATACGGAAGGGAAATATGGTAAAGAATTTTGCATTAGTAATTCTGTGGGGTTTTAAAAAAACAAGATGTATCAGATATTTCTTAAGAAGTGAGGATGAGGAGATGGGGAAAAGATTAATAATTCTCAGAAGGTAAAAGGCAATTAGTCTGATGTAACACACTTCAAAGTAAAATATTTCAGTTGACTCCAAGAGTCTTTTCCTGAGTCCAAAAACATACACGGCTGCAATTATTTGACTTCTCTATGTCTCTGCTGCATAGATACCAGATCAATTTTTGTATATCTTGAATGTTAATAATGGAGAATTAAGAACAATTCCTGGTATCTTTTGCATGTTAGCAGAAAGAGACACTCTCAGCTTCAAAGGAGATTTTTTTGAAGTAAATATTTTAGATCATTTGTTGTTATTTTAAGAAAAGGGTATGCACTTCAAATAACAAGTAACCATATCACTCTGCTAGCTAAATATCCAAACAGACAAAACAAATAAACAAGAAATGCTGAAATTAATGGACAAAAAGCAAATTTGATCCTGTTCACTGATTGCATGGCAGCGATGCCAGGGAAGTATTTGATTCACTCATGCACCGTCAAGGAAGACTGAAATATAATTCTGCTCTATGGACCTTTTGACCCAAATAATTGAGTGTAAATTAGAATGAGTTGATAGGATTTCCCTGCAGTACAATATCGACTTTACTGAAAAACTGCAAGACTATTGGCTTAGGAAAGTGGCTTTTGTTTTCACTTGATAAATGCTCTGTTGTCTGCTGATAACAAATTAGTAAATTCTTTGTGTTTTCCTGAAGAATTTTCTTTCTAATTTACTAAGTGTTTACAGTAAAAAGAGACCTACTCTCATAATTGTCCACATAGTTGGTATGAATACAATGCAGGCTGGATAGCAGTCCAGAGTCCTAAAATAATTTCTTTATGGGCAGATCATTTGCATGCATGAAGTCCCACTGACTTCATGTTCTCCACACATGAAGTTCATCAGAAGTTTAATATCTTTGAATTTTAGTAGCTTTGTGCTAGATAACCAAGGAGATTGCTTCTGTTCAGCTATTCAACACTTTAACCAAAACTGTTCCACCAAAATATTAAATATACATAGTAGAACTCCAAGTATAACTCTTTAGTGTGCAGAAATGTTTTAATTATAGCATTAGAGATCAATAGGAGCTAATTCTTTTGTTGCCTGACAATTCTTTAGTGTCACATTTGAAATAAACTAGCTGTTTTCTTAATGGACCGAGTTTCATCTCAGTAAACACACTTTTTGTAATTGATGGTCTCAGAAGATGGAGGACTGACTAAGGTCCTCATGCAGGAGCCAAACCCATGCAGACAGACCCCCACAGCTGCACAGACTTCCACTGAAGAATCATCACCAAGGTCTGGAGACCCCATAACTTCCTGGCCTTGAAGTGTGCCACTATCAGGCACAGCTGGGCTGGAGGAGTGATGGGTGGAAGAGAGGAGAATGAGTGCCTCCTCATTGACACCATGTGGAGTGGTGTGCACATTCTCAATCACATGGCAGGCTTGGGGTCATGTTACTCTCCACTCCCCACCCCTTCTTCCTTCTTCACCTTCAGAACCAAGACAGCATTGCCACGAGTCAAAGCTTGCTGAAGGGGCAATGGCGGGGAGCAAGCAGGTGAGGAGAGGGGTAGCTTCCTTTGCCATCATTCTTTCTAATCTATAAATAGCAAAAATAAAGGCAGTCACTGCACTGAATTTCATTTAAATCCTTTTTAAATAGAAAAGTGAAATGGTGCTCCCTTGACTTTGATTCTAAACGTTGCTTAGCTAGAATGGGAAAGGTAATTGTGAGTGCATGGAAAGCATTAAAACTCACTTATTGAATGATGTCACATGCTCTGTAATAAATATATTATTTGTATTATTGCAGCTGGAACAAACAAGTAAAAGCATTGACTCAAGTGCCCACATGATCACCACCGCCAGGGTACCTGCTGATAAGCCAGTACGAATTGCCTTCAGCCTGAATGACTCCCCAGGTACAGTTTCATTTATGGAGTAAACCACAGAGAAATAATTGCTTTTAAATCTTACATGTACTTACCAGTGTTTACAATATAAAATGTAGTCCAGTATAATGAGTGGATTTTTTTCCTGAGTGGTAGCTGTGATCAGTTTTCCTGTCTGATTACTTTTAGAGCTTACAATAACAATATCATTAGGCTAAATCTACTAGATTGACAGTCTATAACTTTGCTTTTTTTCAGTGGTTTGTGGAATATACTTAAGACTGTAATGAACTATAACATTTACCTGCCCGTGCAGTAATATCTGATTCTATGGAACTGTAAAACAAGAAAATGAAAAGGACAAACTTGAATGAGCCTAGAGCAGAAAGGGACTTTTTTTAGCAGGAAGGTTGAAAAGTGCCGCCCATGCCCAGCTTGGGGAAAGGTTTCAGGAAGTGCATGCCCCTCATGGCATCTCTGAGAAAGCCACAGAAATTTCATTGATGTTTATTCTATCAGCTGGTGCCGATGGAGCTTTCATTTCCCAAGACCCTTTGGCCTCTGGAATAGATGAATATTTTTAGTTTGCACCTTCAATATTATTAAGGTCCAGAGAGCTGTTATGAGACAATGACAGTCAGAGTGAAATAAATAAAAAAAAAAGGAAGCTGAAAAGAACCCCAAAATAGTTTGGTTTTGCTAAAGATGAGTGCCTGGACTCGGGGCTGAGATGTGTTTATGGCATGAAGTATCAGGATCGCTGATAGGGGTAACTGAAACCCACTGCTGTTGTGTGTTAGATGGTACTGTATGCATTGTAGGATGTGTGAAGTGGCTTCCTGAGCTTTGTGTGGACAGAATCTCAGCTTGAATACACTTTTCTCATTTAAGAAATATTTCACAATATGCATTAGCTTTCCTAGATAATTTTTCTGTAATATTTATTTTCAGCTACAATACTGTAATGCAATCTCATTCCCTAAGCAAGTGAATTAAAAACCAAACATCTTCATATGTTATTGAACCCAACTCTCAGTTCATAGAGGTGAATGACACAGAAAGATTGGGACAAGGAATATAAAGAAATACATGTGATTATCTATGCACCCTTTTAATAAATTTAAATAATATTGTAATTTTTCTTACAGAAAGCAGTAAGGAATAATTCTTGTCTCTCAGGATACAGTCACATAGTAAATCTCTTACAGGAATTATGGCAAAGATAGGTCTTGAAGAGAGACGCAATTTAAGGGAAAAGAATGCTTATGTGAGACACCAAAAAGTCAGGGAAAGCTGAAAATATGGGAAAATCAAAGGGAGCAGAGTGGTTTGTGACAAGAGATGACAATAGGAAATTACAGGGTTGCGAATAGCTTGGAAGGAGGGGATATGAAAGGCAGGAAGCCTAACTTCCTTAACATTGCATCATGGTATTTTGTTTGGTTTTTTTTACCCTGCTAATAACTCCAGCCTCTCTCCCAAATGCTTAAAAAAATAAGTCCGGTTAGAGAAAGGTAATCTTTTTCTGCTACATATTTTCAAACTGTTCCATAATTTTGAATCTTTTACTGTATATATACAAGTGTTCCTGCAGTATGTTATCCAGAATCTTCAAGAGTACTGGTAACAAAACCAGCAATTGGTGGAGGGAGTGCCATTTCCCCCATGCATCACATGCCTTTGAGGGCTACCAGAAAGCCTAAATCAACATACTGTTTTACCATGTCACAGGTTTCAAGAGTTATTGTGTTTGATATATTTTGAAAAGGCAATGGAAATAAACTTTTAACAGGTATGAAAATTTCTACCAAACTATAGTCGAGTCAAGAGAGTAAAAACAAGTGTTTAAAGCTTGGGTTTTTAAGATGAGCTGCAAAATCCTTCACCAGATAGACCTTTAGGTATTCCACAGTAGGCAGGGCTTTTTCTTCCTGTTTTATATTTCTTTAATAATTTCTTTCTCTTTGACAAGGATATTTGTTTTCAGCTCAAACAGGAGGTACCTGCTGTAAGTGTGGTAGTAAAGCATCGGTTGAGGCTCATGCACTGCTAGGCATGAATGATCCCAGGGTTAAGTGATGAGGAAATCTGTCTGACTTAAGCTTTTCCTTAAATACTACCTCACTTGAAAGGCACAGTGACACATTTCGCCAGAAAAAGGCTGCATTCTCCTTCCGGGGCTGTACAACTGCTTACTAGAAGGAACTGGCAGCATAACTGGATATAAAAAGGGGAAATGGAATGTTTCTTCTGGGTGCCAATTATCTCACTGGCTAGGATTGCAACCAAGTACTGGGTGTGAGAAGCAGTGAAAGGAGAAACTGCTCTCAGCTCATGAGAAGAAATTACTTTGTGTTAACTGACCTACAAGGCTGAAACTGGCTTATCCTGAGTGCACAGGATATAATTTGTGTTATACTATTTGTCAGCCAACACCTGAGAACTGAAATCCTGGCCAGCTTCTTGTGGTATTTTTAATGTGAAAGTAGGATAAGCAGTTCCGTAAAAGTCTCAGGAGCAGGTGCTATAGAAGAGAGTTTTATTGTGTATATCTTATTCCTGTATATATAGATCTCTATGTTTGGCTCTTTCACTCAAGTTCACTAACATAGGGTTCCCACCATATTGCACCAGTTTTGACTTAAGGTGCTATTTTAAATTAATGAATTAGAAACATATTATTCCAGCCTATCGTACATCACTTGGAAACTAATGCAATTTGAAATTAATATGGTGTTCCAAGATTTAAATAAGTGTTCCAAAGTTGAAAATTCATTGTAGTTTATCAATATCAACTTCATTTCACCAATGAAATTCAATTTCTCCTAATCTTTATCACCCTCATTTACAAATATATTAATAAACAATGATTATAAGAGGAACTTCATGCAATTTAGGCAAGTGGATTTGTTTTGTGCAATACTTCGAAGGGAAGGTTTATAGGTAAATATCTCTTCACCTTGCCTCCTAGAATAAAAGCTTGACTCTAGCTGAAAAGTTCTGCTCATGGCATGTGGTGATAAATGACTGATTTTGAAATTATTAACGAGTTCTTTTATTTGAAATTAGTCTACCTCTGATAGCACATTCCAGAAAAATAATTGACAAAAAAGGCAAAAATAAATCTTTTAATGAACCTGGCAGAGAGTGAAACAGTGTAATATTTTTGCAAGCATAGCAAAATAACTGATTTTACTCCTCTTTATGCTCATTATCCTAGTGACCCTAAAGAACCTTTTGCTTTCCTAGTTGACCATGCAAGACTGTTTTGCAATGGTTGCTTCTTCAAAAGAAACCTTCAAATCCCTACTCTATCCTTATTTTGTTTGTAATGGCAACAGAGGTTTCTAGCACAATGACTGGAAAGCAGTAACGGTTGCTAAAATATATGGCTAAAATTTACAAAGCTAGTTTCCTAAAACTACACCCAACCCATGAGGAAGTGGCTTGGTTTTTGGGGAATTAGATGGGAACTCACGTGAGATACCCTCAAAAGGATATTCATCTGAGGATGCTTACATTTCAGTGAAGGTATATGGAGTAGGAGGGTTTTGCTGTTTTCTCCTGTGTTATGCACTGTTTCTATTTTTGGGAGGTCCATAATTCTTATTATTGAGCAAGCCTTCACATCCTATTCCTGGGAGAGGCAGTGACCATTCCCCACTATTTTATGAGTGAGGTAACTGCGAGGTTGTGTAAGGTCATGTCAGGCAGGGCTGTGAATAGAAGCCCTGGAGCTTCACACAGCAGTGCCAAGTTGCAGTCACTTAGCCACACAGCCTTCCAGGATGAATCTGATGAGTTTTCTGTCAGTATACAGGACTGGAGCTGCTGGATCTCACTGTTCTCCCAGGGTCAGGACTGAACCCTGACACACAGTTTGCCTGTGTTGGCCCACTGCAACAGTGCTTGCAGTTGAGTTTGAGAACTTTTCCTGTGTAAGGGCTGATCAACTTACAGGATAACAACCTACTTATGTTACCAATTTAATTCTTTAACTTAGGAGCAAGAAATCTGAATACATGTAGGAGAAAATAAAATAGTACCTGATTGTATAATTAAATACTGGATCATAACTCAATTCCTCAGGGAAACAGAGCTGTGATCGGCATTTTTCAAGTTTTGAGTGCTTGATTTAACAGCCTTAATGTGCTTTCAATACATTTAAATTTTTATATTCTATTTCTGTCTATCTTTATTAAGATCATGGGCAAACTAATTTACAAGTTTTTAAGTAAATCAGATGTTGTTCTGAAAGGATTTATTGCCCATAGTCCACAGTTCAGATAAATGGAGCAGCCACATAGGAACAGACTTAGATATTACACTTCATTGGACCAGACACCATGTCAGTTAGACAGTGACATGTGAAGTATTTTTCTCATTTGTCTACATGATGAAGTCTGGGATATTGGCATCTCCAGGAGACCAGAACATCATTTAGTATGTGAAGCTTTCCAGAAAGCAAGATTCATTCTCAAATGTGCAACATTAGCATATATCAGAGGAATGCCTCAGGACATAAGTACATAAGTAGTAAGCCTTTTGTATCAAGACATTCAGTCTTAATAGAGTTCAGTTGCTCTCTGTTATAATAACAGTTTTCAGCAACAAGCGAAACAAACATAAGAACCAGGAAACAAACAGGAAAATCACACTCTTGTGCACGTGAACCAAGTCTTTGGGTCAAAAAACTATCAAGTGTTCATCATGTAATCAGAGAATCATACAATCAACTCAGTTGGAAAAGGCCTCTTTGATCGAGTCCAACCTATGACTCAACATGACCTTGTCAACTAAACCATGGCACTAAGTGCCACATCCAGTGCCTTCTTAAATACCTCCAGGGACAGTGAATCTACCACCTCCCTCAACAGTCCGTTCCAGTCTGATCACTCTTTCTGTAAAGAATTTCTTCCTAATGTCTAACCTAAAGTTCACCTGGCACAGCTTGAGACTGTGCCCTCTTATCCTGCTGCTAGTTGCCTGGGAGAAGAGACCATCCTCCACCTCACTAGACCCTCATTTCTGGGAGTAGAGAGTGATAAGGTCTCCCCTGAGCCTCCTCTTCTCCAGAAGAAACAACCCCACCTCCCTCAGCCACCCCTCACAGGACTTGTGCTCCTGTCCCTTCACCAGCCTCATTGCCCTTTTTCGGACACACTCCAGTACCTCAATACCCCTCCTACACTGAGGAACCCAGAACTGGACACAGTGCTCAAGGTGCAGCCTAACTAGTGCTGAGTACAGCGGAAGGATCACTTCCTTGAGCCTGCTGGCCACACTACTCTTGATACAGGCCAGGATGCCATTGGCCTTCTTGAACATCTGGGCACACAGCTGGCTCATGTTCGGCTTCCTATCACTCAGAACCCTTGGGTCCCTTCCTGCCTGGCTGCTCTCCAGCCACTCTGTCCCCAGCCTGTAGCACTGCATGAGGTTTTTATGACCAAAATGCAGGACCTGACACTTGGTCTTGTTAAACCTTATCCCCTTGGAAAGAGCCCATCTCTCCAGCCTGTCCAGGTCCCTCTGCAGAGCCCTCCCCCCTTCCAGTAGATGGACACTCCCTCCCAACTTGGTGTCATCTGCAAATTTGTTAATGATTCACTCAATCCCCTCATCCAGACCATCAACAAAGATATTAAACAGGACTGAGCCCAACACTGACCCCTGGGGGACACCACCAGTGACCAGATGCCAGCTGGATGCAGCCCCATTCACCAGCACTCTCTGGGCCTGGCCATCCAGCCAGTTCCTAACCCAGCAGAGAGTGCACCTGTAGAAGCCCTGGGCTGCCAGCTTTTCCAGGAGTATGTTATGTGAGACAGCGTGAAAGGCTTTGCTGAAGTCCAGGTAGACCACATCCACAGCCTTCCCCTCATTCCCCAGGTGGGTCATCTGGTCATAAAAGAAGATCAGGTTGGTCAGGCAGGATCTGTCCCTCCCAAACCCCTGCTGGCTGGGTCTGATCCCCCATCCATCCTGTAGGTGCTGTGTAATTGCAATTAAGATGATCTGCTCCATAACCTTGCCAGGCACTGAGGTCAGGCTGACAGGCCTATAGTTTCTTGGGTCTTCCTTCCAGCCCTTCTTGTGGATGGGTGTCACGTTGGTCACCTTCCAGTCGTCTGGGACCTCTTTAGTGAGCCAGGGCTGTTGACAAATGGAAAGCTCTTCCCCTCCCTCATCACCCTAGGATGGATCCTCTCTGGTCACACAAACTTGTGAGAATCCAAGTTGCTCAGCAGGTCAGTAACTTCTTCCTTCTGGATTATAGGAGGGTTATTCAGCTCCCTGTTCCTGTTTACCAACCCAGGAGGCCAGTTATCCTGAGGACAACCTGTCTAACTATTGCTGAAAACTGAGACAAAGAAGGTGTTAAGTACCTCAGCCTTTTCCACATTTTTGGTAACTATGTTCCCCCCATGTCTAACAAAGAAGGGAGGTTTTCCTTGCCCCTCCTTCTGCTATTTATATATTTAGAAAAACACTTTTTGTTGTCCTTAACAGAAGTGGCCAGATTAAGTTCAAATTGTGCTTTTGCCTCTCTAATTTTCTTTCTACATGACCTAACTACATTCCTAAACTCTTCATGAGTTGCCTGCCCTTTTTTCCAAAGGTGATAAACTCTCTTTTTTTCCCTAATTTCTTGCAAAATCTCCCTCTTCAGCCACTCCAGTCATCTTCCCTGCCAGCTCGCCTTTTGGCTCCTGTGCCTTCAAGATTCCTTTCTTCAAGTATGTCCATCCTCCCTGGACTCCTCTGGTTTTAAGGGCTGTTTCCTAAGGTACTCTCTGAACCATCCTCCTGAACAGGCCAAAATCTGCCCTCCAGAAGTCAAGGGCAGAGGTTTTGTTGATACCCTTCCTTACTTCATTGAGTATTGAGAACTCTGTCACTTTGTGGTCACTGTACCCCAGATGGTCTCCAACTACCCCATCTCCCACCAGCCCTTCTCTGCAAACAGCAGGTCTAGCAGGGCTCCAGCCCTGGGAGATTCATTTATCAGCTGCAACAGGAAATGATCCTCCATGCACTAGGAAACTCCTAGGCTGCCCATTCTCCACTATGTTGAGTTCCCAGCAGACACCCTGCAGGTTAAAGTCGCCCATGAGACTTTAATCAGGGTACAGGTGTTTAGGCCACTTTTAAATATAGAACTTCAAAATTATATTTGGGATCTATAGGCAATCAGGAAGTGCTACTCATTTAGAAATCACGTTACAGATACGATAACTTAGGTGGCTGTAATGAAGTCCCTGATGTGATTCTATTATATGACCGGTCAGTGCTGTTGAGTTTCCTGGAGTGTCCATAACATCCATATATATGTTATTCCTTCTTTCTTGTTTCCTTTTGACCAGAATCTTAACTCATTTTTAGGTGTAGCACATTCCTGTCTCTGTTTTTTTTTAATATTTTTATTTTTAAACAAAATAGATTTTCAACACCCAGTTTGAATTATAAATCCTTTTTCATTGTGAGTTTCTTTATAGTGACCACGGGGTGAGATGGTGTTTGTTAAAGAATCAGCCTCAATATTTTCAGGGGTACAGAAAAGCTTTGGTACAGAAAAGCTGCTAACTTTATTGTAAAGGGAGACTTTAATTATATCAGTGATTCCTAATCCAAGCACTCATTAAAAATTGATAGTGAACTGAGAAAAAGAGGTATTTCTAATTTTTTTTGGCTAGTTAAGGAGATATAGAGTAGAAAATACAAATACATTCAGATAAGGAGAAAGTTCTGTGTGGGTTTTGATCTTCAAAATAGTTTCCTTTACATTTCAGACATTTCTTGTTTCTGATTTTCAGAATAAAAACAATCTGAAGGCAAGAAGTCAATGTAATTTTGTCTGATCTTTTGCGAAATGCAGTATTTCATCTTGGAGGGGCAATAGTGACTCTTTTGGACGAAAAATGCAAGAGTTTATATCTTTCCTCTTGACTTTCTGGAAACTGTCAAAAAAGTTAAGAGCTGAACAATTGCTTTCATTTGCTTGCCCCTTGTGTGTAATTTAAATGTGTTTAGTTTTTACCGAGTGATTTTTTTTGTTATTGTTGTGGTTGTTGCTTTGACAACAGTGAAATACAGACTGACTTGAGGCTCTAATTTATTTTCCTGAAAGCTGTGGGGAAAGTCTTTTGTTGTCCTTTTTGTGGAAAACAAGGTTGCAGCCAGTTATGAGGATTTCTGTTAATTTTTCTAAACTAAATACTTGAGCTAAAAATCTCAAAAGAGCCTAAGAGAATCAGGAACTTTGAAGCCACTAAAGTCTCCAGCATTTCTCGATGATGTGCTGCACATCAGATGATGATTTAAACAAGTCTTAAACTGGTATCACTAAAAAAAACCCCTAGCAGCTGTTCAATAGATGCTAGGGCAGGCCCATTATAAAATGTACTATGGTATGCCATAATGGTTAGGATACCAGTACATTCTATATATAGTACCATTGACTCAGTCACTTGAGTTCAAAAAAATAAGCAGGGAACATCTGTTTATTGAAAGGATTTCCTCTATATTAATTTCTCTCTCCATTCCAGCCTTTATGAAGCACTTCCAAACTTTTTTAATTGCTTCTTTGATGAGGCTAATTCAATTTATTTTCTAATATTCTGACACTGCATTAGTTTTATTTTCTTATTAATAGCTGATGTAGTGAAAAAGTAATTACTGGCTGATGTTGCTTAAAAATTTTTTTCATAATTTTAAGGGTTGCTATGTTTTTCTTAATTTTAAAAATGTTCAAGGTCCCTCCTTAAAGCTGCTGTACCAAAGATTGTACTAGTGGAATTATCAAAACAAATAGCAGCTTAACTGCCATCCATGACTCTGGTCCAATATCTCTGTCAGAGTATTTAACAGCTATTCAGCCAAATACTTGTAGAGCAGCTGTACCCCTAGTTGGACTGAGTCTTATTCTGTCCTTCATTTTAGTCTTGCCATATGATTCATCTGTCTTCTTTTAGAAAATTAGTCTATTTATAAATATTGTACAAGAAAGCAACGGCAAATTAAAGGTAAACACTTGCATATTAGCATGATACAATCCTATATAATTAAAGCAATTTAAGTATTTTCCAGAATGGACATGTTTGGCATATGGTGTGAAAAATGAAGGGGGACACACATACACAACATGGGTGTGACTTGGTAATGCTAGCAAGACTCCTACCGTATGAAAATACAAGAATTTCACTTTTTCTGAGGAAGTTCAAAAGCTTTTGCTTTTGTATCACTGGTTTGTTTTTTTTCCCTTCCCTGGGCATCCCTTCCTAGAGGTTGCCCAGCTCTAGCTATGTTAGTAAAGTAGGGCTCTGATTATGTATTAGCTTGTATACTTATTTTTCATAGAATAAGGTGACTTGTTCTACTTTTCCCCCCTAATTTCATTTGCTATATGACCACAGAGGGCAGGGCAAAAAGTTATCAAATATTTGACAAATAATGTAGATCCTAATGTGTACTCTTTTAGAATATCCAGAATGCTGCTTTGATATGTGATCCTCTTATTCTTGTTGAGGTTTTGTGGCCATGTACAAGTCTGCCAGCAAATGGTATGTTGCAGGATCTGAACTGTTAGCAATCTTCCCTTATGAGAGCCATCCTCCTTTAATTTTGACACATTACAAATAACTGACTGCAATAACTGACTAATAGGAATGTTTCCCATAACCTGTAGTGAGATGCATAAAGAGTCACCACAATCAGTGCAAAACTGATAGTGTGAAAGTCGCCAAGAAAGATTATGGTGGCTAGTTGTGATGCTGCTGAGTGTGATTCCTGTTTCTGATCTCAGTCCAGCCACTAGTGAGCAGGTATCCACACCACAACACTGATGTAGCTGGCACAGTCCGTCCCACCTTTACTGGAAACCTGTGCTAAAACCAAACAAACATTTGTATTGAAAGTGACTTTAAAGATCATCTAGTTACAGCTCCCCACCTCTGGGCAGAGACACTTTCCACCAGACCAGGTTGCTGAGAGCTTCATCCAACCTGGCCTTAAACACTTTCAGGGATGGGGCAGCCACAGCTTCTCTGGGCAACATGTGCCAGTGCCTGACCACCCTCACAAGAAAGAATTTCTTCCTAATATCTAATTAAACATGATCTCTTTCAGTTTGAAGGCATTTCCCCCTTGTCCTGTCACTACATGATTTTGTAAATAGTCTCTCTCCATCTTTCTAGTAGGCTCTCTGCAGGTACTGTAAGGCCACAGTTAGGTGACCCTAAAGCCTTCGCTTTGTGTTTCAGGGTTGCCAGACTAGTTTGTGTGTCCTTGTGACTGTTTTTGCCTTTGTTCAATCAACAAACCCCTTGGTAGTAATGGTGCTGTCCTTAGAGGGTTCTTTAATTTGCAGTGTAATGGAGAGAGCCCAGGAAGAAAGACAGTTTGGATTTACTCATTTTATTAAATTATTACATGTTCTACTGGACTAACTCACTTTGCTTTAGTTCTTAATCACTGCAATACAAAATAGACTTTCTGTTTTTCCAGCACCGAAACATTATCTTATTACCAACATACTAGTATTTTCCAGAAGTCTGTTAAGATATGTCAACTGTAAAAGATAAGATGTGGAAGTGTTTTCAGGATCCTGATATTATTGTCTATATATAGAACAATATAGAACTTCATCAGTTAGATTATTTGAAGTGCCCTTTTTGGTAGATGTTGCCTTTTAACATTGTTTTTACTTTTTAGATGATGCTTCCCCTGAAAACTTCTCTTTGGCATTTCCAGAACTAGATCAGCAGCTGCAGGTAAACAGGGGTTTTTTTGTTGCAACAGTCCTATATCACAGTCACTATATTTGTTGTGATAAAAAGCCTCTGGTTGTCACACTAAGGTGGAAGTTTTCAGTGGTGTTTTTCTAGCCTATTAACATTTAATAAGACTGTATATATCCTGAGAAGAAAATATTGTCTTTTCAAGATCTGCAGAAAATGTGATTTGGTATTTTTAATCCAATTTCAGAGAAATTACTATTGTAACAGTCTCATCTGCTTTTAAGATTTTTTATACAATTCCTGTGTAAAACGCAGGACATGCTGTTGCACTGCAACCAAGAGAGTTCTCCTGTGTTTGCCAGGAGAAGGAATAAGCCAGATATTATAGTCTCATGCCTGCAGGCTGTGCTCTGACTGGTGTCATCAGCTTTCTCTGAAGCATTCCAGGAGAAGGCAAAGATTTATTTTGTAGTGCTGTTTTACCTTTAATCTTGGGTAACTAAAGCTAGTCATCAGGATTGATGGGAACCTCATCAAAGTAACTGCAGCTCATGCTGCACAGTCTGTGACCCTAATGGTGGCTCTGGCAGGTGTCTGCAGACAGCATGGGATAAAATTGATGAATCCTTTTGTGACCAGACTGATTAGTCAGCATAGGATGATGGAGCCCTGATATACTGGACAATGAGCAGTTGGTGCCAGCTCCATGGTTCACCAGGCACAGAGCCAGTTCTGCATCATTTCTTTGTGGAGATTCTGGAGTGTTTGCTGGCTTTTGTAACGTACTTTAGCTCATCTATTTTCCCAGGAGCATTTAGACTTCCTCTGATATTTTGCTGTAAAGGCAGTTGCTTCCTGAGTGTAAATTGAGAAAGGCATTAGCAGTCCATGTTTGTCCAGTAATGTCATCTTTCCTGTACCCATCAACCAGTAAAACAGCACGGGAGAGCTGCTGACTTTAAGGGCTGACCCTTCTCTCCTGCTGCTCTAATCAAAAGTATGAGAGAGAAAGGAATGGAGGATGACAGAGACTCTTCTTGCTCTACCCCTTCCATCCTGGGAATATGGGAGGTTCCTTAGGCATAACTAGGAATGATTAAAGGAATGAATAACAGTTTAAGCTCTGGGACAAAAGGCACAGGATAGTATGCTGAACTCTTTATTTCATTGACTTTCCTGTGCAGCAAAGATGATTGACATGTTTTCCCCTCAGAAGAGTTCAATTTGAGAAAAGCAATAATGTTTCGTGGCTGAAGGACTGAACTGAAAGTGAAGAACCTGCATTCTGTTTCTAACTGTGTCAGTGACTATTGCCTAATCCTGGAGTTGCTTCATCCCTCTGTTCATCTCTGAAATTAGGTTGATTTTTACCATTTTTGTAGAGCATTAAGATCAGTGGGTAAAGATGTCTCTAGAAGAGCAAAGTATGATTATTATTGCTGTTCTTTGTACATAAAAACAAAATTAATAGCATTACATATAGCTACTCTACAGGGTAAGTGATTATGTTTTTGATTAGGACTTTTCTGACCCATATTTCTAGAACATATAATGTACTCTAAATGTGTCATTTCATGATAGACCAGCAATGCTCCTCTGGAAGCTGTCAAGTCTGCTGGGTAAATAATAGACCTTCAGTAGAAGTTTTTAAGTGCACACTAGTGCAATTTCACTAAGTACACCCTATAGGTCTGGAAAGTACTTGACATTTTTTTAAATGAGCCTTCCTTACTCTCATGATCTCAATATGGTAACAAATTTGAAGAAACAATCAAAAGCTTTGATTCAGATCATGTGCTCTTTATTATCATTCAGAAACTCTTTTGGTAATATTGGGGTAGCTGAAAAGATAACTTTTGAGGGCTATCTGTCAGACTTAACCATTTTAAAGTACAAAATTAGTGGTAGTGCTTCATCCTTTAGCTTTTCAAGCTTATGTTCATATTTATATTTCAATGCCTTTATGTTCAGTCAGGGGCAGTGAAGCCAGTATAGAGTTTTGAGCTGATGCAGAGGGAATGGTCCATGTAATTTTAGCAATGAAAACTTGAATTTTCTTGCTTTGTTGATCTGGATCACAGCTTCACACAAGACATATTTCATGCAATTACAATAATTTTATACTGCTTTAAAATTTCAAACAAGCAATAACTTATAAAGTTATGATTTAACTAGATCCATTTTCTTATTTTTCTTATTTCTTATTTTTTTTAAACTGCTATAATCCAGACCTTCGAGGTTTGTCAGAATTGTATAACATGTGGTTGCATTTTGTGTTACCATAACCATGCCAGCCAGGTAGATCCTGTGTTACAGAAACCACTACAACATGGGCTTCACTAGGACCTGCAGAAGTACTGAATGGTGGTGTGCCTTGTCATTCCATCTTAATTCTTAATTTCTTAGTTCCAAAGTGAGCTAGTATAAAGCAGCATACATGAATTGTCATGTAAATTAACCTTTTCATCAACTGTGGCATAGCAGCCTGAAATGCTTGAATTTGTAAGAATGTCGGTACACGTTTTTGAAATAAAAATATCGCATCTAGAGCCATAAGATTTTCACCACTGTGCCACAAATACCCTCTAAAGCATTTGTATTTAAAGAAGCAAACTATAAATGCAATTTAGAGGGCTATATAATAAAGTAGTAACTTTCCAGGTTTCAAACATACAAAGGAAAATTTTGAAACTTGTTTAACAAGCAAAAAAAAAGCCCAAATTAGCTGATCTTCAGGCTGGATTTTGAAAGCAGCTTGAAAGTTCTGTAAGTTCACCAAGACACTTGGAAAATCAGAGCCTTAGAATTTCCTCCCACAGTTCTACTATACCTGCTCCCTGGGTACCACTAAGTGATGGCAGGGCAAAGTTCAGTGCAGCCTTGGCATGGCAGGGGAACAAACCCTGCTGGCAAAAACCGTGGCACTAGCTCTGCAGAGGTAGAGATATAATTGACTGGAGAGAAGGTCTTTCTAGGAGACTTAGCAAATAGCTTAATTCTCTATGAGGACTCTACTAAAGGACAGCCCTGCTTAGAGCTTCTCTCTGAAGAAGAAAAATAATTGGTCTGTGTCTTCTGATATACTAGGTAGGTTCAGACTAAAAATGTTTTATTTTCAAATCACCTCTTTGAAAGTTACATTTTTCTACTTACAGTGAGAAGAGCACATTCCAAGAAGCAATTTGTAAGAAAATAACTCCTATATGTCTTTTCTTTTTAAAACTGACTTATATCAAAATTGATTTATAGCCAACCAAACACAAACGCCCTGTATATGAGAACAGAGCAGCTAAAGCTGTATATAAGTCTCTTTTGCAGCTTTATTACTAAAAAAAAAAAGAAACTATGAAGAAATTCCTGCTAAGTTATCAGCGGCATTTATGTCATATTTTGTAGTTTTGTATTACAAATCTGTGGAGATTAATGTAGTCAATTAAAATAAAACTGCTGCAACACAGAAAAAGCTCCAACCACTTATAATACCAATTTTCTAAGCCACAGGATAGTTTTTCATGCTTTAGTGGCAAATGCCTATAAAAGAAGCAGTGAAAATGTTATGAAAGGGACACTTTGTTGCACGTGATAAAAGAATTTAGCAGAAACATTATTTACTCTGGAACTTTAATTGATTCAACTGAATGCCAAGATGCTTGTTAGATACATAAAATGGTTTTAGAAAGCTTAAAAGGATACTGCAGTTTTAAAGAGTAGTATGTATTTTTTATATTTATTGATATTTTAATATTAATTTTCATGAGAATTCTTAGAGTACTATGGTACTCTATTATTATATTTGACTGCCTATGAACTTGATAAGTCTCCTGTAATGCTGCTGTGATAGCCATGGTCTTAGATTATTTATGACATAGATGTTCACAAAGTCAGAACCTCATCCTAAAGTTAGAAAAGGATGGAAATCTCTCAGCAAAGGAGAGAAAAACTCTCAATTGTTCTCACCCAGTTGACCTGAATTATTTGGAGGGCATACTTGTTTACTTTCATAGTAAAGATATAGTAAAGACAAGATATGTCCTGAAATAAATATCTGAAACTACTTGAAGAGTTCAGTTGCACAAAACCAAGTGTCTGCAATGTGCTACTTTTGCTTGGAATGATGTGGTTTCTTCCACCATGGAAGAGGACGGGAGGATGCACAATGAACATGGGCCACCATGCAAAATATTGGCAATGAACTTGCCAGTTTTCCAGAAGAGTTTAGCTGAAAGTTACCAAATTTATAAACGGCGATTCACCACTCTCTAATTAAAGCAGGGGTAAAGACTGCTTCCTAGACAAGTTCATGTGAGCTGGCAAACTGCCTGATACAATCTTTTCTTCAGGCTTTTCAGGAGAAAGTTTTCATTTTCTTTTTCACAGTTGAGTCAAAAAGGAAATGCAAACAAGCTGTGGTCAATTAAAAAAATAAACTTTTAAAGTTTTTGAACATTTGACTGGCACTGTCAACTATACAGCTTTTGTGGATATAGAACACTTATATTCATGTGGCAAGGCAAAACATACTTTGCTATGTGAGCGAAGCAAAAAAAAAACACCAAAAAATCAAACCTGAAAATTGTCATCCCTTGTTTCCCAGCAAAGATTTTATTTGAACTACCTGCCTTAAAAAGCATGCAGAACTGATTGGGCTCTTTCTATTGCTTCATGAACTGCATTTGCATGTCATCTTCCAATATCTTTCATATCTAGATTCCAAACAAAAGTCTACATGAGTCATTCACATGTCTTGTAAAGATGTACATATATATGTGCAGTCACAGAACAGTCTATAAAAAGATCTCTTAATGTCTACTTGCTGGATTCTGTAGAATATTTCTCAGTGTTACGGTGAGTTATTCAACAAAGGAGCAAAGGGAAAATCAGACCTTACTGAAAATCAGGCCTAATAGGATAGACCACTAGTATAACTTAAAGCTGTAGCTTTGTGAACAAATCAGAGATGCTGCATGTACATATTTTGCCAGCACAGAAAAATGAGGGTGGATGACACTGAAGTGTGAAATAAACAGGATTAAAAGTAGCAACTGTTGCCGATAAATGTAACTTTCTTTGACAGGGATGCTTTTGGGTTGTCTAGCAGGTAGGCTTTTATATATATTAATTTATGGACAGGCCAAGTACTCCACGAAGTACAAAGCTTGGGCTGTCCTAAGAAGAAATTAAAGTTTGCTTCTGAGTGAAAAAAAAAACCAAAACCCAAAAAACATACTGTAAATTGAACTTTATTAAGGCCTTCTGTAATTAGTTACCTGGATAAACTAGCAAACTCTCACCAAAAGACTTGTGTACAGCCTTCATGGAACACCGTCAGGGTAGCATCTGCAACACTTTCCAAATTACTTATTGATGCTGTAGATACTGTCACCAAAGCCTTCCATAGAAATTTCCAAGTTGCAAAAGAGCAAGCCAAGTTGTCCAGCCCCATCCCTGGAAGTGTTCAGTTTCAGGCTGGATGGCGCAGGGAGCAACCTGGTCTAGCGGAAGGTGTCCCTGCCCAGGTCAAAGGGTTGGAATTGGATGATCTTTAAGCTCCCTTCCAACCCAAACCATTCAATGATATGATTCTATCTAGTTACATGAAAACATAACCAAATTTATGTTTTAAAGAAAAATACACAAAAAATTTAGAAAGATCTTTATGCAGTGCTTAATACCATCAGACAAGATTGAAAATAATTGTGTGAACAGAACATTAATAAACTAGTTGTATTATTTGTTGTAAGTGTATTTTAAGTGCTAAAATATCAGAATGTCACTGAAGAGTAAACGAGGGGATTGAAAATCAGCAACTGGTCCTAAGTGAAACTTAGATGCTAAGTTTCAGCATGACTAGATAATTTTTAGCTCTCTCTATATAACTTTTGAGTGGGAAGCTGGACCACAGAAACTGAGCACTGTTTTAATTTTTGAACTGGTTTAAGCCAGCTAGATTAGTCAAAACTAAATTGGAAGCAAATCCAAGGTGATATTTTGTTGGCTTGGTTTGGTTTGGTTTTCCTTTGAAGTATCACTGTATGGGGACTTTCCCTTTGGTACTGTCCAAAATTTTTTTATTGTGAGGCATTTGTTGCTGGCCAATCCCTGGCAGATACCAGAGATGCTACTTTGGCTCATCCTTGCATTCTTGGATTAGGGCACTGAGACTTCTATATTCTGTCATGTTAAATTTATGCTTATTATTTGGGTGGCTGTATGAATGGAGCTATTGCTCATCCACGTAGAAATGCAATTAAAAGCCTTTTCCTAGGGATTAGATTTGTTAAGTAATAGGCTGCCCTTTCGCTGGGTTCCCAATATCTCTGAGGTCAGAGAGAATGAAGCAATGTTCTGTGAAACAATTCTGCTGCAGCATTTTTACATTTAGAACATGGGAAATGGGTATGTGTTAAAATTTCAGTAAGGAATCACATATTACCTACAAGTGCTTTCAAAGTCCATACATTACTTACATCTGTGCATTGGGTTACATCTGAACCAACTTACCAAGTCTCCTGGATAAAAATGTTTTTCATCTTTGTCTCTGAATTTGAAATTTAAATTTCCAGTTTAGATTACAAAAAAATAAAAAAGCATTACAACATCACAAGTCTAATGACTTGTGCTTTTCTTTTCCTAACAATGTCATTAAAGAAACATTAAACTACAGAGAAGAGTCAAAGTAGAACAGCAAAAAATGTAAAATAATCTACTAAATGTACTAATATTGTGAAAGTTGATTGGATGTTCTTTAACTGGGCAGTAAAGGAACTATTTCAAGTGTTTCCTTTTGCTTCAAACAGGTGGCTCAGGCATGCTATTTGAAGTTCATTTACAGTCAACAGACTCATAGCTAATAACTTAAAAATACCTTCTCAAAGTGTTAGAGCCAAATTGTGATAAGCCTGAAGCCCGAATTAAGCTGTACTCTTTTTAAGGAACAAAAAGTACCTACATTTAACCAAAAGGTATTTTCAAGATCTCAACAGAAATTCAGGTGAGGAGTTCTAGGACTGTGTGGGCTTGTTTGCCATATTTATTACATTCAGTGTGCATTGGGAAAACATTGAAAGTTTTGCTGCAATGATGTCACTACTTAGGATAGAAGGTATAATGTTTTTTTGTCTTTGATGTGTCACTTTTTTAACCTGATTTTTGGGTTTTTTAATTGCTATAACCCTTCTACTCTCAATCTCACCTCCACTTTATATGACAATGTCAAATGCTTTGCAAATAAGCTGATTTAAGCCTCATTTTTTCTACTAAGTAAACTTATCCACTCTACAGGAAATAGAGATGCAGCAACACAGTATTATCTTGAGCAAGGTATTTACAGCTTGAGACACTGCTGGGATAGAAGCCATCCTGAAATCTTGAGTGCACTGGAATCAGCAGTGTAACTCCTGTTGAGTGCAGCAGAATCAACCCCAGTGTCCCAGTTCACAGTCCCGTCCTGTTTAGGAATAAACTGGAATCAGCATTGCATTTAAGAATACATAGAGCATTTAGTCATGTCTTTTCACATCTTTTGTTCTCATCTTACAGAACTGGAGAATAAGAGCTCGTTTGCACTCAAATGCCCCTTCTGGTCTGAGCTGTAGTTTCTGCAGTGAAAAGATGCTCATGTGTGTTATGGGTCTGACCCATGCATCAACTTTAGCATTCATATATCACTGTAGATGAAAAAGAGGGATGTAAGGGAGAAATCTTTCTTTGAACAATCTTTAGGAATACTTTGCAAAGCTGACAAGGAGAGCTCTGAAAATTCTTAAAAGCTTTGAAGGTGTACACATATTCTTATGCAGGGAAATGGAGTTGTTTTGGGTTTGTATTTCTTCCATGAAAGGCCATCACTAGGAATAATTGGCAATATCCTGCAGTTAGGGGAAAAATATCTTTCAAAATATGTATTTTTTTAACTAATATTTCATTCAAAAGCAGTGATTTTTTTCTTCTTCTTTTTCTTAAAGCCTCTGCCTCCTTGTCATGACTCTAAGGAATCTATGCAGGTGTATAAACAGCACTGCAAAATAGCAGAAGAGTATCATGAAGTCAAGAAAGAAATTGCTCTGCTGGAAGAAAGAAAGTGAGTAAATTTCCCAAAGGATTTATTGTTATATAATCTCTTTGTAAAATCCTGTTTTAAACATGAGGGTTTCACATAGTATTTTCTGACCTTATATATATATATATTTATATATGCATGTACTTATATATACACACACCTTATAATTGCAGCCTTCCAGTACCTGAAGGGAACCTATAAGAAAGATGGAAAAAGATTATTTACAAGGGCCTGTAGGGATAGGAAAAGGGAGAATGGCTTTAAACTGACCGAAGTCAAGGTTTGGGTATTAGGAAGATGAGATATTAGGAAGAAATTCTTCCCTGTGAAGGTGACGAGGCACTGGCACAGGGTGCCCCATCCCTGGAATGTTAAAGGTCGGGTTGGATGGGGCTCTGAACAACCTGATTCAGTGAAAGGCAGGTGAGTTGGAACTGGATGATTGTTGGGGTCCCTTCCAATGCAAACTATTCTATCATTCTATGACTATGATTCTGTTCCATGCTTCTGGCTGACAGGCACAGTAGAGCACAAGTTGGTCATTGCTCCATAAGATCAAATGGGGCCACTAAGAGCTGTCTTAGTTCTGGGCCCTCAGCTATATGGATGTCCCTTAAAACCTTCATTGTCAGCCTCCACATCATATAACAACCCAGCTCAACTGGTGCAAATATTCTTTTTAATGTTAGGGAATCTTTTTTTTCAATTTAACTTTATACTATTTAATGAAGAAGCTAATGGATCCTCAGTTAGGCTGAAAGTGCTTTACAGTAGTAGTAGATGTGGTTTCTGTGAGGTGCACTGTTTCTGTATACATTGGCTCAATGTACATTGGCATTTTAGGTCTTTGCAACCAAAGTGCATAAGCTGGAGACTTTTTTTCTTACCACAGCCTGCACTCATAGCCCTGTCATTTTCTGCACAAGTATTAAATGGCAAAGTGCAATCTGTGGCTCTTGGTCCTTTTCCACAAGAAACCTGAAAAAGAAATTCAGAGAGAGAAAAAAGAGTGAGTAGTGAAATCCCTACCCATCTGACCTTGAAGTTCAGCCAAGTTTGCGACCATGGGAATCATTCAGCTGCAAAATCAAGCTGATGGGACAGAAACTGTTAAATCATGTATTCTTACAAAATAGCAAAACACCTCCCTGAATCCAAACTCTGCAGGGTAAGAGAGTGCAAGATGTCTTTATTGGGGTTGATGGCTACAGGCACAGTATAATTATATTGTACTTAAAGTGTCAGAGCTACTTGAGGTTTCCCACTACAACTCCCCTTCCACTGAAGGGTCTGTCTGGCACTCAGGTTCTGACAGACTGACACACAAGTTAAAAAGGAAAAAAAAACACCCAGGAGAGATTAACTCTACATTGCCCTTGCATGGAAAAATGCAGGAAAATGCAGTGTTTGCATTTGATTCATCATTAATTGAACTTCACCAATCAAATGTAATTGGTGTGTTTGGAAATATGAGGAAAAGATAATTCATTAAAATAATTTTGCATTGATTTCTCAAATTTGATTGTCTAATATAAGTTGCTTAGATATGTATTTAGCAATCAAGTGAATTCAGTGGAAACTGAATTGGTTATTTAAGTCCTTGACTTTTAATGTATATACCCAAAAGGTAGCCTTAGATAATTTGCATAATTTGGCCCATTATTATTACTGACACATCCCTGAAACATCTGTTTATGAAATATGCTTGGAGCCTCTAAAAACCAGACATTTAGATATATTTTTGCACTTTCTTGATTGAAAAAATATTTGTTTGAATGCAATCTTTTAATTTATGGAGTCTGAATTAGAAATATTTTGCTTCTTGAGAATGGCAGGTACATGCACAGAATGTTACCAGAGATCACAGCTGTCCTAACCAACCCCTGAGCCCATATGTCAGCCTCTCTGCAATAGTCACCCTGGGTGAATTAAGGGGCTGGGATGTTTGTTTGTTCCACCAGTGGATGCCAACAGTGGAACAATGTCAGGGTGCTTCCACCACTGTTACCTTTGTTGAACCCGTTCTGTGGATTCTATGCCCCAGTGAACATCAGTTAAGAGTGGCTCAACAAGGCAACAAATGGAATCAGATTACTGTGATTCTTCTGTGCCCTCTAATTACATATTCATATACCTATTACAAATGTGTTCATGTGCTGTCTAGTTGTGAAATGGGTTTAGACTGAGAGAGGATAGGTTTAGCTTAGGTATCAGGAAGGAATGCTTCCTTGTGAGGGTGTTGAGACACTGGCACAGGTTGCCCAGAGAAGCTGTGGTTGCCTCACTGGTGGAAGAGCTGAGTATTTCATCTTAGCAGGGAAGGATGCTTTGACTTTTTTATAAAGTCTGATGAGATGGACAAGCTTGTAGCCTCAAAAGCAGTTATATTCAAATTGACAAGATGGTGTTTGCAGCTTTCTGAAATTTGCCCCTGCTTTGGTTGTCTATCTTCTTCTACCTTTGAATTTGAATGTAAGAAAAAAAGATTCACAATTCCCTAATACACCTGCTATCTATTGTCTATTTCTTTTAAATACTATTTTGATAAAATGTACAATGATCAAGTTTCATCTCTTTTGATGGGAACAAACAAATTTATAGTGTTATTCAGTGTACATTTTTACCAAATGCAACCACAAGTGTAACCTTTCATACATCAAATAATATATGCAGGTGCATTTCTAAAAGAGGTATCTTTAAGAAATAGGAATTTGAAAATCATTGTTTTAAAATAGTCAAAAACATTTAATCTTTTAGAACTTTTCAAAGGTTTAGCTTGACTTGTCCCTCGCTGACGTGTGAGCATCAAGTATGGCCAAGTATAAAAAGTCGATGATGTGAAATGACAAGGATGGCTTTTCATCAAGGCAAGAACAGAACTTATTTGCCTTTTCTCTTGTATGCAATGTAGATGGCAAGAGAATGTATTAGGCTGCAAGTAGGAGAGAAAGCAACTATTTCACAGGAAGATGGGAAATGTAGAGAGAAAGAGAGGCTGCAGTTTTAAAAAAGGGAAAATCAAAGGACAAAATCAAATAAGAAGGGTAAAGAAGTTACTCAGGGAAAAGACCAAAAAAGGAAGCCAGAAAATGAAAGAATTTAAAAAAACACTGAGTAGATTTTTTTTCTAATACAATCATAGCTTTCTTTGCTCTCTTCACTCAGAATCTTTCCATTTTTGCCAGCAATATGTAGGACATGGGGAAAAGTCTCTGTGAAATGGGAGACACGATTGAAAATAAAGAAAAGGGTGTGGAAGCAAGAACACACTACATTTAGGGCACAGAATGTAATTTAATTTAAGTTCCAGAAACACACATGTATTTCCATAGCAGATGTTTTGGGGTATCTAAGTTTGGGTGAAAGGGGTGGGATGGTTGTTATTTTGAGCACTTGTTATATTACTATTACTAGATAATGACCCTGGATTATGTAGTTAAACATTAGAGTTGCCATGGTTGCTAGCTGTTTATTATATTCTTAGCACTGTCTGGTTATCTCTTTATCCTCCCCCAGACAATTTTAATATAACTCTCTAGAAAATATCATTTGATCACCACCTGGTTTAGGATAACTCCTTTTCTTTGCCATGGATATGATTTCTTTTCTTCTTTTGCACGTTACAGTAGACATAGAATCATAGAATCATTAAGGTTGGAAAAGACCTTTAGGATCATCAAGTCCAACCACCAAGCCACCACCATCTTCACCATTAAACTATGTCCTCAAGTGCCACATCTACATTTTTTTTAACACCTCCAGGGATGGTGACTCCACCACTTCCTTGGGCAGCCCATTCTGGTGCTTGACAACTCCTCCCAGAAAAAGTTGTTCCCTAATATCTAATCTTAACCTCCCCTGGCACAATTTGAGGCCATTTTCTCTCATCCTTGTTACCTGGCAGAAGAGACTGACCTCCACTTGGTTACAGCCTAATTTCAGGCAGTTGTAGAAAGCATGAAGATCTCTCCTGAGCCTCCTTTTCTTCAGGTTAAACACCCCCAGCTCCCTCAGCCTCACAAGACTTGTGCTCCAGACCCTTCCCCAGCTGCACTGCCCTCCTCTGAACATGCTCCAGTATCACAATGTCTTCCTTGCAGTGAGGGGCCCAGAATGGGACAAATGCAGGATTCAAGGTGTGGCCTCACCAGTACCAGGTACAGGGGGACAACCACTGCCCTGGTCCTGATAAAAGTCAGGATACCAGTGGCCTTCTTGGCAAATTACATGCCGCAGAGATCTCTGCTTAGTTTTGTGGAAGCCTGCTTTAGGATGCTCTCATGACCATAGGACTGTTCTAAGGTTTCCAGCCCCAATGGTTTCTCCAGGTACACTATTTCTGGAGTGTCTTTGCAGCATTGTTAAGATAAGTAGTCTTCAGCCTTTCAGTTACTGCAGAAAAAGATGGGTGTGAACCTTGAAGGCAACCTTTAGCTCAATAATTTTCCCATTCTGGACCTGATTTTACATCATCATGTGTAGGCAAAATACGTTACCTATCAAACAGTGGAAATTAAATTGCAGGTTTTCTAATACAAAGAGAGACTTCCTGGTCTAGTCAAAGGTGTCCCTGCCCATGGCAGGGGGGTTTGAACTAGGTTATCTTTAAGGTCCCTTCCAAACCAAACCATTCTCTGATTCTATGACCTTTTTTGTGTTGGCATCTGAGACATATTTTCATTTACATTAAAACAGACTGTCTCATTGTTTTAAAAATTAATTAGTAGACCAACACACAAGGGCAGTCTCCTCAGACAGCAATTACAGTACAGGGTCCCATGATTCCTCCTAATGTGAAAGCCATGTCAAATGTGGGAAGAGAAAATGATCTTATGGTCAGTAGAACACAGACACATGTTAGCTGTGAAGAAATGTGTTCTGCCACAGATGTGTGAGCCTGAATACATTATTCACAACCCAGGAAAGACAAATCTGACTCTTTATACTCTAGAAACTGTTTTCCTTGTGTCCAGTCCATCTCTAAATACACTCATCTCCAGATAGATTTATCTGCTCAGCCTGTCACTTTTCTTGGTATTTATTCATTGTGAATATTAGTGTTAAAGAGCTCTGTTCTCCATATGGTCAGTCATTAAGGCCAAGAGAAATAATTTCCCTAAGATCATACTGTGTTTTTCTCCTGCTCTGGCATGGCTTGTGGTTTGTGATGCAAAACACACAAGTGTTCCCTTCCCTCACAAATTCTTTCCCAAAAAGAACACTTAGAGTGTACATTACAGATTGTCTCAAAGCTTTGAGTACCTCAGCACTAGTTTAGAAAATACCTTATCAATGCTGTTAATATTTAAACTTGGGTTAGCCATTAACAGAAAACACAGATTACACAGTGCTAGATCTATTTCTTCAGTATCCATAACAAAAGCTAGATGGTGCAAGAGGTTAGTATGGTGTTCTTTAACCTCTGGAAGTTAAGTTCAAATCCTGGATTAGATCAGAAGCAAACGTTACTGCCCTCATCCTTTTGTGAGCTTCGTAAACTACACCATTCATAACATTTAGCAATCCCTGGTATTCTAATTTTAGATCTGTGGCAGGCTGACAGGATTTGCCTGAAACGTCACCCTGCCCTGTAAACAGGTGTTGATCCTGATGGGAAGGGAATAAGTAGGTTCTGCTGACTCATAAGTGGGCAATTTTACTACAGAATCACAGCATATGCTGACCCATTTTTTATGACCCACAAGGATCATCGAGTCCGACTCCTGGCCCTGCACAGGACCATCCCCAAGAGTCACATTATGCCTGAAAGTATCATCCAAATGTTTCTTGAGCTCTGCCACACTTGTTGCTGTGACACTTCCACGGGAAGCCTGCTCCAGNGGGGGGGGGCCGAGGAGGGGGTGGTGGGAAGATATCTGTGTTGCTTGAACATTACTGGAGAGAAGCACAAAAGCCATGCCTGCACAGTCTCATCTTACCAAATCAGGACTGACACTAATAGAGCTGTCTGAGTTTGTACACTGTCTGTCTGTGTCACTCCTGGCTCAAGTCCAAACAGAGTAGTCAGTACCATTCTCTTTCAAGTACTAAAAGTACCAAAAGAAAAGATTTACCTGCTCTGAAGATGCTGATTACGTATTAGTGTGTTCACTGCTTCTCCCTTTAAGAAGCTTGTGAGTGTAGGAAAATTAAGGAAGAATGATTCTGATTTCATTTCTTTGGACTTCTGTTTTAACAGTCTGTAATTTGAAAGAGCTTAATTTAATCCTTCAGTGCAGCATTGCACCAGAGAATAACTGAGAAGAAATATTGCTGATGCTCTCTTTTGGTCTTCAGAAACTGAAGTCTTCAGATGAACCCCTGAGAGACTGAAGTGATTAAAGACTTGTAAAACCTCATTGTCCCTAAATGTATTTTTCACTCTCTATAGCACACATGCAATTACTCCTTCGTGGCCTCTGTCCCATTAATAGTAGCTATCTAGCAAGATCATATTGGCCCCTTTGAAAACTGGTTGATCTAGCAACCAACCAAAGAGCAATCAACCTGTTAATGGCTTGCTGCTTTTAAAAATGCTACAACTATGTAGTGTCAAATGTAAACAGAATTTTGCTCTTGATGTTTTCTCTCCAAGGCCAGATTGAATAGACACTTCACCTGGTGAAAGGAAAGAGGCTTTGCTGCAGCATACCTGCTCTGCATTACCTCAATGGTATAAAACAAAGCCAACATATTTAGCTGCAGGAGGATGTCTATATCCTGCCTCTTTGGATGATTTAAAATTTCTGTAGTGGCTGCTAACTTTTTTAATGGGAAGCAGTCTCTTCTAACTTGTGACACCTTGAACTGCAGTAACTGTGACTGCAAACCATGGGCAAATTCTGCTATCAAAGAAAGCTGCAGTAAAGACAGAGGAAGGTCAAACTGATGCTAAAAAAAGGCCATATTGAAGGGTTTTTCAAAACCCAGGTGCTTACACTTTTGCTGCTGGAAATGGTAGCTTTGCAGCTACAAGTAACACAAATGATCAGCAAATACAGAAAAGCTACTTTGACCAGTGGGGATAGAATTCCTGATTTGTCTGAATTGCCTGTCTGAAAGCACAGGTCTAGACTGACAAGAGGGCTCCTTTAAGGACTGCAGTGAAAGCTATCCACTTTGAAGGATAACTTCCCACTGATGATCTACAAGCATTGTTTTGACATGACTGAGAAATAAAGTCACAGGGCTATGAACAGTTAAAGATTAACTATGTCTGAGATAAAATGATCAAAAGAACTAAGAACCTTTTAGAAGTGACTTCCTGTAGGAGCTGTGAATTTTTTACCTAAAGAGGAAAAAAAAAAA
>WBMV01002324.1:197492-227238 GCA_013396655.1 Campylorhamphus procurvoides | reverse complement strand
CCCAACCACCCTCTGGGTGAAGAACATCTTTCTAATATCCAGCCTGTAGCATTTCTCAGACTTCTAGCACAATCTCATGGGTACTCAATCAATAACACACGTGTAGCCATTATCTGACACAAGTAGCTCCTTGACAGTTTACTAGAAATTAGTTATTTGGACAGCTATTTGCCTCCGATGTACTGGGAGAAAACTGGAGATATTGTCCCAAACAGAAAATACAGAAAAGGTGGCTGAACTGCTCTTTTCTGCCCACACAGTACTACTGGGTCACAGAATCACAGAATTACTGCAAATGCTTTCTGTGAGGGAGGCCTTAGGTATGGACTATAGCAAGTAGTATATTTTTATTTTAGTGCATTTATAGTTTGTTTAATAGCAAAGCTAAATTCTGGGGGGGNATGCTGATTACGTATTAGTGTGTTCACTGCTTCTCCCTTTAAGAAGCTTGTGAGTGTAGGAAAATTAAGGAAGAATGATTCTGATTTCATTTCTTTGGACTTCTGTTTTAACAGTCTGTAATTTGAAAGAGCTTAATTTAATCCTTCAGTGCAGCATTGCACCAGAGAATAACTGAGAAGAAATATTGCTGATGCTCTCTTTTGGTCTTCAGAAACTGAAGTCTTCAGATGAACCCCTGAGAGACTGAAGTGATTAAAGACTTGTAAAACCTCATTGTCCCTAAATGTATTTTTCACTCTCTATAGCACACATGCAATTACTCCTTCGTGGCCTCTGTCCCATTAATAGTAGCTATCTAGCAAGATCATATTGGCCCCTTTGAAAACTGGTTGATCTAGCAACCAACCAAAGAGCAATCAACCTGTTAATGGCTTGCTGCTTTTAAAAATGCTACAACTATGTAGTGTCAAATGTAAACAGAATTTTGCTCTTGATGTTTTCTCTCCAAGGCCAGATTGAATAGACACTTCACCTGGTGAAAGGAAAGAGGCTTTGCTGCAGCATACCTGCTCTGCATTACCTCAATGGTATAAAACAAAGCCAACATATTTAGCTGCAGGAGGATGTCTATATCCTGCCTCTTTGGATGATTTAAAATTTCTGTAGTGGCTGCTAACTTTTTTAATGGGAAGCAGTCTCTTCTAACTTGTGACACCTTGAACTGCAGTAACTGTGACTGCAAACCATGGGCAAATTCTGCTATCAAAGAAAGCTGCAGTAAAGACAGAGGAAGGTCAAACTGATGCTAAAAAAAGGCCATATTGAAGGGTTTTTCAAAACCCAGGTGCTTACACTTTTGCTGCTGGAAATGGTAGCTTTGCAGCTACAAGTAACACAAATGATCAGCAAATACAGAAAAGCTACTTTGACCAGTGGGGATAGAATTCCTGATTTGTCTGAATTGCCTGTCTGAAAGCACAGGTCTAGACTGACAAGAGGGCTCCTTTAAGGACTGCAGTGAAAGCTATCCACTTTGAAGGATAACTTCCCACTGATGATCTACAAGCATTGTTTTGACATGACTGAGAAATAAAGTCACAGGGCTATGAACAGTTAAAGATTAACTATGTCTGAGATAAAATGATCAAAAGAACTAAGAACCTTTTAGAAGTGACTTCCTGTAGGAGCTGTGAATTTTTTACCTAAAGAGGAAAAAAAAAAAAAAAGGAAAAACCAGAGGCCAGGCTAGCCTGCTGGATGACTTCAGTGGAGAGCAATTAGTAATTCACTAACCCTGTGAGTTACTCATGCCTTCAGTGTATTTTAAGACCTCTTTTATCTTAATTATGCTGAGGCAGTTTCAGTTGATACTGTACAGGAGATTCCAGCTTCTGGCCAGCTCTGGGAATACAGGGCACTGTGTTACTCCTTTCAGAATAAGCCACAGCTTGAATTCACATGTATCTGTTCTTAAGAGGATCAGGAGGAGTCAGGTCTGCAGCTTTATAGCCCTTTCTCAGCAGCAGGGCCAACGTCTGAGCCTAAACACATTACAGAAGCAATATATGTAGTTCAGATTCATGTGCCTAGCATCTGCTAGAGTCATCTGTACCAAGCAAAAGGAAACCAGGTGCACTTCACAGAACTTACTGATAAATCTAACTAACAGAACAAAACACTTTGCACTCTTTCAATTATATTTGAGATTGAGAGAAAAATAAATTGTTATTCTTCTGATAAAGTGTTTGCATGCAATCTCCAGGAACTTGATTCTCCCCCATGAAGTGCATGCTCAACATTTACTGAAGTTAGAGAACATAGAATCATACAGTTATGGGATGATGGTTTGGATTGAGAGGGACCTTAAGGATCATCTAATTCCAAACCACTGCCATTGGCAGGGACACGAGACCAGGTTGCTCCAAGACCCATCCAGTCCGGCCTTGGACGCTTCCAGGGATGTTACAACCACAGCTCATGTAGGCAACCTGTGCCAGTGTCTCACCAGCCTCACATGGAAGAATTTCTTCCCAATATCCAATCTAACCATGCTCTTTTTCAGTTTAAAGCCATTCGCTTGTCCTGTCACCCTTGTGGAGAGTCCGTCTCTAGCTCTTTTGGAGCACTTTTTGGTACTTGGAGTCTCTAAGAACTCCCTGAAGCCATCTATTCTCCAGGCTGAGCAGCCTCAAATACAAATATTTGAAACCAGCATTTTGCAGATTTGATCACTGAACAGCAAACCTATCAGAGGCTTTGCAAGATTCATCTTGTAAATGGAAAAAAGAGGACTATAATAAATTAATTTTCTAGGACCTTGTTTCACACAAGTTCAAGTAATAGCATGTTAACAACCTACAGTCCAGCTTTGACCTAACACATGATGACACATTTTTGAATACTACCATTTTTAATATTTGGGTTTTTTTTCATAATCGTTAGAAAGGAGCTGATTGCCAGGCTGGAACAAGTGGAAAAGGAAAGCATGGATGCTGCTCAGCTGGCTAAGGAGTACGCAGAACTGACAGAGGAGAACCGAACACTGAAGCTGGCCCAGACGCAGTGTATGGAGCAACTGGAAAAGCTCAGAATACAGTATCAAAAAAGACAGGGCTCCTCATAACCCCCAACTACCTTGTGTGAGGCAGTTCATAAGTGATTGGTCCTGTGCTGGAAAGAGATTTTAAAATAAAGATGTGTTTAATATGTTATAATACTTGACTACAGATCCGGAGTAGAAGTCTATATGTAGACGTCTATGTAGAAGTCTATATTTGATTTAATGCTTGCCACCCAGTAGCTTAATATAATGGATATTTCATCCATTATATAATGGATATTTTATTTCAAGTAACATAATTGAAGTTAATCTATCCCCATTATATGTTCTAGTAGATCGAGTTTCTTTTCTAAACATATTTCTTCCAATTTAAGAAGATATGGACACACTAGAAAATGGTATAAATAGTTTCTGTGTTGGAAATTTGGATCATACTAAGGTATACAGCAGGGACAATGTTAGTATATGGAATACATATATGTTAAATTTAGTTTGGTGAAGATTTCTTTTGAATTATTTTCCTCATGCCTGAGGTGTTTGGAAGTTATCTTAAAACAGATCTCACTGATAAAAACTGTACTTTGTTATCCTATGTCAACTTTAAATTGTTGTATAAAATCTGAGAAATTGCACATTAAAAATTGAAGTAATGTAATTATTTTTTATCAAGTGAGCACACAGCCAGTAATAACTAGCGAGTTATGAAAATAAAAGGAAACAGATGAGATCAAAATCTCCTTCCTCAAGCATAAAGATAGCTTGAGGCTCTTTTGGCTCTTGTACTTTTTGGCATGCAAGAAATGAAACATCATAGAATCACAGTTTCATCAGAGTTTCAACGGGGAATATGTCAGTAAAAGTGCTGTGATGATATTCTTTTCTTATTTTCTGGTCTGTTTTGAAACATAAGTGGCTGTAAGTAGGGACAGAATATACAAATAACCAGGGATATACAAATAACCAGGAAGAAAATGTCAGTTTTAGGTGCTCTATTTATCCCTGTATTTTCCTGGATCAACAGAAAAATTCTTTGTTATACTTGCATTTCTATGCATTACACATTTTTTCATTAAAAGTGGATATAGAAAAGCCATTTTATGTTCTGAATATTCTCAAATCATATTGTCTTGTTACCTCTGCTTGATAGATGCAGCTTATTACATCTTCACGAGACTGGAATTCAACTCAGTGTGTTATTCATACTGAAATGTGTCTTAGTAATTGAAAACTATGAACATAAGATTTCCATCAGAATTTTAGCTTTTATTATTGCCACTAATCTATCATAAAAATGGAATTTTATGTAAGTCAGACCAACTCCTGGCAACAAAGGGGACAAAAAACCTACAAGCTGCCCTTCATCTCTCTGTGCTAACTGCCTACAGTATTCCCTGCAGCACACATGTGGAAACAGGCTCTGCATTGCTTCAAGCAGGAGAGGACGAAGAGGGAGCAGGAGAGGACAACCTTGTTTCCACTTTTCCTCCTGAGCCACCAGGGCAGTGCCAGCGTCCATGCCCCACACTGCCTGCTGCTGTATTCTGGCCAGTGCAAAGACACCATGGGAAATCACCACTCCTGAGGCAGTGCTTCTGGCTGGGATGCTCCTTGCATTTATTCCTCTTTCCTTATTACCTGATGATCAAATTTTCACTCTGTCTTGGGAAAGTTGAAGAGGTAAAAAAAAACCCACCCATAATTCATAAAACCCACTTTGAATATCAGGCAAGAAATGCTGGGAAAGCCTTGAGTTTTGCACTGATGACAAACATACCCTGAACAAACATCAAGGCTTTGCTTTCAGCACAGAACACTGCAGAGTCTAGGATGTACATTTTTTGGGAATCTGTATTTATGTGTATTAACAAGAGTGTTCTCAGTTTCAAATTAACTTATCATTTTAGTAATTTTTCCATCTAGCTTTGAAAACACCATCCAGTCTGGTGATTTCAGTGAATTCATTGAAAACTATACAACGTACATAAAGTTATTTCATTGACAGACTGGCTTTGGATGTAAGTGGATTAGATGGCAGACCTCAACTTAAAGATAGCTGTTTTTACCTTGAAAGGACCAAGGAAGAAAAATTAAAGTATCTCATGAAAACTATTTTTAAAATAAAAATAGTAGGGGAAATGAAGTTCAAAGACAGGAGAGTAGATAAATGGAATTTTCACAAAAATATTCATAAGTAAGTTAAATTAAAATGTAGCCAAGTCAACATAACCCAGAAAATCATTCAGGTGTTGCAAAGCATAAAGGAGGCTGGAACAGCCTTCTGAGAGGTAACTGCTGTATCTATCATCCAACTCTTCATTTTCTTATCAAGACCATAGTAATGAGAAAACTAGTGTATTCAACAAATCTCCAGTTTTGACATGCAAAGTTTTTTTCTCTGGACAATTTAGAACTCTGCTGAATAAGTAGCTGAAATTAAGCTTTTTAATAAAACGTTTGTCATATTGATCCTGTGTTTCCCAAGTAGACAATGTGATTTGTGTCCTAGTATTTAAGGAGAGACCTTAAAGTGGTCCGGAAGTTAGCTCCATTGGAAGTAGCATACTGTAAAGACAAGTTTTATACAATTATTTCAAAGATGGTTTTACAGTCTATGTCACCCAAGAACTTAGAAACCGGTTTCAGCTTTTGAGATCAAATGCCAATTAAATGTTCAATTTTATAACTTCTGACTACAGAACTGCAGTTGTATTCAGCAAATCAAGGGTGCAGTCTGACGCTCTTGCTGTCAATTCACCAGTCATCAGGAGGCAAGGAAAGACATCTGAAAGGTTCACATGACAAAAGAATCTGCTAAATGCAAACAGCTACACAGATATAGTCTGTTATATAAACAAAGCGCATTTCTTGCTATTATCCAAGTTATTCAGGTTAGCAAAAGTAAGCATGCCGTTATAATGGCAAATGGGTTTGATTTAAATCCCTTAAAAAAGAGTGAAGTACATGGGTTTAAAATATAAACAAGACCTGTGCTTTCCATTTCATATCATTGCTAACTAAATTCCTTCTATCCTAATGAGTACTGAACAAACACAGTTTAAGTCTTCCAGTTAGCAAGGATATGACTCATGCAGTCTTCAAACAGCCAGAGACTAGGGTAATTTGATACTTGAAAAGTCTGGAAGATAAGCACCTGCATAAGGTTTGGGTCTGGCGCCTTTGTTTTTTAATGTGTTCCTTTCCAGGATTGTATTTATTCTGACTGGTTTTGTGAATTAATGATCTTCGGAAGTGTGGACCTCCCACCAGAAGCTTTACTGCCGCCTTGGCCTTTGTGAGGATTACACATTAATATTGGGTGAAAGCAGAAACGAGCTAGTCACAGTCTACAAGTCAAGAGCCACTTGGTGTTTTTTCCGTCATAAAATTCCTTGCTTGCTAAATGTACAAAGTAGAAGCACCTAAAGGAACAGGGGGTACTTGTCAGAAGGAGTCTTGCCTCTCTTCTCGTAGGGGGTACAGGATGTGCAGTGTTGGAAGAAGAGGGCTGCAGGGAAAGGAAGTTTGATTCAGGCAGTGATGTAGCAGGAGGAGTGCTGGCCCTGTCCAGCAGGATTGTGAGGAGAGTTGACAAAACCTGGCTGCTGGCATGACTTTTCTCTCCCATTCATATACTTCCACTGTCATACACGTGCACCCTCAGGACTGAGGGTCTCCTCCCTCCTGGTGGAGTGTCGTGGCATGCATAAGCATGGATAATACGGTGATGCACATCCTTGGGAAACCCATGATGAAACTATTAATGGTTTTCATGAGAGGCCTGGAAGGTGTGCAGCAACGAAGGACTAGGACTGTTACTGAACAAGTCCCAAAACACTGGGCCCTGTTGTCCTTCCTAATAGACTTCTCTGGGACAGGACCAGACACTGTGACTGCACAACTGTACCACAGTGCACACTGAAGAGAGAGAGAAGGTAGCAAAGCAAAGTTGGAGGGGCAGTCTCGACATTGCCACTTCCTTCACTGACTCCCTTGGTTTTGCAATGTTAAACTGGGAGTTATCAAGATGGTCCTTCTGATGCACAACAAAACTGTATGGCTGACACTTTACATTCAAAGAAGTAGATTATTTTATAGGAATGAAAAAAAATCTACCTTGCTTTGGATAGTGCCAGTCACCTCTAGGTCCTTCAGTGTTCCTTACAGGTAATGTCATGTGTTACTCACACCGTATCAATGTAAGGTGATAACCATTCACAAATCACTGTTACACTCAGCCCAGGCTTCCTACATTGGTTTACACTGCAGAAAGCACAAGATTTAGCATATGAGTCATTCTGCTTTTCTACACATCAGTCATCAGTTCCCCCTTCTGAACCTCAGTTCCTTCAATCCTCCCTGACCACAACCCACGTATCTGTATTCTCCACTGAGTAAGCAGCATCAGCCTAGAGCTCAGATCCCATTGACTGGAGATCTCATGACATGGTCTGATGATCACCATGTGCTTGAGATGGTTTCCAAATGTTACAGGCGTATGATGTTTTGCTATTGAGTGCTGTTTTACAGCAGCAAGATATTCTACCAGCCAGAAGGTGCCAGCTGTGAGACACGCTTGGTTTCTCTAAACTGATTAGAAAGTATGACAGCAGGTGGTCTGTGAATTTAGTTATTTGTCTGAATCTTATACTAAATTGTAATACAGAAATTAGGGAAATGAAATGAGGATGTGTGTGCTGATGTAACAAATGTGCAGCCAGATGCCAAACTGTGCCTTGGCTGCTCAGAATGAGTAAAGTGATATAAGAACTGTAAGTGATAGAAAGGAAGTAGGTACAGCTAGGAAGAGGAACTGGTGAGTGAGCTGCTGCCTGGTCTCCTTGCTTTCTTGCTGTTTATGGCTCACACCAGTGGGATGTATTGGCTGTTGTCCTTAGCTCAACATTAGGAAGCTTTTGTTTGGATGCTTCCCAATGCTTTTCCAAGACTAGTTTACACTAATATTTTATGCTGCAATATTTACTTCATTAAGGTTATGTTTTTGTCAACTATGTCTAGTATCAACAGAGCTATGATGTGATACAGACACTCACAGCATTGCAGATGGTTCTTCTACAGAAAGAGGAATAAGCAGTATCAGGATATGAGTCTATTCTGCTAATCATAGACTCCTAGCATACCTGGAGTTGGAAGGGTCCCATATGGATCACTGAGCCCAATTCTATGCCAATTGCTGTATTTGCATTAAAGATAAATAAAGCCTTGATAAATAGCCAATGCAGGGTAAAAACTACCCTGAAGCCAGAGCACTTCAGTTCTGAAATAACTGCATCCCCACTGATGGGCTTTTGCTGCTTTCATCGCACAAGTAGACTTTGGAACTTTTATTAACAACCTCCCTACTCTCCCACGTGAAGGGATAGTGATGTGATGTTCTGTGACTGAAAAACTTTCACCTCTATCTTGTGACTTTCTTAGAAGTGTATGACACATCTCAACGCACAGCCCAGACTGCCTTGTGGCCACAGACCTTCCCAACAACCATTTCATCACAGCGCTCTGCCCAGTTCGTTCCTTTGGCTGTCACATTACTCGGCTGAAATAAGTTAAGGACTCTGAATTTTTTAAGAGCAGTCAGAATGCAATGCATCATTTGACAACATTACCTGCTAAGAACCTTGACTGTCTTGTAGTCAGACCCTTTTGTATTCACTGTTCTGCAAGTACACCAATATGTATGTTTACTGATTAGATGTCAGTACAAAAAATATAAGTGTGAATATTCATGGAACACAGAGGCACTTTCAAATATACTCCTCTTAATGCTGTTCCAAACATTATGCTTATTCAGGATGCTCTTTCCCCTGGCTGGGAAAAAAAATCCAACTAGTCACATATGAAGGAGTACCTCCAGATGAAGTTATTTTTGCCAAGAATGTGAACACTTCTTATTGAAATAATTTCAAAAAAGTATTCTTTCAAGGAAAAAAACCTCATGCATGTTACAGTTCCCAGCTAATATCAATTACATCCAGCCATGCACTAACTTCTAAAAATGTACTTTAATCTATTTATAACTCTTTAAATAGCTCTTATCAATTTACATCAGAAAAAGATACCATTACATCTGACTGTCTGAGCTCCCTCTGGTGGGTAATGGGACATTATTATTACAAGGCAGAGATACCTCAGACAATGTTTTGAGTGTACAATTATGTTTGTCCAGGTGGAGTTTTATGTATTTATGGCTAATAGTTCTTTATATATCTAGGTACAGGTCAGCACACTAATTTATCACCATCTGATCACGTCTGAAACTACCAAAAGAGGGATATCCAGTATTTTTAAAATACTAGAGATACTTGCAGGGAGGTGTAGTTTTCAACACCACCTTGAACAGTTAACATAAGCAACCAAGCTAAATAAGTTCCAGCATCATACAGAAGCTGAGAAAATTCATAATTGCAAACTTTTATTCAAACTGAGAGTAGAGAGTAAGCTGAGGTTAGATATTAGGAAGGAATTCTTCCCTGTAAGAGAGGTGAGGCCCTGGCATAGGTTGTCCAGAGAAGCTGTGGCTGCCCCATCCCTGGAAGTGTTCAAGGCCAGGTTGGATGTGGCTCTGAGCAACTTGGTCTGGTGGAAGTTGTCCCTTCCATGGCAGGGCTTTGGAACTAGCTGATCTTTAAAGTACCTTTCAACCCAAACCATTCTGTGATCATGTGATTCTGTGAATTATTATTTCTGTTTGTCCAAACCACTTCTGTTGAGTTCAGCTGGATTTATGTGCCTGGAAATCCGGTTATACGGCTTTCCTTTTTCAAAGGACTAGATAGCACTGACCAACTACAGCCACTTTGCAGTGCTTATTTAATGGCACAAAAACTAAGAGTCAAACATCCTTTAAATGACACAGTACAGAACAGCTGAAGAATGTGCTTCTTTTTTGCTCGCAATTTTTCAGAAGTCTTAAATCTCATATAACCTGGTATTCATGAGTGACACGTTTCTACAAGAAAATATAAGTGTTATCTTCCTACTTTTGTATTCAGGTTAAGTAATCTGAATACAGGAAGTGTCAACCTTCGGAAGAGTGCCCAAATGCACGGGCAATGTTCCAGCCACAGTTCAAGTTTCAATGAACTGAAGTGGTTGTGCTGGAATACTAGGCTTGTTTTACAAATCATGAATTCAGTGGCTTTTGCACAGCCCACACTCTATTTGAACCACCATGGGTTTGGAAAATTCAGGTTCCTAGAACATTCTGAAAGGAAAAAGAGCAGAAAAAGCATGCTATCAAATGTGGTTTTCTCCTTCAGCTGCCTCAGAATTCTCCTTTAATAAATAAAAGAGGTTTATGTTTTATCATTTGGCTGAAACATGGCAAGAGACAAAATTCTAGTTACACTTGTATTTAAAGGTGACACAAGAACACAAAACAAAGCATAAGCAGGATTTTACCAAAGTGGACACCATTTTTACTGGCAGGTTTTGATACCTTTAGACCTCCAGAGTATGACTATACGTGCACTGTTTTCACATGTTTATGATAGTCTTCTAATCCTGTACAGTGACTGCCAAAGTAAATGTTTCACTATATTACTGTCCAAAACAGAATAATCATTGAATGTTTACCATGACAAAATGACATTTAAAAGTGCTTAATATTCCTTTTGAAATAAGGGTGCCCGCATCTAAACAACCAAGGCTGCCTGGTAAGAAATCATCAACACCAAAAAGGCACCACATGGTAAACTGGATTTAGGCTCTGGTTCAACACGTCACTTACAGGAAGCACTGTGGCCACATCAAACAAATCTCTTGAACACATACCTAACCTGAAGCAATCAGCAGTTCCCACTGATTTGCCAATAGGACTGTCCAAAGTAGGTTTATTCATGCACTGAAGTGTTTTGCTGGATTGAGGCCAAAGTGCTTCAGCTTGAAACTTGACCGCTAAAGGTTCATTGAAATTTAATTACATACTCGGAGTGTTCAAACACTGCACTGCAACAAGACCCTTCCACTGAGCTGTTTGTCGGTGAGCTAAAGTGCTCCTCGTAGCATCTAGTAGCAGAAAGGGTGTTCATGCTGTGAGGAGCATCCAAACCCCAGTCATCATGCTGCAGCAGTTTGAGCCGGGTCTAGGTCCAGTTTAGCTGCCAAATAAGTCAGATGCTCTGTAATGCAGAAGCAGTGAAGAAAACATTCTCTTTTGTCATTCCTGCCAAGCACATTCGTTCCCACTCACACATCTTCAGCCATGCCAACCCGTATGAAGTGACTCCATGGGGCCATTGGATGAGACTATATGAATTCTAAAAAAAAGGCAAGCAAACACAGAAGAAATGTCAAATAATTACACAGCACTAAAAAATACATTCAGAAATGGCTCTTAACTAGAAGAATAACAGCATAATACTACTAAAAAAATTTCTAAAGACTCCTCTTGCTTTTCTTTTCTTTGTAAAAATGTAGCAGAAATACTGGTCTAGGCCAAAAATGCCATGGGTGTCTGTCAGATAGGTCCCATTCCTCCTTTCCTCTCCCTTCACATTCCCCCTCCCCATTTTTCCAGCAAGCGGAGATCTCAGCTGCTTCGAAGATGAGATAGGGAACCGTTTCCCACAGTTGTGGTTGTGGCATCTTTTGCTCGGAAAAAATCCGCTCAGCTTTTGATAGGAAATGGAGAGAGGAGGAGTACTTGGGTTAAAGATAGCTTCTCTGGCCTCTGCTCAAATTTGGATGTGTAATAAGCAAATGAAATTTTCAGTTTGCATGTGGTAAGTAGAGACATACAGCTAAAGTATTTCCTAGCTGAACTTCCTCTGTGACCCAAGAGTTTCACTGCACTGGTGCTGATTCAGCGCATGGATCTCTCTCCTCCACAAATGCACACTTCAGAAGGGTATATGTGACCAGAGGCAATTTTGCTTGTGATTTCATCTCACAGTTTGATCCTCCCATGCTGTTAATGCCATTCTTTTGGTCTTTGTAAATTGTGAAGGAGGAAGATGTGAAGTTCAAATACAAAATAATCAAACATCTGAATCCAGGAAGGAAGAAGACTCTGCCTTTAAATTTGGCTTCCCATTGTTACTTTCCTGATTTGCTTTATCATCACTAATCACTACTAATCAAAACCAAAGCTTTGCCTTCTTTGCCTTCCCTTCCCTTCCCTTCCCTTCCTCTTCTCTCTTCCCCCCTCTCTCTTCCCCCTCTTCCTTCCCCTTCTCTTCCCCCTCTCCCTTTGCCTTTCATGTTCCCTTTCTTTTTCCGTCTCCTTTTCTTTTTTCTCTTCAGTTAGGAGTGAAACATATGCCTACAAAAGATAAGGAACTTGGAGTGCCTTAATAACATCAGATATTGAGCTCAGACCTATCATATGTACAGCTGAACAAATCAAATTACTATTTCATCACGATTTCAAGCATTTGGGGGTTTTTGTCTGATGATGCACTTTTCTGTTTCAAGAGCAGGATTTACTTAATCTCTCTCTGAAGCAAGCAGAGGATTTATGAAGCACATCATCTTCAGCAAGTCTCAGCCTTACTGGTGCATCACTGAGGATTTTTATTTCAAAACAAATAAAGAAATACTTCCAGCCCCATTTAATTATTTATTAAACAAATTTCTAAATGCCATTTTACTTACAGGAGTCAATGCTAACTAACGGATGAAGTTAGAAGAAGAGGAGCAGTCCACAGTAGTCTTAGATTGGTCACTGTAAGGCCTAAGTTGAGTTTTCAAAACCAAGCAGTGTTTGTGTTAGCAGCATGCCAAGTCTATCAGGGCTTCATTCTCAGGGGCTGGGTAATAGGATTTTTTAAATAGTTTTTCTTTTTAATAAATTAAAATTGACATGTCCTATCAAGCCGTACTTCACCTTTGAAAATTAAGACTGTATGAAGATCTCCTCTGACATCTGACAAGGACTTGAACAACAGAGAAAATGCCCCAGTGAGATGTGAGCTATTCAGATCACACATTATCTGCAGCTGATGCTGCCCTGGAAACAGGGTCAAGAGCAGGGAGTAGATGTTTGTTCAGGCTTCTGGGAATGCTGTTAAGACTGAGACTCTTGGTATTCTGAGTCATGTTATGTGGACTTAAAAAGTACCTAAAACTCAGGTCCTGGGTAGCATCACCCATATTGTTCTGTCTTCACTTGAAAAACGTCTCCCAGAAACCAGTTACTCATCAACAAACTCTTCTGCCAACCAACAAGGGTTGATATGGCATGGGCACAAAGTGAGCACACCCAACAGGGAACTTGAAACCCTTACATTATATGTGTGAAGCTGCTGTCATTGCCCTCCTGAAGTTAGGGGTCTGATCAGCCACACAAAGTTCAGCAGGTTTGTGTGACCTCTGGTTCTTATTGAGTCACCCCCACCTCTTGCAAGGGAAAGCAGAGCAAAAGGGAGTGCTCCTCAGCTTGCCTGGCTGATTCTGCCTGCTGCTTTTCACGTAACTGGTGAAAGGCAGCAAGGTCTCCAGAGAACAGAAAGTGTGGCCATTTGTCACCAGGGCTCCAGAGGCACCATCAGGTGGCAAAGAAGAAGCAAAACTTCAAACCTGCAGGGCAAATGCTTCTGTAACTCCATAGAGCTCCAGAGCACTCAACACTAAAAGGAGATCCAATTAAAAATGAGAGGGAAAGTACAATGGAAATATTCCTGCTAAAAACCCCTCCAATGCTACAACGAAAATGTATGAGACGCAAATTGACAGGTGTCTGAATTATATGGACAACTGTATTCCAGAACTTGAGCTTTTTCAGGGTTCAATCTTAAGCTTCTTGCAATAAATGGAAAGCCTGGATAAAGACAGCTGATCCATGGTAGAACACTGCTTTCATAGCATGCTGAAAGAAGTTATTGCTTGCTGGTCTGAGCTAAAAAATTCAGGAAATATACCCTACAAACAAGTTTGTCTGCACTCTTTGACCTTCAGAGGGTTTTCATTATATCTCAGCTTAAGAATAAACTTCTTATTCTATCTTAGCAGAGTAATAAAGGTCAGAAAAGAAGATAGATGGGCGCTGTAAACTTTGTGACAGTGTATGTGGGCCTTTTGGGACTTCCTTGGAAAACCGTCTGAGACCATTTTATTCATACACAGAGAAGAGAAGCAAAGCATGCAGTGATTCCATACCAACCCTCCTCCCCAGAGCTGGTCTGTAGGACCAAAAAGCCCAGGACACACCTGCTGACTCACCTGGGGACTTCAAGCAGGAACAGATCCTCAAAGGAGGGAGGGAGGGAGGCAGGCACTAGGCTCCCTGGCATCCTTTGCTGTGCCCACTTTGCCTGCTGTCGCCCACTTTGTCCATTCAGTCTGAACAGCCAACAAGCTGATATGGCTTCCTACTTTTTCCAGGTGCAATTCCAGTTGATTTCTTCCTGGATCTTGTTACTCATTTTTTTAAAGCTGGGCTATGCACTCTGTGAAGTTGGATCCAAATCCATCCAGCTGCTTAATTATTTCTGGAAAACCTGTGTGTAGTTTAACCACACATCATTGATCTGAGCCAACAGTCCTTTTCAATGAAGCAGAAATATTTCATTTTAATTCTGCTTATTAACACTTCCAGGGCTGAACTTTTCTGATACCTGTTCTTTCCACTAGAACTTTTGTTTCTCATTTTCTTCTGTGAATTGAACCATTTCATTGTGTTTAGCATTAGAACAGCTCCAACTTTCTGTCAGCTGGCTCTTTCTATAGAAAAATTAATTTAATACCCACACCAAAACTTTATTGAATGGAGAAAAGAATTTATTGGTAGCATGATAACTGTCTTAATTTATTAAGTCAGTTAACTTTCTACATGGGCAGCTTTTCCTTGATTGTATGAGTCTGTAGCAACAAACTACTTGTTTTATAACTATTCTGCTTCCCAATCTCCTACTGACCAGTTGATTTATTTTTCCTCAATGTTATTGCGAACTCCATTTTTTATTTTTTATTTTTTTTAACAACCAATGACAACTTTTCTCCCCAGTTCAAGAACTTTTCTCCCTAGTATAAGGTTATTTCTCTGTCACTGCCTGTAGGGTAGGGAGAGGACTCTGTCTAGTGTGTCTGCTTTGACACTGATAGTCTGGAGGCACTTTTCCTGTCTGGAATTCATTTCCCTAGAAGTTTGTTTTCTGATAATGCAAACATATTTTATACTTCAACAGCTTCTATAAGCAGGATGACTTCAAATTCAACAGACAATTGCACAACTTTTCTAAGCATTTCTCTTTTGTTTTCCACAGAAGTTTTTTGGTTAACTAATTCTACTTCAGTCCATTAGTGGTTAAACTTTATGTTTTCACTGTAAGGATTTTCCAGGTCATTATCTACTAAAATATCATATTTTTTCCTTTTGGATGAAGATTATTATTTTTTTAATATATACCATAATACTTGCCCTATTATGATGGCCATGTAGCCAAATGAATTAAGTACCTCTTGGACCTGGAAATTAGGTAGCGTTATTGACAGTATGTTGTATTTCACTGTTTGAAACTCTAGCAGTATCTGGACAAGCTCAGTTTAATCCAAGCTAATTGTCACATTTTTAGTGGCCTGCTCCCTGTTCTTATAACCCATCAATCCCAAGCTTAAAATAATGCACAGGGATTAAAATAAAAGCCAGGTGATGTGTTCAGAAGAGCAGCTGTTTGATCAACAAAACGGTCTAGAGAATTAGTGATCCAAAGGAGATGAGAAGAACTAAGGACAACTGGTGATGGCACTTGTTATTCATGACGTTTTAGCAATTTCTACCAAAATAATTCCAGGAATGCTCAGAAGAAAGAAATGGAAAGCCTTGTCATCTTTGAAGACAGCGTCCCCATCACCTGAAAATAGGCTAAAGAGGTCAAAGCACACATGCAGATCCTCTCATTTTGCAAATGGGTCCTTTGGCAGCAACTTTTGTAAAATCTGTGAGCTGTGGGAAAGCAAACAAGGAACAGGGCCCTGATGTTTGCGTAGCAGGGCTCCCCAGCCAAATTTTACACTTACATTTTTCAATATAATTCATAGCCCTGAGGTAAGGGGCCAAGTCCTTTCTCTTTTCAGTGACGTGCCCTAGTCAGAAGGCAAAGAGTTGCATCTCATTGGAGGCCAGGCTTCACCTGAGCTTACAGACTGGGGACACTGGCAGTGCTGTGTGGAACTCCTGCACCCCAAAACTCAAGCACAGCAACCAACAAGGGATGAGGCACCAACTTTCTCCAGCTTCGGCTGGCCTGTGCATGTCAAGAAGCCCAACCAGACACACTGAGAAGACGCTCAGGCCAAACAGGAAAGGATGGTGTAAATCAAGCCATGATTGGGAGGGGAAACAAGGACCACACTGATCAGTTTTACATTTTGGATGTAAGAGGAGCTCAGTTTTACAAAACCAGGTATATTTGTGTACATACATATACCTAGGCATATTTCCAAACTCTTCCCACAGTCCAGTATTTGCAGCTGTTCTGTGTCACAAGCTCCCTACTGCTGTTTGAACTGCAATATCAAATGCAGTATGTTTCAAACACACCAGTTATTCTCTTTCAGTGTGGATAATATTTTACTTCCTCCAGCTCCCCAGAAGAATCACTGAAGAGTAATGCTTGCAAATAAAACGCTTGCTCTTTCATTTTTCAGCAGAAGCTTTTGCTAATTATTTAAGCATAAACTAAAGGCCTTAGCCAACCTTAGGGTAGAAGTTCAGGTGGGTACATAGATCCCAGCTAATACAGTGACCCTTCTATGGACAGACACTGAGCACAGCCAATTCCCCCCAGACTGAGCTGTGCAATCCATTGGAAAGGTCCTGAGGTGTGCTCTTGTCATGGGTTTATCTGGTTAGGGTTTTTTTTTTATATAAGAGGAAGATTGGCGTCTGTTGGAAGCCTCTGGAAGTTTCCCTCCATCCTATAGAGCAGGGTCGATGAGGGCCAGCTCCGAGGAAAACTTCCTGCTTTTGAACCATTAAGTTACGCCCCTGCATGAAAACATATTTAAGAAGTTGTGGCGCAGTTAGAATTGGGCAGCCATGGGTTAACAACATCACAACGCAGACATCAAGGTCAGTGCAGGAGGAGAAGAGGAGAAGGAGGGGGAGGGACCCCACGGATCAGGGAGTGGACTTAAAACTATTATTCCCTGAATACGTTGGTGATGACCATGGTGATTACGAGTTGTCCCCTCGAAGCCCATGGGATCCATCGGGGTGCACAGAACCCCCTGTTAGAGCAGGGGGAGGCATGAAAGAAGCTGTTACCTCGTGGGAGGCCCCCAAGGTGGAGTAGAGTCGTGCAGAGATTTGCAGCTGAGACCCACAGAGGGAGAGGACCCACGCTCAGCAAGAGGAGCCCCCAAGGTGGAGCAGAGGCCCTGCAGAGATCTGCAGCCGAGACCCACAAAGGGAGAGGACCCACGCTGAGAAGGAGACCCCCCAAGCTGGAGCAGAGTCTCGCAGAGATTTGCAGCGGAGACCCACGGAGGGAGAGGACCCACGCTGAGCAGGAGACCCCCCAAGGTGGAGCAGAGCCTTGCAGAGATTTGCGGCTGAGACCCATGAAGGGAGAATCCCATACTAAGTAGGTACAGGCAGTTTTTCGTGAGAGACTGCACCCCATGGAATGACCCACGAGAGAGCAGAGGATCTCTCTCTCGTGGGGGGGACCCCACGGAGCGCAGGGGAAGGACTCAAAGTTGTAATTCCCCTGTGACCGTGGTGATGACTGTGGTGAAGCGAACTGTCCCCTTTGCAGCCCACAGGAAAACCCCCTGAGACAGAACTGTTGCTCGAGTTTTGGACTTAGATCTGCGAATGGCTGACCCAACAACAACTGACTGTAAACCTTCCATTCCCCTGTCCCTCACACCATCAGGGAAAGGAGGGGGCATGGACAGATCAAGGGGTGGTGGTGGGAAAGTGTTTCTAACCTGTTTTTATTTCTTAGTTTTAGTTTTTAGTTTGTTAGCAATAAATTTAAGCATTATTCTAAGTTCTGCTTTGCCCGCAGTATTAATCAAAGCTCCCCTTTCGGTTGTTATCTCTAGCTGTAAATTACTAGCTGGTTTTCTTTTCTTCCCTCTGGAAGGTGGAAGGGGGTGGGGGGAGGCCTTGAAGGAGTTTTGCTGGACATCAGGCATTTATCCAGGGTCAAACCACGATAGCTCTGCTCTGCCTAGGGACACTTGCTTCCAGATTACAGTCAAGGGCCTGGAGGAACAGGCTCATCAGGGATGTGGTCACAGCACCAAGCCTGCCCAAGTTCAAGAAGTGTTTGACAATGCTCTCAGGCACATGGTGGGATTCTTGGAGCCATTCTGCACAGAGCGAGGAGTTGGACTTTAACGATTCTTGTAGGTCCCTTCCAGCTCAGGATATTCAATGATTCTACAGTGCTATGATTATACTTGGCTTGTCAGAGAGCCTCCTCACAGGACTTATCTGGAAAAAAAGCTATCTTTCTTGACTGAAACAAACATATTCTGTATTATTGTTCATTAGGGTATACTGGATTTATAGTACCAGTGTGGAGTTGTGTTACTTTGCAAGACTGCACATTAACTCACGTCCTTCTGGCTGCCTACCCATTCAGACAAATCACAGCTTTCTGCAGCAGCAGATGGCTGCTCTACAGCATCATTCTTTACACAACTGTTAAGAGACATTGTAATCTAAGGAATGTCATGACAAACGAGACATTTAATGTAAACATAATTTCATATTTAATATTGAAAATAATAAGATATGAATTAAGAAGTTGCTTCTAATGTTGATTTCTCTATTCTCACCAGCATCAGCAGCGTAAATGTTTGGCAGCAGTTGAATTCAAACAGCCACTTGTGCCACTTGTGGTAATTGATAGTGTTATTACAAAACCAGAAAGTACCTAGAAAATATAACCAACTCTTCAGTAGGTTTATTGTGCTGCACCATTTCTACTGCAACGGGCAAATAAAAAAAACAATCAGCCTGTTCATGTCCTGACAGAAATAAGTTTTCTTTTATGCTGTGCAACTGAGAACCTTTAAACTCAAACTTATACCACAGTGTGCATTTGAAAAGCATCTAACAATTTTTAAGTGGTTATCTAAACTATTTCTCACTTTATGCAACAGCAAGTATTGATATCATGACAGCCAACTTTATATTAATAGAAACATGTGAAGCTTTAGTCATCGTGCCCTTACAAATACAACTGCCAGCAATATAAAAGCAGTTATAACTTTCTCATTGGTAGAAGAACTGCCACTAATCCAAATAAACATATGATGTTTATTTGAAACATATGATGTTTATTTGATACATATGATTTGAAACATATGATGTTTATTTGATGTTTGTTGATGTTTATTTGTGATGACACGTGACCTCTCTCAGTCAAAGGGACAAAATTTACACAATGAGAAACAGAATGGATAGAACCTAAAACTGCATTTTATTTATATATCAGTTATATTTAAGCTATTCTGAATTAACTTTGACAGGTTTAGTAGGTCCCTTCCGAGAACAATTGCGAAAAAAGCAATTTTCCAAAGAGAAAATTGATTATTAATTATTATTACAGAAGAGCATTTTCTCAAAACTGTTTTTCTTTTATTCCTTAAGATTAGTGTTTGGAAGTTTCCTTTTCATTCTGTTATATCATTTCAGTTTTTTAAATCACATTGTGCTACCAATGAAAGTGCCAAGCGCTATTAAAATAGCACAGATCAGAATGACAGAGAAAAATATCTTCGATATTTCTTGATACGCAACAGAACAGGGTACGTTTCAAATAAATTTTTAAAGGCTTGTTCATTCAGATCTTAGTGGGACTACTCTTCTGATTACTGACATGTGCTCTGTTAAATGTCTTAGCAGATGAGGGATTCAGCCTATACTATATTCCATTTTACTCTCTCTTTGGAGTATTTAACGCACAATCCTACAGCTGTGTTATTTTACATAAGTATTACTCACACAGGCTGTAAGTGCCAATCCCAAAGCCTACATTCCCACCTGCAGTGGTAGTTCATTTCCCTTCCCAAATGCTTCTGTTTCACTTCTTATTTTACCTCAGAAACCTTGTTAAAAATGCCCCTGTATTGTTCACGCTCACCTACACCTCACAATCTGTTAATAAAGCAGAAGTCACTACTGTGTATCTACACACAAGTTGTAGCAAATATTTAAGTTCATAGAGAAAAATATCTAATTCATGTTCTACTCTCTGCATGTGAACAATTGCACATTTTTGTTACTTAAACTATGATTTTAGGATTTCTTCTCCTAGCACTGTGACAGCTGTGCAGTTTCTGCTGCATTTCTCTGCTTGAAAGGTATGTGAGTATAACATATCTCCTGGTATATAATAACTGCTGTGCAACACAGTCCTTTGCTGCCTTAGTTTAGCACATTCTCCTCATTTTCTGAGACTGTAGGTGAGACATTAAAGGTGGGGACATTTTTTTTACCAGGTAGTAATTCATAAGCATTACATTCGAACATTGGTATTTTGTTCTTTCTTAGAGGGACTTCATTTGTGATAATTACCACAATTTTGGATATACAGCATTTGTCATAAAGCACAAGGTGAAAGAAAATGCATGTTCTTAGCAGTAGCTTGCTTTCACAAGTGGGAAGGCAAGCAAGCAAGCACTCAGGGCTGAAGACTTTTATCTTATCACATCCAAAACCTCTGCTGAGGCTGCAAAACTCCATCTGAACTCCAGAATCCCAAATTTTCCAAGACATTCTGAGGGGGAAGGACATGCGGAGAAGCACGTAATATGCACAGGTACAACACACAACAGAGAACATTGCTCCTGTGAGCAACTCAGAAATCCTAAACTGACTCTGGGCACACTGACAGGTTAGTCAGCAGCAGACTGCTCTGCCAAGCGCCTCTTGAGGCCCAAATAGTAGCAGTGTGCTTGGCATAAGCAGGTAGAGAAGATATCACTCTGCAGATTCTATAAATGGTGACATACTCTTAGAAAGGCTGTAAGGGTCTTGACCTCTCATGGAGCGCAGCCACCCAGAGACAACAGTCTTACACAAAGCCTTAGTACAATCAGTGACATACTGGGATAGTCCCTGAGTCAATATACAGGCAGAATTTGCTAGATAGATAAAAAGATAAGGATTTTGTACAGGAGGAAAAAGAATCATAGTGGCATATGAAATTAGTTGTTTAAATACATGCCCAGAATAAAGATGGGCATTAAACATATAATAAACAATCATTCAAACACTACAAAAAATCTTTTACTGCAGTGAGAATAGGAAAAAAACAAACTACTAGCAAAGAGAATAAAAAGCTAAAAAGTATACAAAACACTCTTTATCAGTTGGCATTCATCCAGTACTATGAACAGATTTACTACAATATTAGCTAGTAAAAAGGGAATTAAAGGGATACAAAAAAGGATCTAAAACATTTGCTTCCTCAGTTGCTTCCTATCAATAAAGTGTGCTTACCTCCACAGCCAGGCCAGGGCTACCAGGACCTACAGCAGCTGGTCGGTGCCCATGCTCAGTGCTCTGTGTTGCAGAGCAACACAGTCCCCGTGGTGGAATGAGTATCATTCAGCTCAGCAGTCCTGGCCCCCCATCTGATCAGCTCCACATTACACTGCGTAGGACCAGGATGTAGCATAAGGTGATGCTGGAGTGGCAGCCAAACACTGCCTATTCATGACCTAATGGCAACAGTTTGCATGTGCCCTACTGTAGGGCAAGGGGTGACCGACCCTTACCCACATAATCTTCCTTCCATCATCATCTTTCTCACCCCTATGTACGACCTCTACCATTGTGTTTCAAGGGTATTTTTATCTATCCTGCAGTACGGAGCCAAGCCAAGGAGGAACTCAGCTATGATAATAGGGAACATCATAGGGAACATCTAGTTAACTTGCTAAAGGCACAATGGACCTTACAGTTAACTTGTGCAGTGACAATACATTTCACATCCTGATAGAATTACTTTCTCACCCTTCTATGCTCCATTGAACGTCTAAATCAAAAGTACCCCTCCCTTACAGAAATGACACAAGAAAATTAATCTCCTAAGCCAAACAACAGTCAGAAAACACAGAAAATTCAAGCCTGCAGGTCTCGTTATTTCTCGATAAGTCTGTGTGCAAAGAAGGAGCCACAAGAATTTGATTCTCTCCCAGCCTTCTGGCAGTGTGGCAGTACACTCCCTGTGCCTTTCCTCCTTTTCCTCAACCTTACAAATACTTGTTGAGAGGTAAAGCAGTCAACATGAAACCCAGCTGGTCTCTCCTGAAGACCCTCTATGAGCTCTGCAACAAAGAGGTAGAGGCTAATTTCAGAAAAGTTACAAAATATGCAAAGAAAATATCACAATCATACTCACAAGCTGCTTTTCATAACTGCTGTCAAGCCTAAGACAGGTTTGTCCAGTTTTGATATTGAACCACACACAAGGCATAATGTAACAGTAGGCTGCTGCACAATCCAGGATGTATAAAAAAGTCTTCGCTGACTTTTACAGGTGGTTTTTTTCAGACTATTTTGAAAAGGTCCCAGGCTATATAAGCTCTGACTGGAACAGAACCCTGGCTCCAACCAACACCCAAGACCTACACTGTCATTAAGCACAACATTTACATGTTTCTCTGAAAAACAAAAGTGTTGTAATCATGTGACAGAAGCAAAAACAGCAACAGAGGTTTGTGCTGAGTAGATAGGTCCTTGACTAGGCATCTTTGCCTATTTCTTTGGTAGTTCTTTAGGAGTTTCTTTATCCTTCCTTTAGTGGTTCATGCCTGTTTAGGGAAGGCTGAGGGGGAATCTTAACGGGTACAAATATCAGAAGGGAGGGTATAAAGATGATTGAGATAGGTTCTTTTCAATGGCATCCACTGACAGGCAATTGGCACAAACTGGGACACAGGAGGCTCCATCTGAACATGAGGGAATCCCTCTTCACTGTGAGGGTGACTGAGCACTGACACATGTTGCCCAGACAGGCTGTGCAGTCTCCATCCCTGAAGATACTCAAGGAGCATCTGGGCATGGCCTTGGGCTCTGTGTGGCCCTGCTTGAGCACAGGGGGGTGGACCAGATGTCCTCCAGAGGTGCCTTACAGCAACTCTGTGATTTTGGGAAGGGAAAGGGGAAGAGAAGCTGTGTTTCTGAGATAAGCTTTGGTAGTGGTTTCAAGAAGCTCATACCTTGCACTGTGAAAAACCCAGCTCGAAAAGGTTTCTCTAAAAGGTTGTGAATCTTCCCCAGTGCTGGTAGAACCAGACTTCACAGCGTGAGTCATGAGCTGTACAAAGAAGGGCACTGTAGGAAACTCACTGTGTGCCAGCTATACCTCACAAGACAAAAAATTAACAAAGAGCCAAGTTATCAGGAAATGACACTGTATAATCAGTTCTACATGTTCTATAACAAGGTCCAGATTTGCAAGTGCGCTTTCCAGTTTGCTGGTTTTGTCAGCTTGCATCCTTTGACAAGCACTGACCACTAGTTTGTGCATCATCTAATGCTGTTCTTGAGAAGCCATCAGCGGCAGTACAGAGAATTGCAGGTGTATTTCTCTCTCTTTTTTTGCAAGTTGATGGCAATATCTCCTTCTATGTCTTATTTGCATTGGCTTACCTTTTGGTCTGTGTAGCAGTTTTGGTGACTTTGGTGACAGAACTAACCTGGAGATAAAATCACAAGCAGAGTTAAAATTGACTTCATTTTTCCTTCAGTATGAGTTGTACACTTAAACCATGACTCATCACGGCTTGCAGTCACACCCAGGCACATGGATGGGCTGACTGGCCAGTCACTTGAGAACAGAAGGCAATCCAGATAGATACAGCAGATGGGTGAAGGTTGGCTCCCTCCTCTTACTGGATCACCACAGTGACAAACAAACCCGCAATCACCCTGGCTCCGACTTGTTAATGAGTCCCAGAAACTGAACAGCTTCTGTTGTGGGGCATTTTATTGTGCAGCTCTAGAGAGAAGCAGGCACTGAATCAATCTTTCCTCTGTTCTGACAAATAGGGAACCATACAACCTCAGAAAAATAAATCCTTTTTTCTGAAAGCTGCAACAGGAAAGTGACTATGTCAAACCATCAAACCATTTTCCTGGCAAATCATTGTGTGATTAGGACAGAAATAGCAGGATACAATAAGAACCTTATGCTATGAAATTAAAACTTAGACTGGAAAGGATATCAAGATTAGGAAAGAATACCATGCATTCAAATACTTGGCTAAGTCAGGTTTTCAAATGCATCATTCAGTTTTGCAATCATCCTGTGTAGCAAAAGCAAGGTGGGTGATCATGAAGAATTCATTTAAGGAAAGGAGTATCTTCATAAGGTACTTAAATTATGTTATACCATGCTGTAAAAGTTCATGTGTCACTTTATGCCACTGTCAGACACCTCCAAAAGAAAATGCAATTTCATTGTTCTCCATTCTGGTCCTGATATATTTACAGGAGCGTTCAGAGAGCCAAAGTGTAAGTCCTTCAGGAATTTTCTACCGCTAAATGTTAAAATTAATCTTTCCTCAGGCATTAGACTCAAAAAGAAAATATGTCGCATTTCCATACTTTCAGAGTGCTTCAATTGTTTCAGTCCAGTGCCGGAAAACCTAACCTTTTGAGTCATTTAACCAGTGTTTTTGTTGTTCATCTGTCTGTCTTGGTTGCATCTGACCTCTGGGATAACTGCAACAGAAAAAACATTCAGTTTTTCTTTCCTTTCTCTACTATGACTCAACATCCTTCTCCTCTCAGGGGTGTGACTACAGTTCTTAGGGAAGAGGTCCAAAATTTCAACATTTCAAGTGTCACACCCACAAATACTTTTGTCATTTAAGAAAACTCAGGGTACCTGTTTTCAGAGACATACTGAACAGTCCCTGGTTTATAATCTGGGGTAGTTAGGCTTAGCATTTTACTAGAGGGACAACAAACCAGTACTCCAGAAAGCCCTGATAATGAAGTGCTAAGGAGCAGACTTCTGGGTTAGGGCAGTTAGTATGAAAGCAAGAGCCAGACTCGTGGGAATATAACATTACCAGCTCTTAGTCCTCCTAAAGCAAGGGTGTGCAGAGGCATCATCCCAATTTGCTCATTCAGGAGACTATCAATACACTGTATCAAAAATCAAAGAAAATAAATGGGCTCTTCCTTCCCGAGTAGGTTGTTTCGTGAAGAGGTGACTCACAGAGTGACCCCTCCATAGTGGAAGGGCATATGGAAACAGTGGGGTCTGTTATGTATTTAGTCTGTGGTCCTGTGAGTGCATACCCTCAGCTCCCCAAGCATGAGGCATTTCACCAGGTCTTCCTCCATCTTCCCAAAACCCTGGTGCTTCCATCAACCTACGTGCAGATCTGCATCTCCCTTAAAATTAAGAGCCTTCTGGTTTCAGGCTTAGAGGTTTCCTGCCCCAGGGAGCTAATTCATGCCGAGCCCTCACAGCAGTGATCCCACAGCATTACTCAAGACTGCAAACACTCACTGAGCCCTGGATGACATACTCTGGCTTTCCCACACACTCTTAGGTTTTCTCCGAGGTTTCAAGAGAGCTGCTGTGTGAAAACGTCTGGTCTGGACAGTCTGACCGCAGTAATTTCACTTCACCTTCTGAACAGTTCTGGTCTTTCACCAAATAAATCAAACCAGGCATTACTGACTGACAAAATAACAGCCATGGCCAGTATTTACTCCAGGTATCCAGGAAAGCAAATCCATTTTTCAAGGAAAAATCAATTGTTTTCCTCTTTTAAGTACTCCTATGGGATTTTTTTTTAACTGTCCTGCTGCAATTCTCATACACCTCCCCCAGCCTGCCTAAGCAGACCTCTTACTTTCCAGCACTAGACACTTTTAAATTTGTTTCCCACCTTTTTGTCATTATTTACACATGGTTTACAACCCTTCTCAGGGAATCAAAAAAAGCTTCTCATTCTATTCAAGGAAAAAAGTGCCTTTTTTTCCCCCCATTGAAATATTACTGCTTAATTAAAGGTTGCTGGTTTAAAAAATGGTATCTGAAAAAAAAAACACAAACAACCAAACAAACCAGATTTAACCAAGAAGTCAGTTTTCATTTTTACAAGCATTGGTGAGAATTTGGACCAAATTAGCTGCACATTTAAGAGAACTACATTTGCAATTTCATATTAAAAGACAATTCGCTCAAATAGGATTTACTTCTAGATGGAAAGCATTTTTTCCTCACTTTTTGTAAACAGAAAATGTAAAAATATTTTCCTTTGTTTAACACCGTGCTTTGCCAGAACAAACAAAAGACTTTTGTAAGGCAGAAACCATAGAAAATAAACATGTGTGTTCCTAAGGATTAGAACAGTATCACACACATACAGCAAAAGATGGTATGGAAATAAATTCTAAAATAATGTATTTAAAGATTTCAAAACCCCTTCAAAAATAAGAGGCAGATTTTCAGCTTGTAAATATTGGCATAGCCCTGAGGTTTCAGTCACTTAGACACATACCATAGAAGCTCCTTGATAGATTAATTTACAGTTAGAAAATGTTATCCAAATATAAATTAAAAAAGCAGCTTTTGTGTTTGTAAATTCACAGGAGGGACTGGTTTGACTGTCATTTAGTAGTGTGCAAGGACTAAGCTATATGATGCCTACAGAGCTCATATTTGATGTGGACATGTGTACAGCCTCTGCACTGTGAAGCCAGACGATTGGCCTTCAGCACTAATTTTTCTCAATGACTCCCCAACACTTTTGTTCTAGAGGATTCTGATTCCAGCATCCCACAGAAGTACAGGACATGGGTTCAATCAATAGTACTCTAGGAGTTACATCTCTAGCCTAACCCAGTTATCCACACCCCCACTGCAAAGGCATGAGCCAGCCATCTCCAAAAGCAGTTTAATCTTCTCAGACACCTACCATAGGTAGGGAACAAATGCCCCACGGAGATGCTTATCTAGTTCTATCAACTAGATAGGAGCCTAGATGAGTAGCTTAGACCAGACAGTTCAATTTTATATGGATAAAGATAGGTGAGATCTCACCTTTAGCATTGGGATATGTCACCATTTACATCTGGAGAATTTATTAGTCAAGTTTCTACGGTATGAAATCAGCTTCAGCATAGGGAGCATAAGAAGAGGGGACAAAGGCACAAACGAATTATTAATTAAAGATGACCTAAATATTCTATCGTATAGGCTGTGCCCTGTAGTCAACACAATTAACCTCTAGATTAGAGTACTTTCATCTCTGTGGGCCATTAGCCATCCATAGACCAGCCAGAGCTTGGTAAAACAAGACACAAACTAGTGGTAGCTGAGGCTGATGTATGTAGTGTGCCAGAAGCAGTGAACACCACCAGGAAACAGACTGCTGTAGCCAGGCTTCATAAGGAATTAACAGAATTTGATAAAATGGGACTTAGAGTACCATTAATGTCATCAATGTATCAGAAAAATAAATCGATTTCAAAAATGGAACATTTTCCTTTGCTTTCTTCTAATTATATTGTTATTATTTGTTATCACGCACACTAACTCTGTGAGCATTTATCATCTATGTTTTGATATTGTTATGGCTGTAAAGAATTTATTATTAATCTGCAGGAAGATATACTTCCTTGTTTTTCATCTTCGATTTCCAGATATCATTTTCACTGGTTTTACTTCTCCTTTTAGGAAAAAAAAGTGCTAATTTTTTGGTTTTTCCTCCTCCAGTTCTGTCTAATTTCAGTGTGGAAAATATGCATTCTTCAGACTATGAGTGAGAAGCAAGCTATTATGCTGTAATTTCACTCCCTGTTGCGTGGGAAGTAAGCATTGCCATCAGCCCAAAGGTCCAGAACAGGAGATGGAGATCCCTTCTTGGTAGGTGCAGTCCAAGATTTGGTAGTCAATCTTCCAGTCAAAGTAATAACCCCTTTTGCTTTGATTTACTATTTTTTGGTTTGGTTTGTTTCTTCTCTCTTCTGTTCCCTTCTTTTCCCCACAAAAATCTTTAATGTAAGACCAAAAAAAAACCCCAAAACAAAACAACAATCAAAAACAAACAAACAAAACACCAAAAAGCAATCCCCCCAAATTTTAGTCCAGTGGTAGATATTTTAAATTTTGTTTATGCTTAAACATTGCAAACATCTTGTACTTCTGCCACGCCATTTTTAGCATCTAAACAGTTGTCTAAAAGCTCCACACTTCACATGTGAAGAGGACTGAGAATTCCCAACATGTGTAAGAGCATGACAACTATAAGTCACAGAATTCATAAAGAGCAGCTGTAGAAACTTAGATTCAGAATACCTGAAGTACTGCTAGTACCCAAATCTCAACCCAAAAGGTACTATTTGAATACCACCATCTAATAGCTGTCCTTAAATTTAATTTCCAACAAATTGCTTATGTTATTTTGTAAGGCAACTCGGTTTGCACTAGTGAATGTATTGACCAACTAAAACCAATTAAACACTGCCTTCTTAATGAGGTGAAGGGCAGTTATCAAACAGACATTGAGGAAAATCTGCATTACAGAATCACTGTATACGCCAAGTTCAAAGGGACCCACAAGGATCACCCAGCCCAACTCCCGGCCCCACACAGGACCATCTCCAGCAGTCACACTACGCACCTCAGAGCACCATCCAAACACTTCTGGAACTCCATCAGGCTTTGGTGCTGTGACCACTTCCCTGGAGAGCCTGTTTCAGCACCCAGCCACCCTCAGGGTGAAGAACTTTTTTTCCAATATCCAACCTAAACCTGCCCTGACACAACTCCAGGCTGTTATTCCCTCAGGTCCTGCCACTCTTCAGCACAGAGATGGGTGCCTGGTCCTCCTCTCCCCCTCACGAGGGAGTTGTTGCCTCTTCTGTTCTGTTCTGACGGAATAGGTCGACCAGCCTCAACCACTCCTCATACAGCATCAGCCTCTGCCAGAACTGAAAGCCCAGTGTAGAAACAGCCCAAGAAAAGGATGCACCACTTAAATACAGTGCAAGACACATTACATCATTCTTCTTGCTTCATTCTGATGCCTAAAATCCTGGGAGACAGGCACTCAGAGAGAACATTAATGGAGAAAGATAGACAATACCTTTATTGGGAGTTCAGAGGCTTTGGGCCTCCACTGGGCCTACAAAACAAGGATCTCTGTGTCCAAAAATCCCCAAAGAACCCCACCCTCAGTAAGGTTAGTTTTTATACTCTTCCTAACCATTAACATATTAGCTATCTATAACTAATCATTTCCAATTCTCTTGGTGGTCCACCCATCAGGGTCCCAGGCTATGCCCCCTGCACCACCTCCAAGGGTTTCTGGGCTCTTCTATTGCTTTGACTTCAAGTTATCTTGCAGGTGGCTCTGAAAAACATCATGACCTTCAGAAAGCCTGAGAATGTGTGAGAAAATCACTTTAGTAACTTCTAACACCACTTAATATGTGAGCAAGAAAACCTTTACTTGTAAAACTCCAAAAATCTACAAAATACACACCAAACCTTTAGGCATCAATTCCATAAAGCCATAAAAACAACCATTCAAACGCAAACCAAGACTGTTAAACTCGGTTAAAACATCGTAATGATTAAATCCCCATCAGTGTGCCTGGCAGCGCACCCTTTGCCATCATTAGCGACTGATTCAGGAGTTTCTGGAGAAGGCTGCACTCACTGGTGCTGATGAATAAAACGGAGTTTAACACCAGAGAGGGAGGGCGGGAAGCAGGGGCAGGGAGGCAGGACTGGGGGGCGGCCGGGAGGGAGGGGGGAAGAGGGAGAGACGGAGAGAGGAGGAGGAAGGAAGAAGGGAGGGAAAGAGAGAGGGAGGCAGGGAGGAAGG
>WBMV01002324.1:171962-197343 GCA_013396655.1 Campylorhamphus procurvoides | reverse complement strand
GGCCGGGGGCGGAGCGGCGTGAGGGGTCAGCTGAGCGGGCGAGCCGCGGCCGGGCCGGGAGAGCGGGGGGACAGTGCCCGTGGGAGAGGAGACAGAGGGGACACTGCGGGACACTGCCCGCAGCCGGGCGGGGAGAGGGGACACTGCCCGCCGGGCCTGGAGCCGCGCCGGGAGAGGGGACCGTGCCCGCGGCCGGGCCGGGAGCCGCGCCGCTGCGAGGTAAAGCCGTCCGTGCCCGGTGCGCGTTGTAGGGGTGGTGGCGGTGGGTGGGGGGCGAAGGCAGCCCCGTCCGGGCCGGGGAGGCGGTGAGGAGGGTCGGGCCGCGGTCGCAGCCGTGCGGCTCCGCTCGCCCGCACACACGGCGGCCCGACCCGGCCCGAACGGTGGGGCCGCGCCGGGCACCGAGAGAGCTCCCTCCGCCCGCCCGTATCGCCTTCCTGCGCTCGGCCTCCCTTCCCACGGGTGTGCCCCGGTGACACAGGCGCGACTCCCGTGCCCGCCCGGTGTCCTGGCCCTTGGCGAAAGGCGCAGCTCGGCCCCGCTGTGAGCGCGGTGGGAGCCCCGCTCTGCCTGGGTGAAACGCGCAGCTGGTGTGGTTGGTGTTTGTTTCCTTTCGTTGGAGCAGGGCAAGGTTTGTTTTAGACCGTAAACAACGAGGTACAAATCCTGTCTGTCTGTGGTGTTCTGTGCGGTGAGGTGCTTGGCATATTTTGGGGCGCCGTGAAAATGTAGCAGTCACAGAACAATTGTCACCCGCTTCTCTGTAAAAGAATTGTCACTCGCTTTTTTGTCAAATTGTATTTATCCGGTTTAGTATGCCAGTGTAACAGTAATACCAAATTCATATGAAACTCAGCCCTCCAAATGCTTGTTGAATTAAAAAAGGAGAGGGAAAATGTTCTAGCAGTAAAGTGATTTTTGACAGACACATTTATTTGAGAGGCTTCAGGAAGGTAGTTTTTCTGTATGTGAAAAACATCTGTCTGTAGCAGTGGAATAATTGTAATCCAGAAACACTAAATTAAGGTTATGCAGCATTCTGAATGCTCCAGGTATTTAGAGTCAGTTATTCAATTTCAAGTATTACACCACACTGCAAAAAAAAAAGGAGCGTATTCCTGTCAACGTGGTGAGTCTGAATTGAAGCATGTAAGGTAAACCATGAACTATGATTTGCGATATGAGTTTAACTTTCAAGGTGACTGGAATGACATGATTGCTCTTGGATGCCCTAACACATGTGAATAAGCTGTGTGTATCTTAGCAAGCACTGAGGCCCAAAACAGGCAGATTTGCAGAGAGAAACAGTTCTTGCTGAAAACAGAATATCCACTTTGTCTATTAGACAGGCTTCCTTCAAGGTGACTACTGAATACCTTCAGATTTGGAATTCTTTAAAACTTCTGGGGTACATTTCCCAGTTTCTTCTGGAAAAGAATCTGCATTTATTATCTGGGTGCATCTTGTGAAGTGAATAAAAGCATAGTAAATGGAATGTTTGGGAAGTTAGCACACTCCTGATTCTCACCAAAATGCTAATGTGGGGGTTTAACCTCCATCAGCTGTATCTTTGAGTGGCTTAAATGTGAAAATATGCAAGATCTTGGTGTGTTAGATGTTTATTTGCTTTTAACAGGTTCTAAAATTCTTATACAAGGAATATTTTGAATAGTAATAAATTAATGTTAAGATAAGAATGGTCTAGTATTAAACCCCATACCCTTTACCTCATTCTTTGGATCAGGTGGCATTCTTGTTAGCTGTAGAATAGGCATGTCTTTGCACATGATTTGTATGAGTCCCAAATAACTTTACCCTACGGTTTACGGAAACATAGCTGAAAAAGTCTCCTTGTCATGTCATCCACACCTTCCAAGTCTTGGTAATCAAAGCGTTTATATGAATTCTTCAGAAATTTTCTTTTAATCATAATCCTGTCTTTTTCCCTGCACTGGGCATACTGGTGTGGGGGGATGGAAAAGGAGTGTTAGATCAGTCAGAGGGTTCATATTTGTGTCTGAGTGGTGGCATTTTAACTGTCCTGTCGAAATTGATCACTGAAAGTTTCATGGGTTAGGTTTTGGGGGGTAGAAAAAACCTTTGTGGTATTTATAAGTCACGTTTACATGCAGTCTGTAGTTAAACCATAGGTAGAGTGTTAGTTGATGCAAATTTGAGTAGGAGCAAAACCTCGAGTGACCCAAAATTAACTGCTGAAGTCAATTTTGATGTTAATCATTAAGCTGTATTAATTTAGCCTAGTATGACCACAGTGGGGGTAATGTGTGAGGACCTACCTGCAGCTTTCCCTGCCCCTACCTCTAGTTCAGAGATAAGCTGGAGAGGGGGGGAAAAGCAATAGAAAGGCTTACTTTTCTGTGACAAATCATAGCCTATATCACAAAAGTCACTCTGTCTCCAGCAGTATGCAGTGTGTTTCAGTTAGGGGTCTTTTAAGAGTGGAAGGCACTTTTGGTCTTGTTAAGTAAAACAAAGGGAAAATGTAATAATTTGTATAAATGTGAGTTAGCAGGTTAGAATAAGGCTCGACTGACCAATCAGCTACTGAAGCTTTAAGAAGGCAAAGTGTGCTATGAAGAGTAAATTGACTTTAGAAGCACTGATGAAATACATATACATGGAGTTTAATCATTAGACATACAATGGAGAGTGGAAGAGTTGTAGCCCAGGCTGTCAGTAACTCAGTATGTCTTTAAATGTGAGCCTGTGTCTTCAAGAACATTCAATTAATCTTTAGAATTGTGTTGAGATACTTTGTGAATTACTTCATTTGAACTGGTAACATAATGTTTGTAGGTGTTTGGATTCCAATCTGTTGTCATATACTTTGAGACGTAGATATGCCATTTGCTCTCCTTGTTTATGCATCTTTTAAAGTCATTGAATCACAGAATCCTAGAGTGATTTGGGTTGGAGGAGACCTTAAAGATCCCCTAGTTCCAGCTCCCCTGCCATCAGTAAGGATGCCTTCCACTAGACCAGGTTGCTCCAAGCCCCATCCAACCTGGCCTTGAACACTTCCAGGAATGGGGCAGCCACAGCTGCTCTGGGCAAGGTGTTTCAGTGCCTGACCACCTTCTCAGGGAAGAATTTCTTCCTAATAGCTAACCCTGTCCTCTGTCAGTGGGAAGCCATTCCCCTCTGTCCTTTCACTCTGTCCTTGTCTCAGGTTCTTCTCCAGCTCTCTTGGAGCCCTTTTAGACACTGAAAGGGACTCTTAAGATCACTCTGGGGTCTTCTCTTCTCCAGGCTGAACAACACCAGCTCACTCAGCCTGTCTCTGTAGCAGAGGGGCTTCAGCCTTCAGAAGCATCTTTATGGCTTGCTCTGGATTCACTCCAGAAGATCCACATCCTTCAGATGTTGGGGCCCCAGAGCCTGGAGATCACTATTTAAATGTAGTACCATCCCAAAAATGCTTATTTACAGCTCAACTAGTAAGACTATGTCTCTTGACAGTCAGATAGGAAATGGTCTGCAGTGTCATGATGGGAAAACTGAAACACAGCTTTATGTGATTTATAAGGGGCCTTTACTAGCCTTACTATTTGGTCTTTATATCTTTTTTTTCCCTTTATTGTTATATAAATATTATCAGTTCTGATGAACCTGTGCTGTTCTATTTTGACAGAAATGTTTCTGAAGTTCTTTCTAATTCCTGTCTAAAATATCTATAGGGTTTTTTCAGTTTTACATACTGCGAAGGGCAGTTGTGGAAACAAGTCAGAATTAAAGACATAATACCAGGAATTTATATTCTAAATATAATTTCTGAAGAGTATTTTCTTTGATTTGCCACTATAACTGCATCTCAGTTTTCATAGGTTCTTTCTTGTGTCCTTCTAAATTAGAGTAAAATACTTTAGAACTACAGATGGTTAATTTAGTATTCATCATAAATATTTTGACATACATACTTGTAAATGGATTGTGACAGTTATTAAATCAAAATAATTCATGTGTTTTGTTTAACTGTGGCAAAGAGTAGAATATGTAGCTCTAAATGCAAAGGTGTTTGTCCTTAAAGGCAAGATTTGGCAGTAGATTTTAGTTTTGCATGCTTTTCTTATCCTAAGTGAATATTTTATTACCTAACTTAGTTCTTATTTAAGAAAAAAATTAAACTAGTTTTTACTTGTATTTTTTGGGTGTTGTGTCTGTGGTTATTGTTGTTGTTAGGTGCCTTGAGGGTTTTTTTTAAAGGTCTTTAGAAAGTCGGTGCATTGTTCTTACCTTTACAGAGTAACTCTCTTTGAATACAAAGGGCTGTAAGTGTTGGAATTTTGCTGTAAAGGAGTCTCTGAAATCCCTTCAGACCTATTTAGTTTACTAGTAGTGAAACAAACCAAATCCTACACCATGATTTTGATCCCCAATCCAAAAATTAAACACTTATTATTGTCTAATGTAATGGTAAACTGCAAAGTAGTAGTTGTTTTGTTTTTTGGTATGGACTGCTTTTTGTCATCCTTTGAGGGAAACTTTTCAGACTTCTGTTGAAAAATTCTGTGGTTACATGATATCAATATATTTTTATTTTTAAAATCCCGTCTTCTGGAGTCTTGTGACTACTAGTATTCTCAGGATCTATTCCCTCCCCCCACCCGCTTTCTCTCCTATATCCCAAGTTCTCATATAGCTTGCAAGTATTTTTTTTAATGTATATTCAGGCTTAAAACCTGGAAAACAAATTAAGACTCTCTGAGCAGAACTTGCCAGACTTCCTGTGATTCTTTTTTATACTAGCTTGTGACTTGACAAAATTCCAAATGCTGTGGTAAGAATTATGTTACAAAAATACAACCTGGTAACTTTTAAAAAGCTCATTTATGTAATTAAGCTGTGAACAATATCATCTAGGTGTTAGACTGGATGATAAACAATACAATTTAGAATTACGAATGTGCTAATATCTGAAGACTAAATGTACCCTTTTCTAAAGGAGAAAGCATTGTTCTCTAGGCAGCAAAGCTTAGTTTTTGCCTTTTTATCACTTGATTGCAGTCTTTTTGAACTAAAGGTGAAGAAGCAGCAGGCATGAACTCTAAAATGCTTGTTCATTCTTTGTCAGCATAACGTGAGTCAGCAGCTCTTAACTGCTGTAGGCGTTTATCTGTAATATAACTTTATTTCCATAAAAGGAGAGAGAGCCAGGGTCAAGGGCAGAGAGATGAAACTTTAGGAAAAAAGCCTTTGCAGTGTATTTTGAATACACTGTCTGTCATCTAAACTGTCTTGTTTTAACAGTAGTAAGTGATAGTTGTCCCTTTGGACTTGGCTAAAGTAAATGAATGTCAACTGTAAGAGAATTGACAGACATGCTAGACCTGCTAGAACTTACTCAATAGATCAGCATAAGAGTCGGGAATAGTGCCAAGGGTGTTTTCTCCAAGTGGGTCTACAATTGTCTTTTTTCCAACTCTTCAGGTATTTAACATATTCCAAGAATATAGAAGCATGGTTATAACTGAACAGACCTTTATTGTTTGCTAGCTGATAAATTAATTTTGCTAATTTTATCATGATGGTGACCACAACTGACTTTACATGTGGATGTCCAGGTTCAACCAGCTCAGAGAGTGTGACAGCCAAGGTGCATCCTGCCTGGGTTCTGCAGCTACTCAGGGTTGCTGTGCTCTGTGCCCTCTCTTATTTCAGATCTTCCCTTGCATACAGGTGACAGCTACTGTGATTGCTACAGAGGATTTATATCCAGTGTGGTATTAGGGGATGCCTGGTCACTAAATAAAGGCTAAGGAACAGGGGTTTGGTTACATTTTTAGTAATTTGGGTAACTTTTGACTGGATCTCATATAGGAAATTTATGGTAGGTGAAGATCAGGGAAAACCAGATGTGTGTAGACTGAGTTGATTTGCATAGTTGGGCTGCGTAATTGATATCCGACTAGGAATTAAAGGTTAGCTCTTCTTTCTAGGAATATCTGAAATGGATTTATTTGTTGATGGAAAATAAATAAGAGGCTGTTGCTCTTTAAAAGAAAGCACTGGCTCACAGGATGTAACTCATGTAGCTTATGTTTTTGCTTGGCTCTTGCTAGTACCATGGCTCTCTTAGTGGAGCTTAAGACAGAAGAATCACAGCTTAATTTTATTTTTTTTTTTCTGATTTTTTACCCCACTTGCTTTTAGGTGTGTTAACTGTTGATAGTAACAAGGTAGACTCCTGTGATTTATTTGACAGTGAGTCACTGAAAGGCAATTGTTATGTTTGGATGCTAGACTGGATTGCATTCGGGTGCTTTTGGATGAGTCCTTTCTTCAAGGTTCAGCTGGTGATGAAGAAGTTGCTGATCTTGGTCACAGAGGCACAGTGAGGTTGTGCTGGTTGGCAGAACCAGCTCTGCTCAGCTTACTGGAGTGGCTGGTCCTCAGCTGTCCAGAAGGAGAGGGAAATTATCAAACAGTCTCTGTGTCAAAACCTCCAGTCTACGCTGCTCTTCAGTCTACTCTTTCCAAAATTTGAAAAACCTATAGTTTGGAGGGGGAAAAGGATTTTCAAGACAAACTTTGACGTGTGGGAAGCAAATGTACAGATGGATGCTGCCTCTGGATTTGGGGTTGCCGTTGTATCATGTGGCCATTAAATACTAGATTTTCTTCTCCAGGTCCTTGGATTTAGCACCAAGAGTTAAGACTAAGTTATAATCAACTGTTTTTCCTGAAAGCATAACCCTTCAAAGTAGTAAAGGCATGACCATTATTGATTTCCATGGATTTCTCTGTTCTGATTTAGTGGTTTTAAGGACACTTGAAACATTCTAACCCAAAACGTTCAAAAAGCATTTTAGTAAACTTGTACACAGATCACAAGTATTGTAATGTAAATAGAAGCAAAAGGGACAGCAAATTGCACTCTCAAATCTGTATCTCAGTTTTAAGGGCCATTCTGATATTTCTTGGCTGTTTGCCTTGAAGTCTCAGAGCCCATGGAGCTCATTTCTTTGACTCATTCATTCTTTTTAGTTGTGAATTTTCTTCTAATGCAGATCATTCCAGCATCAGCTGACTCCATGTTCAAAACACTCTCCTTGGATATAAATTCTACCCCTTGGGATGCTGAAATCTCACTCGTGTTTTTTGTGGTGTTTCAGCATAAAATAAAGGATACTAAATTTACCTCTTGTTAGCTGTCTTACTGTAAGTGTTCTGTGGTAAAGGCCCTCGCAGCTGTTGCAGGCAGACAGGAACACTCTAGCTGTTACTTTTATCATTTTTATTCAGAAAGAATGATTCAAGTATACACTAAACCAGCTATAAGCATACAGAATCGGTGTTACCTGACTCGTTTTCCAAGTTAGCAGTAAATATATGGCATTTTGGGGGATTTCCTAACACTGATGCGAAATACAAGATATTCTGTCTAAGTCTTCATTCATAGTCTAGAAAAGTTCTTACTGTTCTTCAATGCAGTTAATTAATAGTATGCTTTATTTATTTGGATTGATTTTTTCTTAACTGATCTTGCATGCTCGTATTGAACATTCTGTCAGTATACATACATTGTGGGTTTTGCTGTTTTTGTGTAGTGAAGATGATTACTCCTGAGTATTAAATACTGATACTCTGTCAAATTCTGACTTTCAGGAGTGATTTACTAGGAAGACCAATTGTAAAAAGCACTCACTGTTTTTATTATTATGACTTTATCATATAAAAATGTATCTATTATTTATACAACACAATTTCTATATACACCTATATTATTCAGAAGCATATAGGATTTTTTTGTGAAATGCATTACAGAACCTTCCAGGGCTATGTAATTATCTGAATTTTCAGGGACAACCTGTTGAACCGGTTTCTCAAGTTTTCAGCCAAAGATTTAGCCAAACTAGACAAAAATTGAATTAGCTTCTTGTCTCCTTTCTCTGCAGTTTCAGCCATAACCTCTCAAAATTCAATTGTGCAACCTCCAGCCACAATACTAAAACAACAAGCAGCTCTTTGGCAGGTAAGCTGGTTCTGTGCGTGCCTTTGTCAGCTTCAGTGACAGCTTGATGTTTTACAGGTTTCTCCAACACTTGCAGAACGTTTTTTGACCACAGGATGTTTGGTGTGGTGGTACAGCTGAGTGTGAAAGTTCATCTGCTTTGTGCCAGACTTATATGTGTGTGGATGAGAAATACATCACAGTATTAGGAGTACTATTCTGGTACTCTGTTCCTGCTCTTAGTCTCCATGCATTAGCCATATTCCTCAACAGTGTTACCTGTTCTGTTACTATTTTTCTTCTCTAACTTAGCCACAACCCTTCTTTATAGATTTACCTGGTGTCAGCCATGATGACTATCATCTTTGGAATATATGCTTTTCTTTTTTTTGAAGTATCAATGGAGAGACTTTATGGTTTACCTGAAGATCTGCACCAAGTGACTCTTTAAAGCAGAGATAGTGGCGGGAAGAAGTAGAGGATCTTGTGTTTACATTTATTCTGCAGCCCACCAGTAAAGAGCAGTAATTGCTACCAGTTGTAAGCAATCAAATGAGCAAACCTGCAGCTTAATTTTAAAGTACCTTACGCTCTCTGTATTTCAAAATTACCTTTCCTGCAGTAATATAATTAATAACTGTAAAGGCATGAGAAAAATGAGCCTTGGATGCGATCTGTATTTGACAGTGAGTCCTGATAAGCATCTTGCTCTGGTCTCTATACTTAAGCAAATGTGTATTCTTTTTTATAATTCAATTGCAGAACTCTTTTTCATTAAGATAAGTATTCTATATGTTCTTTAAAAATAAATGTATATATATCTACTCAGTTGGATATAGAGATGTCTAAATTTCCTGAAGATGCAGTAATTTGACAGGTTGGGCACAGTTTGCATGATTTTATGCTAGTATGGAGAAAAAAGGTGTAGTTCCTTCTCTTCAATAAAGGAGAATAAAGTTTTATAGCCAGTTCTTGGAAGCTGTCATGAATGAGTGTCCTTAGACAAAACATTATTTATCTCAAAATCAGTCTGATAAAGAATGGAAACTTCATAGCAGCATGCTTGGTTGCATTCATTGATTGAGCTGCAAGTGTTTATGTAGTTTTTGTTTGTGGTCACTCTTTTTTTCTCATTTTTTTGCCTCTTCTCCAGAGTATGAGGTTACTGGGTGTGCAGAGTTTCAGGTGAGAGGAATTTGAGGAACGCTCTTGTACAGGCAGTACTAGTTTTCTTCTACTAACTGAGGATTTGTAGTTAGTGAGCGTTCATGTTGTTTCTTCTCTAATCCTTTCAACCTGTTTTCAAAACTCTTCTAAGTTTTGGAAGATCTTTTTAGGCTCTCCATATTTTTGATGGTAATGGCTGTAACAAATATCTTAAAAATATTCTTGCATGTTTGGGGTTTGTTGGTTTGGGGGAGGGGGCATTTAGCATCCTTTGCATTCAATCATATGGTTGTTCACACTCAGTGAACAGTGATTTAGATATATAGTTACCTGCTGAATTTTGGAATACTTTTAGAAGTTATCTGTGCCTACTTTTAGTTGTGCTTTAAATGTTATTTTTAAAATAAAAGTAGTATAATAGAGTTTTAGGCTGATTTATAGGGAAATATTTAGTTGTTTGTAGTGTCAGTTTTCCTTCTTAGTAATTTGTTGCTGCTTGCATATGAATTGTCTGAGAGTGGAAAAAAATCTAATGGGTAAGATTTTTAGAAAATTAAGTTACGTAAAATGTACAAAAAGCCCAGAAGGGTCTGTCATTATAGGACAGTTGCAGCATGAGCTTGTAAATTATATAAAACTTCTTTAAAAAGCATAACTGAATTTGTATCTTTCCCATCTTTTGTCCATCCATAATTAAATTAATTTGAAGAATTCTGAGTGTTCTAGAAGAACAGTTAGGGTAGAAGAGAAACAGTTTACAGAAGAGATGTACTTTTTGGTATAACAGTAAGTATTCTGGTTGTGGATATGTATATAAAAAATCTAGTTATATGCAAGTTATTTTGTACTCACACTGCTGTGGAAAATCTAGTTAGCTGTCATGATAGATACTATCATAAATGTAGTACTGTGCCTTTATTACACAACTGGAAATCAGAATTCTGACATTTGAGCTCTGTTACTGCTTTCAGTGTCACAGCTTTTTACAGTAGTTACGGTTTCCCTTTCCTGTTTGATGCTTTTTGTTTTCACCAGAATTTTCAGTTTTCTAGTTCTTTTCCTTTTGATTTTTTTTTATCTTGTATGACAGTAATTAGATTTTACATAGAAGACTGAGAGAAATTTTGTATTTGAATGTAGTATAGGAGCAGGGTTTGGGGGGGGCCTTTTGTAAAGTTTCTTTTAACATTTTAAATGTCTATTAAATGCTGCATTTTGTATTATGAATACCTAAAAAAACCCTTTCATCCTGTTTAAATACAGTGGGGACGTAATGTGGATGATGAAATCTTCACATTAGGAAGTACAACATTCTGTCAGAGTCAAGTGTTAAAATGATGTATGCGCAAACTAGGTATTTAATTGACTTTTCAAGAAGTAGAAGGTAGTGTTTCAGTGTTGTTGCTGTTTTATGGGGGGGAGGGAGGGTTGCAGCTTCAAGTACTCCGCAAGTTGTTTTGAAAACATGGTGTGTGCCTTATGGAGATAAGTGAAAAGGAGGGTTGATTGTTCTCTGCTCATATCTATCTATATATAAACAAACTAGTATTCCTTTTAGCCTTCCATGCTGTGGAAGTGTAACTACTGAATTGGATATTGGAACTGATTATTCTATAAGGGAAAAACCACAAGCAGCATATATGATATATGTGTTCTCTGAGGGTTCTTTCCTAAAAGAAGAAAGAACGAACATTTAAAGGCATTTTAAACTCTCTCATGAGTTTTGGCTAGCTGCTCACCCAAGATACGTCCTCATCTATAATACTTCCTGTGTTCCCCACCACCCTGGATTTAATCTTCAACTTTTCCATTTTGTTCTGTTCCTTTTTGGTGTTTTGTTTTTCTTTTTTTTTTTCTTTTTTTTACCTTCATGTAACAAATACAGAGTTATACTTTGTTAATCTGTGTGTGCCGTAATATCTGAGAGATATGGTAAGTTAAGGCTATAGAGCAAACAAATTGGGAGTATATAATTTATACTACACTGCTTACTTCTCATAAGCTCTTGTAAGAATAGAATTTCATGAATAGCAGTTTCCTGGGGAATTATTCATAATTAAATTGATTGGAAATTAAATATTTCCTAAGTTAACAGATCTCTCTAGTCTTGTTGTGAGGTAGATGAAAATGTTTAAACTGTTTGTTTCCTTCCAAAAATAAACCCTTTAGGGTTAACAGTGTATGGGAAGTATATAGCACTTTTCCCTACCACATCTTAATGGGGAAAACTCAAATTTGTGTGAATTTGGGGATTTTTTTTCCTCAACTTTTATTTTCACAATGCATTTGTACATTTTGGTGGTGAAGTTGAGTATGCAGTGCTCCATAATGGAATGGGAAGGGCAGGTAATGCTGATGCAATGCATTTCACTGGGATGCAGAATGGTACTGAGCTACCATTTCCACTGGCAATGGATCTTTTTCTTCCCTTCTTCTGTTCAAAAGTTCACTAAAAATGCCTTGGTGCCATGAAAATAGCTTGAGTAGTGAGTAACCAGGAGCAATGTGGTTGCTCTTTCCCACAGTGTATTTAAATATGCCCATGTCCTCTGTCCTGCCCATGTTGCGAAAGTTTCCCACGTTTGAAACCTGAGGATTTGCGTTGGTTACAGTTGTATTGTTGCTGGGAGCCGGCAGATGGTTGCAACCTCTGTTGAGTAATAGAATGTAATAGATAGTCCCATCTCAGCTGAAGTGAGTTAGGGTGATGGTGCTCAGTTACAGGAACTCTGGGATTACTAATAAAGTGTAATATAAACACTTGCTTTGTTAAGGTAAAACTTTTCATAGTACTATCATATTTTCCATGCAGGATAGTTCCAAATCTGACTCTGTGGTTTCTTGATCAAGCTCTAGATACGAGGATACTTCTTAGCAATCTTTTTTTTCCTTCCTTTTAACTGGAAGAAGCACTCAGTTGAAAGAGAAGTACAGTGTGAAGATCAGACTTAGAAATGCTGTTAAACTTTACATTCTCTCACAGAGCTGCCTTCTCCCTAGCTCTTATTTTTTTGCAAATACTAGGAAGTTGAAGAATAGATTCAGAACAGTTATATATGAGGTTATTTCAAGTTTTAAATGTTGTATAACTTTTACTGTTATTATCCAATGAATACTGTTCTTTGAGAACTTTGTCACAAAAGAGATTGGATGCCATTGCCCCGTGATCTGAATCATAGTGATCCATTAGGAAAGCAAACTTGTAACAATCATGACAAATAATAAAGAGCAGAAGAGGGGGAAAGAAGGCTGCATTAGGGAATTAAGATAGATGGAAATTTCAATTTAAAAAGAAAATGCCAACCTACTAGAGAGAAAATCAGTGTTTTAACAATGCCAATAATGGTTGATTTAGCAGGCAAAATACTTTTAAAAGAAGGCAAAACAAATATTTTAGTCTGTACTAGGTGAATTAGTAAACAGAAGTAGCTCACATAGTATTTCAGTAGATTTTGGTTTAATGCTGCATCTGTTTTATTTGTCTTTACATTTTCATAGTGTTGAAAGTAGAGTTTACTGATTACCAAAAATGAAAGCTTATGTAATTTCTATATGTTATGGTAAATTTATGACTCTGAATCGCATGCGTGGGAAAGAACTGTTCTTTATTGCTGAAATGCCTGTCTATGAGACTACAAAACAATGTTTAGGTGTACATATTAAAGTTTGGGTACTTTAAATGGTACATGTATGAAATACTGAGTACTGATCTAAAGAAGAATTAGACCAGGCAGTGCATGTTTAACAGCTTGCTTATGTTTTTAGTGTCGCTAGGTTCCTGTTGGGTATGATTTTCATGTGTACAATTTGATTTTTTGTTCCTCCAGATCTGAAGCACAGAAGCATGCTTTCCCCTGAGCCTTATACTGCCACTTGTGTTACAGAATGTCTCTAAGAGAGAACAACAGCGTGGTTTTTGTGTATGAATCTTCAGTACACAGCACCAATGTACTCCTCAGTCTTGATGATCAAAGAAAGCAAGATATTCTTTGTGATGTTACAATTTTAGTGGAAGATCAGCGATTTCGGGCTCACAAAGCTGTGCTTGCAGCTTGCAGCAGTTACTTCCTTTCAAGAATTGTGGGTCAAGTGGACGCTGATCTTATCATCACTTTACCAGAAGAGGTGAGGGTAACTCCCTTTTGCATTTTACCTGCCAGTGCTTCTAATCTGTTTTGGTTTCTCTTTTACAGTAGGCTGCTGCTTAACTGACAGGGTAAGGAGTTAAGGACTGAAGGGAGGAATTGCCAAGTTGTAAAGCTGCTGTTGGTTGAGGTAAAGGCTAGACAGATGAGTGTTTGTCACAGACTGCAGAAAAGAGAATGCTGTTGTGGAAAATGTATAGGGGCGATCTTCTCAATCATGTATGTATTACTTTTAAAATTATGCATCTCTTTCAAAGAATGTAAATTAATCAAAGCCAGGCCTTAAATGGTGAAGAGATAATGTAGAACTATTCTTCTATGTAAGAAGAGAGTAAGTTTCACGTAATAAATAAAGCTTAAGATGGTAATACCTTTGAATCAGTTTCATTAAGATTTGGTTTTATGTATTTGAATAATACAAACATGCATGTATTTCTGGCTGCTTACTGTTAATAATTTTCTTTATCTTAGTTTCCCATCCTTTTTGCACACTGATCATTAGCAGCTTAATTTTTTTCTTTTTTCCTACTGTGTGTTATTACTGTTTGCACTGAGAAAATGTATTGCAATTACTTGTTATACCCCTAAAATACATATTCCTAGATTTAATTTAAAGGCATTCAGTGGGAATGAGCCAGAACCTGACATCCATTGGAAAGAACATTTTTTGTTATGTATCCAGAGCACCCAAGGCATTTTATGATTGTGGTTGAGTTATAGGAGGCGTGAGGCAAGTGATTGGATTTTAATATGAAATGCTGTGCTTGTAGATGAAAAAGTGAAGAACCTCCCAATTGTGCTGAATGGGAGGAGTAATCAGAAAAGTTGATTGTTAAACAATAAATGGCTTTCTGGAAGGTAGTTTATGGTAATTAGCTTTGACAGGAGGCTATAACAGGCAAATTGTTTGCAACTCAACTGTAATCATTAAAGTTGGAGGAAAGGTACTCATCTGTGAATCTTTATAGTGACATTATAGACTTAATGTAGGAGAGTGAGTTGAGTGTTAATGCAGAGATGATGTATTCAGAAAGCCGGTACTTCAGTAAAGTAGCTACTTCATAGGCTTTGTAACATCCTGAGATAAGCACAAGGATTCCATGTTGCCCGATTCTGTCTGGTTTTTCCAGAAAATTGGAAGGGATCAAGTGCTCTCCTTACAGAGTTTCAGTGGCCTTTGCTATGCTCTATTGAGCAATGAACTTGTTACAAAATGGTTTCAGCATAGTACCAGATGTCACTTTAACTCATTCAGCCTTCTTGCTGTGTCTGTGTTCGTTTCTTCTTGTTCTTTTTTTCTGGTATCTTAATATGCTGATAGCCTGAATGTGTCTCAGGTTAAAAGAAATGTAATGATGGGAGCTGATGTGAAAGGGAAATCACATGCTGGGGGATGCAAAGCCATGATTTGGCATAAAAGAGGGCCATTAGTGATATGAAAAATTCCTGATGTTGAAGAGGGAATTTTGCTTTGGGATGGTGTTGGAAGAACAAGAAACATACATTAAACTCTTCTGAACTACCTACAGAATTCTTATAGGCAGTGCTGATGAACTGTCTGTGTGCAGATTTCTTCAACTTCCTTTCATGTGTTGNGAAGAACAAGAAACATACATTAAATTTGGGGTAAGAATAAGAAATGTGCATGAAAGTTGGAGAGAGGAAAAATAATCTCTGCTGCAAAGCAGCATTGTTCCAATGAACCCATGAAATAAACCTGAGTTAGAGGGACCAGAGTTTGTACAGAAACTGGAGAAATGTAATCCTGGTATTTACTACAGTATAGATTTAAGAGGACTCCTAATATATTTAGTGATATTGATGTAAGAACTGAATCTGCTGAAACAGCTAGCAAAAATTCTAACAGTGAATCTGATCTTTTAATAATTTGATCTAATCACTTACATGGCAAAAGCGTTTTAAGACTCAGCAACTTGAACTTCTCTTCTGGGAAATGCTAAATATTTTGAAACAAGTCTCTCTGTGAAGCTGCATTTTTGAGACAAACACTGATCACATGGCTTGACTTTTTTTTTTAACTTTTTTAATAATCCAAAATATTTGAAGTCTAAAAAGAAAGACACCAGCCAACAATCTGAGATACAAAAGTATTTTTTGTATTCAGAGTCTTCATATATACTATATTGTAAAGACTAACTACTATAGGTTCTGTGTTGTTTTTTTCTGTCAGTGTTTTTACTCTGTTAGACTTCTATCTCAAGTACAAATTAAATAAGTGGCTACTGCAGGAATAGCTTTTCTAGGTCAGTCAGACAAAGTCTTTCTAGGGTTCTCTCTTGTTTGAGCATAGACAGCTAGGAATGTGTAAAAGAAAGTGAAACGAGTGAAGTGTTCATACTCTCTTGATCTTTCCAGTTTTTAGTAGCATGTCTACCTAAAAAGAAAGAATGTATTGTTTTAAAATACCACAGTATTTTTTTTTTCATTTATGAGTGCTGCTTGTTCAAAAACCCACTTTAATGATTTATTAATTACACTGAGTTTAAAAACTTCTTGCCAGCTTATGGATAAACTGTATTTTACACTCTACGTCCCCACATGAATTCATGTGGTGGTGTAATCATTAGTCTCTGCAGACTACTCTCCACAGCCTATTTCAAATGCTAATTTAAACTCTTCTGAACTACCTACAGAATTCTTATAGGCAGTGCTGATGAACTGTCTGTGTGCAGATTTCTTCAACTTCCTTTCATGTGTTGTGTTCTTTGAAAAAAAAAAAAAACCAGAGCAACCAACCACTTAAAAAAAGTAAACAAACCCTCCACTGCTTCCTAAATTAAATTGCATGTAAAGTTAATTATTATGCTGGCAGAAGAATTCAGTGTAGTTTATGCATTGATATAGCACTTTATTTAGCATAAAATGCTGTTCATGTCAATAAAGGAGGGAAGCAGAATGTGGGCTGGAGTTTGAGTATTAGTAGTGAGCATACTGCTTTATCTGTCATTTTCAGAGAAAAGCTGAAAGAAATATCATGTAATTTGTAATATGGTGATCTGTTTGCAGCTTTCTACTTGAGTCCTTAGTAATTTTTTCATGTGTAGAAGATCTTGTTCAATTTTTAATGCTGTTTTTTGCTTATCTCTAGTTTCCCTGCTAGGCAACTGTTGTGAAGATAGAAACGTTCAATTAAAATTACCTACTCCAAAGGGGCTTTAAAGTGAGAATGTGGTTTGGTGTACAGTTTTTGGGTGCAATTCTTTTAATGTGTGGGAGGAAGAAAGGAGTTGGCTATAGTAGTAAATAATCATGTGGCCAAACTCCATAAGACTGAGTGATTAACAGTAATTGCTCTTCAAAAGGTACAATTAAAAACCAGCAGCATAATCTTATTCTAGACTAATTCATATGCAACTTGGCTTTGAAAGACATCTTTGTGAAGGTGGAATCCAGTTACTGGTTTTCAGTGTACAGCAATATTTTTCATTTGTTAATGTGGCATTGCCAGAACATCTTTTTAAGAGATGGGTAACAGTGAAGAACTGTCACAAAATGGGCAGGATGAAATTGAATCAATTGTTTCAGAATGAGCTTGGCCAGGTTTTTTCTGTAGAAAAAGTCTGCTGTTTTAATCTTGTAGTCTGTTCTGCTGGTAGGACAGGTAAATTCGAGTTTTGTGGATTTCTCTACTTAAACCCTTATTGACTATACCAATCTCTGCCTTTTTTTTTTCTTTTTAATAGGTAACACTTAAAGGATTTAGTCCTTTGCTTCAGTTTGCATATACAGCTAAACTTATTTTAAATAAAGACAATGTGTCTGAAGTTTGCAAATGTGCAGAATTTTTGGGTGTACGCAACATTGAAGAGTCTTGTTTTCAGTTCCTCAAATTCAAATTTTTGGACTTTAAATTGGATCAGCAGGAATGTCCTAGGAAGAAGTGTTGTACACAGCGTTGTCAGAAAGCAAACCCTAAAACCGGCAGTGCGGATGATGGAGACCTAGAAACAAATGATGAAGCAGAAGCACTTTTAGAAAAGGAATATAGTCAAATTTCTGACACAAAACTCTGTAAAGATGAAGAAAATGCTAAATCATTGCCTGCTCTCCAAGATAATGCCAATCAGAACTGTGATCCCGTACATTTAGAAAGTAGGGTTTCCGGCTTATCTTCCCAATGCCCAAAGTATAGGAAATTCCAGAAGGCTTTTGGAAATGACAAAGTTCATACTTCAGAGTCCAATTCCAGTATTAAAGATGTTCAAGTGCCAGCATTTGCCACTTCCCTTGATAAGGAAGTATCTGATAATGATGGCATACAAAAAGCTCAGGAGTGTGTACCTATGCAGCTGGTCTCAAACTGTGAAGAGACTCAGGTAAAAATGGAAGAAGGGGAAGAATGCATTGAGGAAAAGGAGGAGTCAAAGAGAGATTCATGTCCTGTGGAGAAAATGGATCTTGCTGCTTTTCCCCAAAACTCTGCTGCACCTCATGGACTCAGTTCTGTATCTATTTTAAATACTCGTGAGCAATACGGTAACTTCAAGTTCAGTAGTGTGCAAAACAACGCAGTCCTCAATGAAAAAACTGGATCAGGTACTGGAGCTGGGAATGACAAAACTGAAAGTCAAAGTGACACATCTCCAAGGGTCGAATTGTGTACTAGGGAAGCCACTAACATCACATCAGCTGGTGATCGAAGTAGTGTAGAGAGAGAGGTAGCAGAGCATCTAGCAAAAGGGTTCTGGAGTGATGTTTACAGCACAGAAGCCTGTCAAATACACTTACCCCCTACAGTTTCTAAAGAGTGCTTGGAGCCAGTCTATTCGGGGAAAAAATCAGAGTGTCCATGGCTGGGTATCAGGATCAGTGAAAGCCCTGAACCTTGCTCTCAACGAACTTTTACAACACTGAATTCTGTCAACTGCCCCTTTATAAGCAACCTTAGTACTGAAGGATGTTCCAACAGATCTGAAATAAGCAGTGGAGATTACGTTCAGGGACAACAACAAGAACAGTGTCCCTATAATTATGTGATAAGTTTGGGAGAGGATTCGGAGACTGATACTGAGGGGGACAGTGAATCCTGTTCAGCAAGAGAACAGGAATGTGAGGTAAGAACATCCTGGTGTGTCCTTTGCTTCCCTGTCTTTTAAGGCCCCCTATTCGAAAGTATTTGGGGTTTTTTATGTTTTGTTTTTGTTGGTTTGGGTTTTTTTCTTGTGGCTGTTTGTTTTAAAAGTCTGGGAATTAAAAGTTTAACCTTCAAAGGTTTATATTAAAAGGTCACTGTTAATTTATGGAGACTTACATTGAAGTGTTAGATGCTTACGTACTGGATTTTTTAAGATATTTTTCTTGAACAACTTTATCAGAAAAGGTTGTGAATCTTAAATCAAGGCATGGAGGTTTTTAGTTTTTTTTTTTGTTTTATCTGCTGCAGTTAAGCTTAAGAATAAACTTCTTGGAACCTTTGTTTTATAGAAACATAACAGTTTTCTTCATTGTATTCTGAGTTGTGGGGAGAAGGTAGGAGAGAAGTGATACTTCAGATTTACTGTGAAATGGAAATTAACTTTTCAAGCTAGCTTCAATAGCTGTGTATTTAAGACTTTAATAATATCACCTTCTCTGAAACTAAGGTTAGTTTTGTTTCTCCAACTGCAGTAATTATTTGGCCCTTCCTTTCTTTGTTATTGCTTTGGTAGTGGTTTAGGCAGATGCCATATAAGAAATCTAATCCCAAAAGATTTTGTGATATACCTAGAACAATTTCTGTCTCAGCTTTCAGAATTACAGCACATCAGTGTAACTCTGTGTACAGTGGATCATTCAATGTTAGGAAAATTCAGTTGCTCTTGAAGCACTAGGTGGTGTTTTTTTTCAGGATGGAGTGCCTTACTGAGATTGAACATAAGTGGAACCTGCCATCAATATAAAAAGTTGGCATTCCAAACAAAAGGGCTGAATTTATTAAATACATTTCTCATCTTTATGTGACAGAGAAGTAGATGGCATCATTCCTGAGGACACTGCTTTGTCTGTTTTTTGCGGGGGGTTTTTTTCCTGTTTGTCACTAGTGGTATCCAAAGAGAAAAGTTCTCTGTTTGCTTCTTAACCTAAATTCAGATCTTGGACCACAGCAAGGTAACATATGCTGTTGCTTACTATACTCAAATGTAAAGATTAAAATAAAGTGTCCTTAGTTGGATACTCATAAAACATGGTGAAAATTTTGTAAATGGAAATATGTTTTTCAGTATTAATCAACACTTTGTGATCTCAAATGCTTTTATAGCTCAGGTGTATAACAGTAGCAAGAGCCTGTTTCTCTCTTTTCTAGCATTAAGAATTACATGACAAATATTGTCATTTCTATATTTAAGGAAATGCCTGTTTCAGAGGAACTTTTCCTGCAGGGGGGAAAAAGGTATAAAAATGTATGAAGGATGCAGTCTTAATAGCAGCTTCGGGGAAACTTTAGGCTATATTAGTGAGTCTTGAAACCTGTTTTGTGCCTTACACTCTAAGAAGATCAGTTATGGTTATCACCTAGTTATTTGCTGCATACGGTGTTAGATTTCATCTCACTTTAAATATGCCTTTGGGGGTCTAGTGTAAATGTGCAAAGTACTCTGTTTCACCTATGCTTGAACTCATTATAGTTGAAACCCCTGGGTTTTATGCACATCATCCAATGGCTACATTAGTTTTCTCTTGTCTCTGAGATGCAGGAAGAAAGAGGGGTTGTGTGGTGAAGAGTGCCTAAAATGAAAACTTGACCTGGCTTGTTGGTGGTTGTGTGTAGCAGTTTCACCTTTGACTTACAACTATATCTTACATTCTAGGTAAAACTTCCATTTAATGCACAAAGGATTATCTCACTTTCCAGAAATGACTTCCAGTCATTTCTGAAAATGCATAAATTAACTCCTGAACAATTGGATTGTATTCATGATATCCGAAGGCGAAGTAAAAATAGAATTGCAGCCCAGCGATGTCGCAAGAGAAAACTTGACTGCATACAAAATCTGGAATCTGAAATTGAAAAACTGGTATGTATAAATATTCACTGCTCTTGTCTTGAGTCTTTTCCTAAATATCTTGACTGGGTAGCTGACAGCACTTTGAAAGTGAGGTGGCTTACTTTTTCCATTCAACCTTGATAAAGTCTTGATAACCTCTTGATAGCAGTTCATGATTTTTCTGTGCTTTCCTCTAAAGTACACACACTTTTCCTTCTGTGGACTTCTTTCCATTCAAATAAAAGTGTATCACAGCATAACTTTTAGTGAATGGTGTTTCTAAAGCCCCTAATCTTTGAGTTGAATTTGTACAGAATAGTTCCCGCCCCATTATCTCATACAGTTTTCTGTATCTTTCCCTTTCTTGCTTGGTGATTTTTGTTCTTCATGGTATTGCTCAGAATCAAGTTTACAATTACGCAATTGCTTGTTGTGTAAGTACTTTTCTTGGAACATAACAACATGGGCTGCTGAACTGTTTCCTGAGTCCTGAATCGTAAAAATGAGATGCTTGCAGAAAGGCGGAAGATACAGAAGAATTTGGGAAGTTGCTTGCCTCTTTAGCATCAAAATTGTAGCTGAGGAATTAATGCATCCAGATTCCTCTGCTGCCATCTGTTAATACAATTTCTCCTTCTTAAGAAGGCAATAAAAATATAAGTATGTAATTTAAGCAAAATGCAGAAAATCTGAGGTTAGGATTATCCACAAAATAGCAATGGCAAGAAAATAGAGTGGGTTTTCAGAAAAAAGTCTTCGTTTCTGACCCTCTCATCTCAGTGTCATGGTTGATCATAGCCTGTGCACTAAATAGTTCAGTTGTTTAGTATTGCTGTACTCTTTAATTCTTCTTCATGGAGCACTTGAGACTTACTGTGTGTGAATTTGATACCTGTGTCAGCTAAGACACAGTCATGTTGCACTTTGCTTGACGTTCGAGTGAAAAGGAAATTAAAATTGGAGCCAAGTGCCATGGGCTGGAAGCTTTATTTTACTGAAGTGATCCATCATCTTACACTACATATATTCCTACTTCTGCAATGAAGGAGATGGATTTTGAAGGAAGGCCTGCAGTGCTGTTCAGCCCTGATGAGTTGACAGAGCAGGTCATTTACTGTGCTAAATGAAGATGATGCCCTGAGAGGGAAGGAAATCAGGTGATTGTGTTAATAACATCATTCTGACTGAAGAGAGAAGTTGCATTTCTGACATTGCAGAACTTTCTGCCTGGCTTTGTCATCGTATTGTCATTTCTGTTATGTAACTATGTCAATATTTCACAACACTTGAACAGGGCATTAAAGGTTAATCTGCAAGATTAGACATAGAGTTGTTTAACTGACTAATAAGTATAGTGTAATACTCTGCCTTCTGTAGACCTGGGCTGGAACAGACTAAACATCTGCTGTTTGACAGATAACACTGTGCAAGGTCTAGATAATGAATGTTGAGTCTTGAGAATTCTGAGGTGAGGTCTGAGTTAGAGGAATCATCTCTAGGCACAGACATGTTCCAGTTGCATATTTTTTTCCAACTGCGGAGATAAGTTTCTTCAGAAATTCCTGAGTAGGTCTTGTTTGGAGCTCTTGAGCATGTCTGGGAGCAACAGATGTTGCACACCATCAAACCTGTGGAAGTTGTAGACAAATACACAGACATTAAGATCTGTCTAGGCATAATTTCCAGGTGGGTAGAAGAAAAGAGACATCTGTGAAGGGTGATGGGTGGTACATACAGGTTACTTCATGCATGATGGGTCCTGCATTCTTCCTGTTTCTCTGGGTAGGTCAAGTCTCTCAGACTTGTTAGTTTGTAATCTTTTCATGGTATCATCTGTAATGTGGCTTTGAGAGGCAATAGTATGGTGTATTATTACAGTTTATATATAGTTTTATAGCGTATATATAGAGTACTATAGTTTATATATAGTTTATAGTATTACAGTTTGAAAACTTTTGACAAGCAGATAATATTCTGTACTACAGCTTTTTAGAAAGAAAAATTATTTGGTGAAATCCCTCACCCTGGCTTCCAGTATGTACAGCATGTTGTCTTGTAATAATTTCTATTTGGTGTAGCTTGTCGGAGGGCCAGCCATGTCCTGGGATGTCTTGGGGTACACTGAGCACAGCTTCACCAGCCAGTCAAGGGAGGTGATAGTCTCACTCTGCTCTGCACTGGGGCAGCCTCACCTTGAGTTTTGGGGGCAGTTTTGAGCACCACAAAAAAGAAGACATTAAGCTGTTAGAGACCATTCAAAGGGGAGCCTCCAGGATGGTCTGGAGGGGAAGCCGTTTGAAAAGCAGCTGAGGTCACTTTGCTTGTTCAGCCTGGAGAAGAGGAGACTGAGGGGAGACCTCACTGTGGCCTTCAAACTTCTCATGAGTGGAAGCAGAGAAGCAAGTATAACAATCTGTTTAGTCTTGTGACCAGTGGCAGGACTCGAGGCAATGGCATGAAGCTGAGTTAGGGGAGGTTTAGGTTAGATACCAGGAAAAGCTTTTTCACCTGGAGGATGATTGGACACTGGAACAGGCTACCCAGGGAACAGGTCACAGCACCAAGTCTGGCAGCGTTCAAGGAGCATTTGGACAACACTCTCAAGCACACAGTGTGATTCTTGGGGTATCCTGTGCAGGACCAGGAGGTGAACTCAATGATCCTGATATGTCCCTTCCAACTCAGCCTATTCTACGACTAACAGCTGCTTCCAGTATGCTGACAAGTAGAAATCTATTAGCAAAGCTCTCTTTCTAATAATTTTAGTCAAAAACAATTGATAGCAACTGCTCCTCTTGCCAAATGCTACTGGAACTTAACCAGGTCTTTCCAAACAAAGTTGTAGAGGTAGCAATATGAGTTTTTCCTGCAAAAGGGGATGTAAGGAGGAGTGAAATTAATGAAACTTTCCAGGAGTGTATTGACATGGCAATAGTCGCTATGCCAAATTACTTCTGTTTCAGCAGACCAGATTATCTGTAGTCTTGTTTTAGATTTGATAGGAACATAAACCATAGTTTTTGTGTTCAAATGTAGACTAAAGTTTTTTTGGTTTTTTGGGTTTTTTTGCAGCAAAATGAGAAGGAAAACTTGCTGAAGGAAAGAAACCACATTTTGTCAACTCTGGGTGAGACAAAGCAGAATCTGACTGGACTTTGCCAGCAGGTGTGTAAGGAAGCAGCCTTGAGTCATGAGCAAATACAAATACTTGCAAAATACTCTTCCTCAGATTGTCCACTGTCATTTTTGTTCCTGAAGAGAGAACAGACAGCCTTACCTGATGGTGAGCTTTCAGTCCCAGCATCTGTAGAATCAACAGATGGTCTTTCACGTGTTATACCTACAAATGAGCAGAGTTCTTGTTATCAGTGTGTCAAAAGTGTGTGTGATGCAGAATACGATCAAGTACAAGGACTGCATCCAGTTTCTGTAAGAACATCGGAGAAAACGTTACTTGAGGAACAGTGTGGACACAGCAGTGGAATCACAGACTTCTGTCAGCAAATGACTGACAAATGCACTACAGATGAGTGAATCTCTTCCTCCCATTGCCAGCCTCTCTACATTGCAACTGAAAGTGAGATGGAGCATTATTGGAAAGTGGCTAACTAAGTGAGAGAAAGAAGAAACTTTATCTTCTGAAACTACATTGGCAGTTACATGGTGACTGTATCACTTGGTTAGCTTTAGGTTTGCTCTGTGTAGTTCTAGAGCGTAATTTGTATGTGTCAGCCTTGACACTTTTTCTTTGTGGTGATGCCAAGGAGAGTTCAGGAAAGTCATTGGAATGTATAAACTCCATGTGCAGGTGTTTACTTTTGAGGAGTATACAGAGGAGCCTTTACTCTGATTTATGCCACAGTAACTAATGCCACTCTGCATCTCAGTGAAAGCCTCCTGACAGGTGTTTATGCACAGTAACTTCTGTACGTGTAATTCTCCTAAGATTTCTTTTTTCCTGGTAGACAAACCTTAAGAAGCATATCTGGATTTGTAAATGCTTATTTTGTAGATGGGTTAGGATAACATGACAGTATGAGGAGATTCTGGCAAATGCACTCTGGAACAGCTCGTTGCTTCCTGCTGTTCCCATCTCTGTCCCAGAGTAGCCTTTTATTGAATAAAAGCAGTAGGCTTATAGTAGTAGTAGTAAAATTAAATAGCAGTAGGCTTCTATTGAATATATAGCTTTGTCTTAACTCTCCACTATGGAGTTATAAGAACTGGAACAGCAGAAGTGCTGCCACATACTGCTCTCTGCTGTAAATTTAGTGGGAGGAATAAGAACATACTGTGAAAGGCAGATGTTTGAAACTGATGCAGCTCTTGGATGAGCATGCATTGGATTCTCTGGCATCTGAATCCCATAGGCTTGTTAAAATTCACTGCTGTATTGTGACTTACTGTCCTAGCACCTTCAAGCTTGCTGCTTGTTTGGGGTAAGTTGGAATCAAAGTATTGTGAAAGTCTAAGGACAGATTTTTATTTTTTTAAGGTATTTGGACACCACATTTTTTTACTTCAGTGCCTAACTGCATACAGTTACAAATATCTGTTCTCTGATGGCTGGGACCAGTAAATTTCTACATCAGAATCTTAGTCTTTAGCATACTTTATGGCTAAATCTGTAGTATGTTTTCAATGACTTGTGCTATTAGTGTAGGCATATGAAAAGTTTATTAAGAAAATGAGCAGGAGATATTTCCTTTATTTACTTTGCAAAGGAGAAATTCAGCTACTGAAAACAATCTTCATTTTTTAGATTTTTACATAGCAGTGGATGCATATTGTATACCAATCATGCTTTGTTATTTAGATGTTATTCTAATACCAGAATTAAGTATTGAACCTCACTGCCGGCGGAGGGTGCACACCGACACAGCTGTGCCGAGTCGCAGGCCCGAGGGGGACGGATAGCGAGGGAAGGAGAGGCGGGACACGAGGTTGTGGCTGCAGCCAAGGAGAACAAGAACTGGGACGTTTATTGAGGGAGCATCAGACTTATATAGGCTCGGTAGGGGAAGGTTCTAGAAAAAGGGGTGGAGTTGAGGGATTGACAACTTGGATGAAGGGTATGATTGGATAGAGGGGAAGGACTCCGCCTCCGGGGC
>WBMV01002324.1:157299-171944 GCA_013396655.1 Campylorhamphus procurvoides | reverse complement strand
CAGGCAGTTTTTTGCTCTAAAATCGCCATTTTACAAAAAAAAAAAAAAAAAAAAAAAAAAAAAACAAAAAAAAAAAACAAAAAAAAACCAGAAAGACAATAAAAAACAAAATGAAAAGCCCCAAACCTCTCTACTGTTCATGACTACTGTCGCTGTTAAAGCTGGTCGTATTCTGAAATGACATGGACAATGGTATTAAAGCATTGTCCTAATAGTACATGTACTTCAAAATAGAATTCCTTGGGGTAAACGCTTGTTAGATATAAACGGCTGGGAGCATATATGTAGGCAATGGCGGGCTGGGAGCTTATCCAGTGGCCCAAATTCCTGACACACTCGGCTGTAGATGCTGGAAGACAAGGTCAGCGATTACCAAGTTAGAGGCTGGAACATCCACTAAAGGCTTGTGCTTCACTGCTGCAGTCTGATGATCAGCCTCAGTCTGAATTCCACAGAGCTGTTGATGGAGGATTCCAGCACAGAAATCAGGACTCTCATAAAATAACCATCATGTTTTTAAACCTGTAATGAACTTGACTGAGGATAGATTTTTGCCTGACCAGCTGCATCTAAATAATTTTTAAAATATTTATTAAATACTGTAGACCTCCAAGTTGCATGTTGACTTCTACAGCCTGTGTCATCAACTTGCAAAAGTTAAGAATGAATGACAATTTTATGATACAGAATTCTCAGGAAAATGTTTTTGGAGTTTGGTTTTATTTTTTTCTTTCAGTAAAGAAATACTCGATTTTGAAATTGTAAAATACTTTGCTAAAGCATGTTTTAAAATACTTTGAACAGACTATCTTAAATCCATAAGGGTATGATGGCATACAGATTGTTAAATAAACAGATAATTACAACAGCTGATTTTGTATCTTTCATAATCAGTATTTTCTAAGACTACAATAAAAACCACTATCCTTTCTACAAAGGCTTTTCTATTTTGTACACATCTTCTGCTATGAAAATCTTTACTGGTGCATTATTCATTTATGTAGTACTGCTAAAACATTTCTGAAAATAGCAACAAAGTAGTCTCTATATAGGTTATAAACTTAATAGGCCCAAAACACTAGCATGGAATTCTTCAGATGACGTTGACATTTTTAATAATCCAAAAAGGTAAGTGTATCAAAGTTTCACTTGGTTGATTTTTTTTTTAAATTTTAATATTCCCAAATACATGAATGTTCTTCTCATCCTACTGGTGATCAGTTTTGTCATCTGGAAAACCTGCTGTTTCATATGAATAGCAAAGTCAAGAAAGTTGGAATTTAAAATAAACTAAAAATTGTTATCAAGTAAGTAATGAGAATAATATTACAATACAACTAAGTTAAATCAGTGTATTTTGTTAACTTGAGAAATAACATTTAAGGCTTTCTTGAGACATGATAGTAGTCTAGTAAGAATTTGGTATGATACTTTAAAAAGGTTTCATAATTTTTACAGTCTATTTCATATTTTTACAGTCTGGTCAAAGATGGAGCTGCAACATGGTTCTTTAAACAGTTAGCTTGAAGCCCAGATTAAGGTACACAAATACCAGATGCTGGGTTCAAACAGGCAATTCACTTCATTTTAATACTAAATACAAGCAAAGGGGAAAAGGGGGGGGAGAGAGAGGTAGGAAAAAGTGAAAGACTACGTAAAAGGCACAGGAAAGGTTCTCACTGCGAGTGAGAAGCTGCTTGCAGGCTGAAAATGCAGAACAGGCAGGCAGGACGTTTCCTCAGTGGTGGCAGGTGAAGGGGTCAGTCGAGAAGGGCAGGAACAAAAAGCAGGCAGGAGGGGCTGGCAGAAGGGGCAACAGGAGTGGTGAGGAGCAGGCCCAGTAGCCAGGACATGAGACTGGGACTGCTCAGGACACGAGGGAACTCCAGGCATTGCCTTTAATAGCATTGGTTCCCAGGCAAAGTTCCCTGGCCTCGATTGTTTTGTCTGCCTGTATGTGCTATATTGATACAAGGTATTAATAAGGTACTAACACTGAATAGAGATAAGTTACTAAGGGAACTAACACTGAAAGCATTAATATAAATAATAGCAAGAACTTTTGCTGAAGTTGCAAGGACAGACTGCATAGTTGAGGCCATAAATGGCTACAAGAACAGATAAGATGCGATAAGAAACAAAAGGTTCTTCCAGTGCTTTCCAGGGAAACTGGCCTAAGCAAGTTTTGGACCAGAGGTAAAATGGACAAAGGGAGGAAAACACCACTGTAAATGACCACCAGAGAGCAACACGCAGGCACAAGAAGGAGGAGTGAAGGGATGAGACATGGAAATATCTTCTAAGAACTCATTATAATAAACCTGCCTTTTCTGGGGAATATGTAAATATGTATAAGGAGGTTATGAATAAGTAATACATACACTGCATCAAAGCACTGCTCAAGGTTTTGTGGGTGTGCACGTCTTTGGTGGAACTATCCCCTTTGCACCCGGCGCACTGAATAAATGTACCTCTCTATAACCACCTGGTTATGGTGGAGCTGTTATTCCACAAGTCATTTTTGGTGAGCCAGGCAGGAGGCTTCTCCACCCAGCTGCAGGATCAACTGAGGAACAGATGACCTGGGTGCGCCCCAAGATCTTCTCTGAGGTTCTCCTCTCCCAGCCACTCACTGGAGGGTAGGACAAGACCTGCCTACAAGCTGCAGACAAGGTAAAAGGGTAAAAAATCCCCAAGGATAAAAGGGAGACCCTCTAAGTCACTGGGGACGCCCACACCAGGTCGAGGCTGTCAGGGAATCATGCAGAGACATCTGCTGTGAGGCAGTCCTCAGGAGGTGAAGGGGGTGCCAGTACTAATAAAGTGATCGTGGGAATCCTGATGGACCTGCTAGTGATTGTATAAGAAGCAGGAGAAGGGAATGGGGTCATTTTTTATATTAAAAAAAAAAGAAACGTGACACAGGNGGACAAGACCTGCCTACAAGCTGCAGACAAGGTAAAAGGGTAAAAAATCCCCAAGGATAAAAGGGAGATCCTCTAAGTCACTGGGGNTGTGCCTTGTGTGTTTTAATGAATGTAATTGTTGATTGTTGTTATTTCTATTTGTTGTAAGTGTATTGGAGTTTTATGTGATAAGTGCACAGTGCCTTGTGTATGTTAACCTGCTGTGTGTCATTGAGGGCTGGTCTAGAAAGAGTGAAGTGTGAATGCAATTTGAGTGAGGAATTCCTATCTCTGTTTATGTTCCCCAGGAAGGGGGGCCAGTCGGAGATGGGTGCAGTGATTAATCACTAAACACATGAAGTGGTGGAATAGGTTGAGGAATATTTTGAAACAAAAACCAGAGTTTCTTAAAAAAACTACTCACCTAGAGGATAGTGATTGGAGTTCAGCACAATTAGAATTAGAGCAAGAGATCCAACAACGAGAATTGTTTGAAGAATTAAGGGGTATATTGCATGAATTTGTTAAACATTTAAAATGGAAGGGATATGAGCCTCTAGTGATTGAACACTTTAATAACTGGGAACCTGTGTGGGCTCATGATCCACATATAGGGTGGTATCTTACTGATGCTCAAAAGGTTTAATAATTTCATTCAATCTAATGATTGGGGGGAGGGGGGAGGGTGTGATGTAAGCAAAATAGCTTGTTATCATTCAGAAGAGACCACAAACTAACCCCTGTGCTCATTGTTTTAAGTGTTGTCTGTATATTCGAGCAAAGTGTGGCAAGTGTTATTTGCTGCCGGTCATAAGATATCATTGTTGCTCTTACTATAGTTATGTATATCTATAACTAGCTATAGGGGGGAAAACGTGGCAGCAGCATGGTAAAAAGTCCATTAGGATGCATTTTAGCACACTGGGAAAGTATAGGGGGACCCCTGGAGGGAGTGCAAACAAAAAGACCCTTATAAAGTATTGCAACATTTGGTTGCCAGTCTATAAATTAGATGAAGAAGAGAAATGGCCCCCAAAATAGAACATTAAAATATGATACGTTGTAACTCATGCTGTTCCTGAGAGGGCAAGTGAGATTCTGCTTCCAAAATTGAGAATGTCCAAGGATTGCTCACCCACAAAAGCTGGCAGGACACATTCAAATGTGCTAGTGGTACCAAATTGTGTTTGTTGTGTCCCAGTAGAAAACTTAAAGTTCTTTCCCATATGAAGGAAAGCATATAGCCCTGAAGATTCAGGGGCAGATGATAGGCTGCCCATGGCTAGCAATAACAAGCAAGTCCTTTTTCTCCTGCTGCCTTTGGCCTGGGAGCAATTCTTTGAGATATTCAGTTTTGGAGACAGAATTGAAATTTTGGTGGTCATCTCCCAAAAGAGAATTATGGTTCTTTCTCATGGGAAGGAAAGCACGTGGGTTTAAGGGGCACGTGTTTGAGGGGCAGATAATAAGCAGCCCAAGCCAGGGCTACCCAGGCCGAGCATTCACCAGCAAAAACTTTCTGTCCTGGCACCTTTTCTCTAACAGAAATCTCTTGACATAATCAATTTGGGAGGTCAAATCAAAATTTTGGTGTTGGTCTCCCAAAAGGGAATGATGGTACTTTCCACTAGGTGGGAAATCACATACCCCCAGTGTTTCAGCACAGATAATAGGCTTGCCAGGAACATAATAACCAGCAGGACTTTTCTGTCCTGGCACCTTTGGTCTGAGAGAAATCCTTGCACAGATCCAGTTTTGGAGGTGAAATCAAAACTTCAGTGGTGGTCTCCTGTAAGAGGATGATGGTTCTTTCCCTTTGGAAGGAAATCACCTAGGCCCAGTGCTTCAGGGGAAATGACACCCTGCCCAGGGCAGGTAAAACCCATCAGGTTCTTTTTGTCCTGGCACCTTTTGTCCAGGAGCACTCCCTTGGCATAATCAATTTTGAAGGTGGAACTGAAATTGTAGCAGTCTCCTAAAACAGAATGATGGTTCTTTCCCATAGGAAGGAAAGCACTTTGCCCAGTAACAGTGTTCTGGCAGTTTTGTGGGGGATCAAACTCCTTGTGTGTTCTATTTTGAGGTGGAGGTTCACGTTTCTCTTGTGATGTGGGGTCATAGTTTCTCTCCGTTGCACGGATACCAATTTTTGGATCCACCTTTCAGTGGTCTTGCTGAATTTAATTGCTTTCCCTAATATACAATGGTATCAGTTTGAGCAGTTGTACCACTATAGTGGGAAGTTAAAGCTTTTTGTCCGGGTCCCTTTAATGTCTGAGCATTTAGTGGTGGGATTTGGTTTTGGATCCTGACTCTGTGAGACTGAAATATTCCTGCGGAATGTAGATCTGAGCAGACAAGTGCAGATAGGAGGGTGTGTGGTGCTATTCAGTGGGGGCACCTGAAAGTGCAGCCACCAACTCTTTGCTTCCCTGACACTTTTGTGAGCTTATATTTTGTTGGATATTTTCGATTTTGTAGCTGGACTCTGCAAGGAAAACCATCTATTAGTACATAGAATTGGGAAGGTGTTTGTGTTGCCATTTGAGTGTGGTGCAAATAAGATTTTACAAACGAAAGGGGAAGGTCGGCAGAAACTTTCTAATCCTTAAAGGTCGTTTGAGCCTGGTGACTAACCTTTCCCACCTTTGGCTCTGCACTAGGGGTTGTTTTCCTATGTGTACACACCGCTGTCTGTGGATGTTTCAAAGTGTGGCATCAGGGAATGTCCACTAGATGACAGTGTGCACTTGGAAAAGCCGTAAATACATCCTGATTCTCTCCGAACCACTGACTGTGAAGATCCAAAGATGAAAACGTCCTTCACTGCACTCAAATTGTGACACAAAGATTTCACTGCTGTGACCTTCCTTTTGTGAATGTGTATTCACACAACATTCAAGCAGCAGGTTCTTGTCCTTGCAGCTTGAAAACTACCTATGTGACCACAGTGTACTGACCTTCAATCTCTGCTCTGTGGAGCATCACAAACTTTTCAGACTTGCCCAAGATGTCCATCCACCTCGCTCAGAATGTGCCAGAACAGAAGCAGGTTTTTTGGCTGCTTCTGTCAAAACACACCCATACCGTGCACTTTCCTTTTCAGCTCTATGCATTATTCCACCCTGTCCCTCTTGCAGTCTGAATCTGAACCAAAAACTGCCTGGCTACATCTTTCACAGATAAATGTGCCAGGGTAACAGGCTTCCTCAGACCTTGATCCCCAGGTTTGGAAACTTGTGTTCGCTCCATGAACGGGTATCAGCCTTTTCCCCTTGCAGCCTGTGAACTACAGTCACATAATGGAGATCTGCTCTTTCTTACTCAGCTATACATACAATGAAGCACTCATAAGCTTGTAAGGCCAAAACATGCAAACTGAGCTCACACAGCTGGATAGAACTGAGAAGAAAGCTGCAGAGGAGGAGCCTCAACAAGCTTTTCTCTCAGCACCTTGTGCTGTGAGATCTGGAGCTTGAAACTATTGGCATTACAAGCACACTGCTTGAGTGACAGGCTGGGGTAGTTCACAGAGCTGAGAAGGAAATTGCAAGGCTCTGGGCTCCTTGCACAGAAGCACTTTGCCAGTCTCCTGGTGTCTCCACACGTTTCAGTGAGAGAAACATTGTCCATAGAAGTTCCCCCTCAGAGGAAGGTGTTGAGACTCAAAGATTGCTCACAGCTTTCTCCGTTCTCCGTCCCTGAAATTTCATATTCCCTCCACAGCCAAGTGACAGTCCTCTTCATTTTCCAGCTCTTTCTCCCTGTTCTTTTCAAGAGGTATAACAGTATCCTCAGACCTTGAGAGATGGAAGGCATGTGATAGCAGCTGGAGCTGAGAAATAAGATGCACTTTAAAGGCACAGCAAAGACTGTTAAATGAAAAGAAACCCTATTATTCTGGGGAGAAGTGAGCATTAGACTTTTTCACTGTAGCTTTCTTTCAATGCTTTTGTTCTTATTTTTTTCCCTTGGAAGCCAAGGAGGGTTCCATTTGTACTTTCAAACCCTTGAGATCCATAGTCAGAATATCTTATATCCTAAAATCCTACATATAACAGGTATGTGGCTTTATTTTCAAATCAATTCTTATGTAAATTAATAACTGTTAATATATATAAAAAATTAGAAACGTTAATGGTTTTAGTATTTTACACACACTCCTTATGAATTTTCTGGCATTACTGGGCTCTGACCTCCCTTTCTGGGGGGACCCCACCTGAACCCCTTGTTTCCAGACTCATCTCCTCCACTGCTCTCCCAGAGACATTGGGGTGTCCAAAATGTCCCCAGGCTTCAACCTCCTCCTTTTTTACTCACTCCCAAAAAAGGCACATGTCATTGTTGAGGCGGACACAACAAGAATCAGGCATACATCCCAAGTGGATAAAAAGTGAAGGAACCTTTTTTCACACAGCTGCTTTTATATATTTCTTAAGTGTATGTGCACTAACATTAGTGGTTCTTATTGCATGCAAACAGTCATTTATTGGCCACGGTTGTAAACAACTGTCTCTATACTCATCAGAGTTCCTTATCTTGTGCCTCTCCTGGGTTCTCTGTCTGCAAGTTGTTTATCTTCACGGGTACACAACCATCTGGCCAAGGTCAAATTCTTCTTGCTCTGTCAAATGATCCACAGGCCTGGTGCAGTTTGACAGAATGAGTCAAGCTCCCCTGGACAGCAGCATGTTGCTTTAATAATGCTGTTGGCATACATACATGCCCCTCCAAAAAAGGGGGCTCTGCTAAAAAAATAAAGCCATAGCAGCCTCCCCAAAGGGGTGAATGTTCCCCCCCTCCAGCTCCTGTCCCACAGGCTGGCAGCTGGCCCATGGCACAGGGGAAAAAGTCTTGATTTTCCCTTTGGCATTAACTGAAGTGGCACAGTCTGAACTGATGCCATTAAATTCTCAATCTCCAAAATCCAGGTTATCTTTTGCCATGGGGTTTTTGCCTGTCACACAATTTGGGTGGGACTGCTGGGAAATGCACCATCAGAAGCCAAGCAGAAATAAACTAATTCAGGGCACTACCTCAAAATACTGGGAGGAAAACCCCACAACATTCCATTGCCTTCCTTTGTAAACAAACACCAAATTGCTTAAATACAACCAATAGACTGTATTGCTACAATTATTTGGCACTTTCAATTTAACTAATGCAAGTCAGCTGGTAAATTACACAATGTCAATTTCTTTTTAAAGTTTCCATTATGATACAAAAGTCAGTGAGACAAGATTCCCCCTACAGTTTTAGTTTCAGGGAAGAAAAAAACCCCACATCCCCAGTGCTGCAATACTTCAGCTCCCAAAAAGGGCTGGTGGATGCTTTTGGCTGCCCTGGAACGCATGGAGGAACATGATGTCACAGTCTCTGAAGAGCTGCTCTCATGGCAAGTTCATAAAATGCAGCTTCTTGGAATGAGAAAGATTTCTGTTTCCTGGAAAATGTCCTTGCTACTGAACTCAGAAAATACACCCTAGAGGTTCAGGACAAAAGGCCAATACTGAAGCAGTGAGCCACAGGAAACACAGCAGGACTCAGTGGCAAGAGTTTCAAGGCTGCTGGTGGTCTTTGAGAAAGCCTGGAAAACCCCTTGGAAGCAATGCAGATTTGTCCCATTTTGTCTGGGTCTCTTCCTGGACCTCAATTTTTTTATTAGCACAGATGCTGCTACCTCAGTGAGAATCACAGATATTCCCTGAAGAGCTGATCTGCGTCTCTTGCTTTCAGTCAGAACCAACTGTGTGAAGGACACCAGCACTTACACCCTGCCTAGGGAATAGGGGACAGGGTCAGGCAGAATTCACCTAGAGTTTAAAAGAAAAAAAGGATTATATGAGTATACAGATCCTTACAGAACCTGCTGAAAGTAGAGAAGCACAACACCAAATCTCTGCACAGTGGGTTGTGTCATGGAATCTAAACAAGCACAGACCTTCCCACCAAACTTGGATTTCCCCCCCAGCCACACACCTTGCTTTCAGCTTTGGAAGGTTTGTTTCAGGGGCATTTCATGAACTTAAAGGGCTATTCCAGTCTCAGGGATTCCATGGGACACCCAGTGACTGACCCAGCTGCACAGGCAGGCACAAGAAACTTTATATTGCCCTCAGCCACAGCACTTAGGTGCATCAGGGAGAAAGCACAGAGAGCAGAAGACACATAATTACACCATTTATCCTGTCCCATGGTTTGCAAAAAGGGCAGGAACACTAGTACCTTCTGATCTTGACACCTTCAAGGAAAATAACAATTTATTGGCACTGAAGATGCCAATTTTCTGACACTCCTGCCCGAGAATCATAGCCCAGCAGGTTTCTGTAAGAACCTGAATTATCTTTATAGTTACATAAGTTATATAAGCTGCACATCCCTAAAGCACCGTCCCTTGGGAACACAAAGGGGAACACATGCATTTTGTACTTAAACTTGTACTTCCAGCACATTTAAAGACAGTTTAAATCGTAATGAAGTGACTTGGTGACAGCACAGCATTAGATCAAGGACACCAAAAGACTCACCAGGCAAAATTCACTATGGACTCTCCATTCCCAGCACTCCATCTGTAGCATCCTCATTTCTCAGATATACTCAGTTCTATTTCCAGGACTCCCATCAAGAAATTGGTGGCTGGTGCCAGAAGCAAATCCCCAAGGTGTCCCTGCTCTCAGTCACTGCCCCTGTCCCCACCCACCCCTTTTATAGCCATGGCCTCACTCAGGACACACAAGGAGGCTCCCAAGTGCTTCCTGAGACTCAAATCATTCCAGTTGGGTCAGGGCATTTTCTTCAAGTTCTGGAATTTACATGGTTACCTTACAAGAAGCAACCATTTCTTACACTGAACACTTACATCTGTACACTGTATCTTCATTGCACATAGAGGCTTTATCCAGGAGAGAACACAGGTGTTGGAAACCCACCAAAACAACCGCCAGAAGGAACTCAGTTGGTGAGTGTCTTTAGGGAACCAGCTCTGAACCACCTTCCACATGTAATGGAGGAACATGTTTAAATTTAGAGGTGCCACTTAAGGCAAGCAAACCCAGGCCTTTCCATCAAATGCAGAGCTGAACCAGTATCTCACAATTGAACAAAGACAAGAACCCACTTAGACACCACCTCTGGCTTGATAAACCTCTCACCTCTAACATCAATTAAAGAGCAGTCCATGACTCTCTTCAGACATCCAGGATAAGGTATATATTTCTGTTGACCAGTTTTAACAACTTGTTAGAGCAGAAATTGCCTCAAAAATTACACTGGAGTAATGTAAGCCCCTCTGGTAGGTATGTCAGTAACAAAATCTTTTACTTACCTGAACATAAAAGAATATGAGACCCATCAGTAGAGACTAAACTTGAGCACCACTTCAAAACAGAGCAGTTAAGGTGGAGGGCAGAAGCTTTTTTAAGAGAAACAGTGCCTGCCAATGGGGAAATTTATTCTAAGTTTTTGGAGAAAACTTAAAAATTCACAGTAATAAAGTTAAGTAGTGTTGGATAATAATAAAAAAAGCACTTTCTGAAATTATTCTTGCTTTAGACTACAACTGTTTGCTTTTATTGAAAAACTTTAGGTAGAACAGTCATACTGTACAAGAAATGCTGACAATTAGTCAAATGCACAGAAGATCAAAGATGAGTAACTCAAATATCTGCATTAAAACAAAAAAAAATTGCTAGCAAGTATTCCTAATTAGCATTTTGAATTAATTGCTCAAACATATACCAAGCTTTGCTTAAAGGAGTGCTGCCACCAGCCTTGTTTGGTTCCCTCCCCTTGAAGTTGTAAAACATCTGACTTTCAGTACTGTGTGGCAAAGCTGTTTTATCTAATGCTGTTAAATGCCTTTATTTAGGCCACATTTTAGCCTTGAGCTTGCAAAAAATGCTCACCAAATTAACAAACATAGTTTTTGGGCCATTCTTGTCTCTGAACATGGGTTGAGCAAAGGCTGTGGAGACAAGACAAGGAAAAGTGACTTAATGCTGTTCTTTTGGACATCACAGCATCACAGAGAGGTTTTGCATTGGTTTAGGAAAATGCACACCCAGTTCAGTAGATACAGAATATCAGGCAAGTCAGGACATAAATTCTTTGCTTTCAGAGAGAAAAATTTAAATATATATTTACATTAAACCAGAAGTCTACAGATTGATTGATCAGAAGTCTTGATTTCAAAAAAAATAAATCTATTTCTGTCTGGGGTATCCTCTTAAGGAAAAGAAGAGGAGCTTCTTGGCCAGGATGGAGACTCAACAGCTTCATTACATCATGAGCCACTCATGTCTTTCAGCTCTCTGACAGCTTTTGCAATGTTTCCAAAGGTCCCTGAGGATTACAAGGACAAGTTTCATGTTCTCCAGTCTCCTGCAGTTAAACACATCATTTCTTTCAGACTTTCCTGGGCAGAGGAGCCACACACGACTCAATAGCTGTCACTCTTGTCTCCAGAGCTTTTAATATAGTGTGTGCCTGCAAAACAACCAGGGAAAAAGGGACTTGGCTATGAAAGGAATTTAACAATACTAAGAACAGAAAGGGCTCAAATCTGCTCTCACACTACCAATTCTATTTGATTCTATTCCTGTTACTTTCATAGTTTGAAGAGTCATCTGACTCTACTATTCACTCTCCACACTCTGTAACTTTTTCCAGCCTTGGTGTCAGAGCCACACACTCAGCTTTTGCTGCACAACCATCAACTTCTGCAGTCAACTTTGCTATGCTATTTGCTCCCAATCCTCCCTACTTGCAGTCACAAGTTTTCAGGAAAGTAAAACAACAACTTGATTTATGATGTAATATTTCAATACAAAGTTACAGCAAAAGCATTTGCAAAAAAGGCTAAAGAGATAAAAGTTAAGTGAAGATCTCAAAAAGTGAATCAGAACTAATTAGAAATGAAATATCAAATTACTGAGAGATAAATAGGAATCTAATGCTGCGTGTGATAAAGAGAAAATGCTAATTGCTGTGAAAATTGAAGGAAAAGTTTCTGAGAATCTGGCATAACACAAGATACTAATGGCATGAAGCAGCACAGCAGATGTTATAACTGCTCTGGATTAAATAAGCAGTTTTGTAGAAGCTATTGAAGGATAATGAGATTTCACAGAGGTGATTTCAACAAGGAATCATATAAGGTTAAATCTTACCCTCTGTAGCACCTCTTGCAAGTCAGCTCGACTCTCCAGAGTCAGCGGCTCCTCCTCAGTAAGAGCTTGCTTTTCTGAGGATCCTAGAATATAGCTGAAATGCCACAGTTCAGATCAGGCACCTCTCACTTTGAAGGCAAAAAGTAAAAAGTAGTGCTGCTCCAGAGCCCCAAGGGACAGTCTCATCCTGGGGCTTCAGGGTACAGCAAAAAATCAGAGAATGGAGCAGCACTGGCTGGGAGAAGCAGCCACCACCACCACTGCTCAAGAAAGTGCCATTTTGTGGCCAGGCTAGTGCTTCATCATGGGAAAAACATACACAGCTGCAGAATGAAGAAAAAAACCTGAAATAACTGTCCAGAGTAAGCGGGTGAACAGCCACTAAATAAGGCAGAACAAATGGGAACTTAACAAAAAGCAGAAACATTGCAGCTAGCCCAGACAGAAACAATGACTGTTTACTAGAGCACATGCTTGCATAAAAGAACTCTGGCATGGAGCCTTAATTCAGGATATAGTTATTAAAGAATATTTTAAGACCACTTTAAATTGCTATAAACCAATTAAAACCAAGCACACCTTCATTCTCTAGACAGTTTTTAAGACAGCTGAGTGAGAGCCTCAAGTACATACTTTGCCCACCTTAGCAAGGACAGAGGGGACTTGGCCAGTACAGGTCAGACCCTGCACCAAGTTGTGCCTAAGCCCCTCTGGCCATGTTTCCTGCTGACAATGCTAACCTCTACCAGTTTATAGGCAGGCCTATTTGGTGCTACCCATGACTGCAGGCTTGTTTTACACACTCTCTTCTGATCAAATGAGAAGGAACTCTCCTGTGCTGTGTACCCAGTGATATTTTCTTGGCTGGTATGCCATTTCTCACACTTGAGCACTGTGATGCCAACAACAGCAATACAGAACATCACTCTGAACCGAGTAGCACAAACAGAGGAATCTGGACATGCCACAGATATAACAGAACCCCTCACTGAGATACTGGGTGGGTGAAATGGAGCTGTCAGGCTTCACCGTAAACATTCTGCATGTACCTTTCAACAGAGTCAATGCTGAAACAGAACAAATCCCTCTTGTAGTCAAGATGCTTTGGGGTGCACCTGTAGATGTTTCCAAGTGTCCTTGAGCAGCCAGAGCAGAACAAGGTTTCTACCATGCTGTAAGTAAGACACGTAACATTTATTCAGGAGAAAATAAAAAGAAGCACCTCCCCCCACCTCTGTTCTAAAAAAAAAATCATGCATTATGCTTTTTTTAGAGCATTCATTCCTGCTTTACACTGTGTAATTATGGGCACTCATCTTTCAGCCTGCATCCCCAGCAGCTCCCTAGGCTGGCTGACCTCAGCAAGACTAACAGAACCACTGAATGCCAGAAGGGTTTGGGATGGAAGGGACCTTAAGGCCCATCCAGTCACACGCCCTGCCTTGGCAGGGACACCTTCCACTAGACCAGATCCCTCCAAACCCTGTCTAGCCTGACCTTTAACACTCCCAGGGATGGGGCAGCCACAGCTTATCTGGGCAACCTGTGCCAGGGCCTCGCCACCCTCACAGGGAAGAATTTCCCCTAGTGTCTAATCTATATCTGCCTTCTTTCAGCTTAAGGCCATTTCCCCTCACTGTATCACTACATGCCCTTGTAAGAAGCCCCTCTCCCTTAGTCCATAAGCACCTTACACAGACCTAATCCATAAGCACCTTGCACAGCCTACCTGGAGTAAGTGTTTTTCCTCTGCCAGGCCATTTAACCAGGTGTGGAGGTTTGGGTTGGCTCCCTACCAAACCCAGCTGCTGGCCACAGAGATTTCCCTCTCCCAAGAGAGAGGGGAAAATAAGTACCCAAAGACAATTGTAGTAAAGGTGTGTGTATATATATATTCACATATATTACAATTATATAAAACCAAACACTATGAATATACAGAGTAAGAAACCCAAACAACTCCTAAAGGGGAAAGGGGGAAAGGGACAAAAATGGGTCAAAACAAAACAAAACAGATACACACACATTCATAAACCCAGGGAAAAGCTCAATAAGTAACTGGCACAATAAAATCTCACCAAACTCCCCTCAAGAGAAGCAGTTTCTCCACCTCCATGCGGCTGGGACACCAGCTTCTCAGACGGACCTCAGCTCATATAGACAAGAGCTAGGCCAATACTGAGACCTGATGTGCTCCAAACACCCAAAAGGAAGAGAGAGAGAGGAAACCTCCCCCTTGTCTTTATATACCCCTGATTACAAGAAGGAATGGTGTGGAATGTTTCCTTAGTCATGACCCTGTTACCAGGGAAGCCCTAAGCCCAGCCCAAGGAAACTAAACCAGCAGGTCCCTGTGCTCAGTGTGGGACCCCCCGGCTGCCCCAGGCAGGGTGGGCAGTGCCCGGGTGTGCCCCCCATCTCATCTCATCTCATCTCACCATCCGCACTCGTCGGGCAGCTTGGACAGCTTGCGCTCCTGGTCCACCGACACGCTGGCGGCTGCACCTGCACGGAGGGGAGGAGAGGAGGGTGGGAGGGATGCGGGGAGGAGAGGGGGATGCGGGGAGGGGAG
>WBMV01002324.1:100306-157166 GCA_013396655.1 Campylorhamphus procurvoides | reverse complement strand
ATGGGCAGCAGCTCCGCGCTGTCCGCGCTGTCCGCGCCCTCCCGCCACGGCTGCTGCTCGGGAGGATGATGCTCTGGATGCTGCTCCGGATGCTGCTGCTCGGTGTGGCCGCCGCCCAGCTGCAGCAGGGACAGCGAGCAGCCCAGCTCCGACGGCGGGAACGCCGCTCCCGCCATCGCATCCAAACGCAGGAAGCGGTAGTGACGATGGGCAGGGACACCGCACAGCCCGCCCCGCACAGCCCGCCCCCCGGGGGCCGCCCCGCACAGCCCAGCCCGTGCCGGACAGTCCGCTCCGCACGGTCTGTCCCGCACAGCCCGTCCCGCACAGCCCGCCCCGCACGGCCCGCCCGGGTCCCGTTTGGGTCGGAAAGGGCGTTTTATAAGACCATGGTGTCCAAACTATATATATAGTTGTTCCCACACGTCCTTCATTTATGAAGCGTTTTACCCAGTCACACCTAGTTGGTAGAATACCCTCGGCTGGAAGGAACCCACAGGAATGATCGGGTCCGACTCCTGGCCCTGCACAGACATCCCAAGAACCCCACTGTGTCTTTGGGAGCGTTGTCAAAAGGGCCCTGGAGCTCTGGCTGCCCTGGTGACCCCTGCCCTGGTGACCCCTGTCCCGGTCCGGAGTGTGAGCACCCTCTGGCCGAGGAACCCTTCAACACCCAACATCCCCGGCCCCGACACAGCTCCAGCCATCCCCTCGGATCCTGTCCCTGGTCACGGAAAGCTGAGACTGCAGTGGCCCCTTCACTGCCCTTCGTGCCATGAGCTCTGAGCTCAGTCTCTTTCCAGCACCTCAGATGCATCTCGTGTGGCCCCTCGAGACCCAAGTTCTTCACCTCCGGATAAATTCAGGGATGTCTTTCAGCTCAGCCGTGGTCAGGAACTCCCCAGAGCCGTGTGCTCTTGCAAGAGGCTGACAGAGAAGGGTTTGTGACCCAGCTGGCACTTAACCATCCAATTCTTGGGTTACTTGACATCCATCTCAGTTTAAAATGTGGTGAGGAATAATATAATGGTCCATCAGGATGCAAGGATTGCATTTGAAGGGCTGCTGTTGCATTTCTGGCAGACATTAATACTCATTGCCACTGGATGTTGTCAGTCCCAAAGCAGTCCTTGAGCTGTGGGACCCCGGAGTGATTGACACGGGCATGAGTGATGCAATTCTCTTTCTGAGGGCGCTGGAGTACAATGAGGCAAAGGATTAGGCTGGAGCTCTGAGCTAGCTTAAAATGCACTTCTGGCATGGCTAACAGAACAAACTCCTCCGAGTATTTCTGGTCGTATGAGTATTACTGGGATTACATAGATCCAATTCCGGTAGATGGAAGCAAGTTAAAGGTTAATAAATGTAAGTATTGTAGAGTAATAGGTGCTAATTGAGTACAGGGAAAATGCTGCATAGCTTGTCTCACTGGCTTGGTGGTGTTTCCTTGCAATAGAGGCCATGCTGGGGCATGGTTTGTATGGGTGGGTGTCTGCATTCAGACTTCACACGGAAATTCTGCACTTCTGCTATTTGAAACTCTAAGCCTGCTGATACTAACTCTTGTTTGGAAGGACAGATTTTGTTGAAGTTGTTTGCTCGGGGGTAATCTGATGACTTGCAAACCTGTAGTTTGGGATGTTGGTTACCCGTACCCTGCTGTTAGCAAAGTTGACCGAAAGAGCAGGGATTTTCATCACACTGTTGTGGTGTTGTCTTGGGAGCTCAGGCTTACATCGCAACTGACAACTATTCGGAGCCTCAGTAAAAGAAATGTATGTTTCCAGGAACAAAAACTATTCTTTTGCCTTTCCTCCTTTGATTTAGGGCTGCTGAATGAATAATATCCATTACTGGATGTACAACAAATACCAACATACATTATTGTGAAAATGCTATCCTGCTGTGGAAGCTGATTCTGCTGGGTTTTGCAGTGTATTTTCAAAGAGTATGATATGAAATAGCATTCACCCAATTTGCCTTGCAGTAATTCACACTTGGTTTTACACAATGAAATAACCATGTTGTTTTATGGTTACTTAAAGTGGCAAGTAATTTTTTCTAATGTAACTACATTGGTTTGGTTTTGCTGAGATCAAATGACAGGCTGTGTTCTGAGGGATTAACAGAGTGCAGTGGATGGATTGACAGAGATCAAGAACAGGAGGAATGTTCAAGTCACTTTGGCTCCAGGCAGTCCTTTCTCCCAATTTCTGCCAAGGCTCTGCCTGGGATTGTGTCCTCCATAAGGTGACAAGGGGTTTACTCGTTGCTTTTTAGTTACTGAAGACAGCTGCAACTGTTCATAAACTAAAATTATATTCCCCAGGGTTATTACAGTGATCTGGTCTGTAAGGAAAATGTAATGGTCTTTCAGAATATTTTCATGTCTCTGTAGTTAATAGTGCAAGACACTCCCTTTCTGATAGTGAAGACTGAACTGGCCAGTGTCAGGAGCTGCTTGTCCTTCGCTTGCTTGGAGAGCAAGAACAGGGAAAGGGAGCAGAAACTTACTTGGCACTGCCTCTAGAAAACCTTTTCTGGACGTTTGGATGAGCGGAGGGTTTATTGACTCCAAACTTAGAGCACCACACCTTACAGAAGGTGTTGTAAATATCCACATCCTTCCATATAGAAAATCTTGCTCTGGAATGCCATCGAGCAACATTTGATTCTGCTGGGACCAGGCAAGTTATGAGTAGCTTCTCTAAAACTCTTAAAATTAGAGCAGATAATTACCCCCAAATTCCACCCAGAAAACCCCAAACTGCACCAAAAGTTAGGAATCTAATATTTTCACTTTTTTTTTCTCCTTAATAACATCTTTCTACCATTTGGGTTGCCTGGTACATAGAAATATAACAGAGCTTCCCTCCCTAGGTATTTCTCTCTATGCAGCTGCCTGTTTTCTTGACATATAGAAAGTGTATTTCTGAGACAAGATGCTCACCCTCTGTTAAATTTATTTTAAATTTATTGATAGTTCTGTGGAGGAAAGTACCCCATGTACTTATGAGTGATCTTATCAGCCTTATTTCCATTAAAAGCAGAGTAAATGATTCTCTTACTGATTTTTTTTCCCACTTGTTCTCTCATTCTAAAGAAGCTGAGAAGTCTGCTCCTTCCAAGTATTTTTATATTCTAAGGAGATGAAAACTGACATTTTTCCATGTCAGCAGTCCAGGAGGAATGGAGACTCTTGTACTTGGTACTATTATTCTTCCTTCTCCAAATAGCACTGCGAGAACAGTGGGTTACAACTTAAAAAGAAAACACCAAGGGAAACAATTCCACAGCTGGTTACTTTTTAACTTGTTTTGAGTAAAAGCGCCAGTCAAGCAATGAATATAATTTGTAGATTTTCCTGTGTTTGCATAATATTTACCTTCTTATACATCCAAAACCCACTGGTATTATTGTCTTCATGTTCTTGAAATGTGTAGGTGGATTAAGTTCAGCAAGTCCTTGCCCTTTGTGCTGAGGATGAAATGTGGTCATTTCTGCTCAGCCAGCCATGAGCATTCCAAGTGTGTAAAAACACAGGATGCCTCCAGGATCACAGTACCCCAATAAATACTGATGTTCCAGGGAGTTTCTGCTGAGTGACTGCAGCTCCCTAATTCCATTTTGCTGGCTGGTTGTTTTTATTTAATGTAAACCAGAGACCTGAATCTCTGCACTTCCTTTCCTCCATTATGTGCCTGGTCCTTGAAGCTTTGTGAGACTGTGTTTGTCCCATAAAAATGCACGTGAATCCAGCTGTAAAATCATGGTCTTGTTTTCTATTAATAATGTGCAGCTCTCTCCTTTTTGTATAAAATAATTAAAAGGCTTAATTGGCCCATGAGCTAACAGGCTACTTAAAAACATGTGCACACGTGCTGATGGTAAAATTTAACAATAGGAAAGCTTTGTATGAGTTGTTAAAATACATTATTTGTTTTAAAAAAAATCCTAATTGCAGAACTTAAACCCAGGAAGTTCAAACTCCCCCTCTGACCAAAAGCAAATTTAACTTCAGTGAGTTCCATGAAACATACTAAAACTGCTTTTAAAAGATGAAACAAAAAGAGTTCTGATACAGAATTATCTAAATCCAAACTCTTCATTTCTGTCCCAGTGGCTTTAAACACTTCAAAACTTTAGGCTTTTCAAAATATCCCTGAGCCATGACCTTGCTTTTTTAATTAATTTTTTTTACCAGAAGTCCCCTAATTCTCCCTTGAGGAACTTTACTTAGCCAGTGTCACCCTGTTGCTTTTTTCCATAATGTTTGTGAAGAGCATGTCAGAATATTGGCTTTCACGTGCTAATTTAATATAATCTGAATGAAAGCTCATTAAAACTTTCTTTAACAGAGGAAGAATAAAATAAGCTGCCCCTCCTCGTTGATATTTCTCAGTAGCCCAGCCAAAACTCAGCTTTCTGATAAGGGTACAGCTGGGCCAGCCTAGTCTGAGGTTTAAAAGGAGCTGGGCTAATTCCCTTGATCTCTTTGTGCCTCTGATGACAACACGTTGTAAACTTCTTCACAGAGAAACACCCAATCAAACATACTGGACCTGTATCAAAGAACACAATGTTTTCTGTCCTTTCCCAGGAAAGATCTATTTCATCTTGGCCAATATTTGTCTCTGGAGTCAGTGACCCTTCTTTTTCACCTCAGCCAAAGCGAGTCACCAGCTGTGACTTCAGGGTAGAGCACCTAACCTTCCCCAAGCTTTCACCTGGACATTGGCCACCACCACCACCTTCCTCCCAGGCAGGAGCAGTGCTGAAACAGTGACCAAAAGCACTCCTGGGACAGGAGTGGATTCATCCCACCTCCCATGGCTCAGGCAGTACTTTACACAGCACCACAGCCTTCACTGAAGAGCAGCTTCCTTTGCACACCCAGCCACCTCATACTCCTATTTCCCAGTTTTGGACATGTATTTTGGCACGGAGAATTCTCTTACTTGTTCCTCAAAGAAACCATTTGATAAAGTGGCCTTTTGCACTATTTTATGATGATTACAGAAGCACTGCAGCTGAACAGGGCAAGGGTCACCTCTTCCATTACACTAATGTGCTATGAGGATGACAGACACTTTTCAGCAAGCTTGCCTTAGTATTTCTCTTGATATAAAATGCTTTCAAGGCTGGAATTCCATCCTTGAGGGCATCATCTTAAAGACCCTGGGTTTTACTTCTTTGCCTAAAACCAGGATTTGGTAGTGACAGCTCAGGCTTCAGCACCACACTGCATCCTACACTGTGACTATATATAAAAGGAACCATATTCAAATATCTGTGCAGCTCTAGTCACCACCATACCCACTGGATGGTTTTTCCCAGCCCTGGCCTTGCCCTGTTACAATAAACTGTTATGAGGCTCTCAAGACCTTTAACAAATTGGCACTCAGATTCCTCTCCCTAAAAGGAGAAATTAAATCAATCAAATGACACACCTTTATTAGAGACCATAAATTACATTGCTGTGTTTTATATTTGCTATGGTACCGATGACAGGATTTGTGTGTTGTGTCCACAGACTCCACTGTCAGTGACAGGGTTACTGTGTTTGTCCACAGACTCCATTGTCATCACCTTTTGGGTCGGGCTTGCTGCATTTGTGATGTTTCTTTTCCTTATTTTACTGTGTATGTCCAGCTCTGGATCAACCCCAGTAAAGTAAGTACAACCAGACATTAAGTAAGTACAGATCAATGTGATGAAATAACCTGCATGAGACATTCACTGCCTTGAGTGAGAACATTTGTAATTGCACAGAGATGACACCCTTTATATAATTATTTGATTGAAGTATCTTTTGACCTATGACCATTCACTGTTTGCATAAATCACCTGAATAAAAAGAACCAATGAGGTTTGCAGGTGACATAGCTCAAATCCATTGGTTTCTCAAGGACCAACAACAATGAAAAGGCAGCTTACCCAAATAAACCACAAAGCAGGAGGCAGGCTAACAACACAAGAAACACAAAAGTGGACATAAAATTGCAGGGTTGCAGAGGTATGTTCCCAATAATTTACTGTTCCTAAATAGCTGGCAGAAGAAGTCTGTATACATGAAAATTTCAGTGTCTGGGAGACTTAAACAAAGTATTGATTTTTAAGATTTTTTCATTGTGGTACTGAGAGAAACACTTGGCTTCAAAATATCCATATTTATCCTTGACATGTTCAATTTTGGCCATCAAAAGAGCTGTTGTGAACAAGGCAAGTCTAGGAATGTTTTATGGAGTGCCCAGGAATCATTAATGAAAGGCAGTATTGGATAAGATTTGCTTAGATTTTTTCATTTTTCTAGGCTTGAAACATACTGTAAGAAAATAATTTTAGGACTGAAGAGACTATTCAACCACACTACCCCTTCCCCCCCGCCCCGTCCCCAAACTTGCCCTTTTTAATTGAGTTCCATTTAGTTTTCAAGCCCCACTTCAATTACCCTTCTCCCGATTCCAGCAACAAAACCCAAGTGGGGAGTCTGGAAGAAATCATTCCTGTAAACTTCCACCAGCCTCCCCAGTCATCCTCTTTGTTATGTCATCCACCCATTACCCTTGGCATGACAATCATCCAGTATCTGTATGGAAACCTCCTGTCTCTTTTCCTTGTGATAATTCTAATACATTCACCAAACACAGCAAACACACACACACGTCACTGGTCAAGGCTGGAGAACTTTTACCTTCACTGTTTCTGTTCTCATCCATCTCTCTGTCACTGCCAGGGACATGCAGGGCACTCACTGTGTGCTCTCCCAGCTTGCTCAGGGCCAGGTTAGAGGAGCAGCTTTTGAGCTGGGCAGTTCCTAGGAGTGCACCTCCTGCTTCAGGGGAACGCTGACCAAACCCCCACCACAGGTCACCCAGATCCCTGGGGTGTCCCCAGAGGCTACATTTTCATAGAATCATAGAAACACAGACTGTTTTCAGTGTGAAGGGACCTTAAAGTTTATCTCGTTCCACTCCCCTGCCATGGGCAGGGACACCTTCCACTAGCCCAGGTTGCTCCAAGCCCTGTCAAACCCAGCCTTGAACACTTCTAGGGATGAGACAGCCACAGCTGTCTGGGCAACCTGTGCCAGGGCCTCACTACCCTTACAGGGAGGAATTTCTTCCCAATATCCCATCTAACCTTGCCCTGCGCCAGTGGGAAGCTATTCCCCCTTGTCCAAAGTCCCTCTCCAACTCTCTTGGAGCCCCTTTAGGCTCTGGAAGGGGTTCTAAGGTCTTCCTGGAGCCTTCTCATCTTCAGACTGAACACTCCCAGCTGGTCTCCAGAGCAGAGCTGTTTCAGCCCTCAGAGCAGCTCCGTGACCTCTTCTGGGCTGTCTCCAGCAGCTACATGTCTTTTTTGTGTTGTAGTTCCCACAGTTGGAGCTCTCACCACCCCCCCTTCTTGGGGTCTCACCTGAGTGGAGCAAAAAGGGACAACCCTCTCCCTCATCCTGCTGATCTCATCTTTTTTTATGCAGTGTTGATGCAGCTTTGGCATCTCTTCCACCGCTATGCAAGACCAAGGTCTCCTCTGTTGGCCAGGGCACACCACCCTCCACAGCAGGGTCTGCTGGTTTTAACCTGTATATCCACACAGAAAACAAGCCAGTGTAAAGGGGTCTTCCAAAAGGCCTATGCAACAGCTCCATCTAGTTATGCCACAGCTTAATCCTTAAAAGTAGAGACACTGAGAGGTCCTGGACCTGACTGTGATCTGATTGCATCACATATTTCTCTGCAATACCAAAGAATTCGGTGCTAAGTCTAATGGGTGAGCTTGAGACAGGAGAGGGGGGAAGGTTGTGGAATCCATGTCCCAGTCCCCTTTGTCACCATTACATGGTCTCACAGAAATAAGACAAAAGGTCTGGGGCATGGGACCATCGACTGCAAACCCACTAGCATGCCAAGGCAGCTGATGGTCACACTGCTGGGATCCAGAGCCAGTATTAACATTGGCTTCAGTGGTGTTTCTTACCATCCAAAATGATGCAGAAAAGTGAGGGTTAGTGGCTAGAAATAGTTCCTGGCTAAGGCTGGAGCTTTGCACAGTGGAAGTGGGACAGGGCAGATTCCTTCCTGGACCTCTCCAAAGGAATGCTGGTCTCCCATGCATTTCATTGGAGGCTGTGCATTCCTGGCAGCCGTGCACAACCCAAAACTTCTGTCACTTTCCTACCAGACAGCATGTTGGAAAAAAAGCCCCAAACTGCATGCCCAGAGTTAAAAGATCTGTGTGTCTCATGCCTTGCCCCCATTTCTTGCTTTCAGAGCAGTTCACTCCAGGGCCCCTGGCAGCATGAGCTCTGCTGGCTCCAGACACAACTCCTGCAATAAGAAACTTCATTCAGTGTTTAGATGCAGTGCCTCACCATTCTCACAGTAATCACAGACATGGAGCTGCCTTTATCCTTCAAATCATGTTTCCCTCAAAAAATGACATCCAACATTTTTCACTGTACTTGGCTTTCTCTAGACCTGCCCTGTCTGGAATTAGCTCTTCTGCCCCTGAATTGCTTTCTCAGTTCTATCTTTATCTCAGCTGGGCTGAGGTCAGTCATAACACTGCCTTACAGTGACCAGGTCACTCTGAGTGCTGGGACTCTGGAACTCTTCCAGCCTCCTCCAACCTTCCTGCTGTTCCAGGGATGGCTAACAATTAACAGAGCCTGCCAGAGTTCTCCTCAGACAGTCCCTGGAGCTCTCACATTATTCGAGTTCTGATCTCAGTTCTCCAGCTGATTTTAAAACATGGATGGTATTTAGCTACTTAATGGCCTGAACAGAAAATGTCCTGTTTTGTTAAGAGGTTTTTTATCTTGCTTCTCTCAGTGAGAAGTGTCTTGAATACACCTGCACCACAGCAAAGAAATCTCCAAACCTGTGCTGGGTCTGTTGCTGAGACTTTGAGGTTTTGTTTCTGCTTTTTCAATTACTATTAAGCAAAATCCCTGTCGGGTTAGTCTTGTCAAGCACAGATATTTTAAGTTTTCATTAGCAATTAATATAAATTTGAGGTTATAAAGTTTGTATTTCAGTTTCTCCCAAGTATGAATTATTTTCCTTTTTATCCCATTTGATCTTGCTTTTCAGATTTTGGGTGTTTAGCCACTGAAACACTGGCTTTTAGTCCAAGATGTCTTCTTTCTCCCTTCGGAAGCCAGGCTTTTCAAAACTTCCATTTACATTCTCCCTTTTGGGTTACATTTTTCTTCCCAGTGTAATTTTCCTCCCCACCTTTGAAGCCGTAAGGATACAGTAGTAGTTGAGATCTTGTCTTCAGCCCTATTAAATAGAACTTACTGCTTCTAGACCAGGACTCACCTGCTATTTACTTTTTAAGGGTGAAATTTGGGAAGTTGCTAGGAAGAGGGCTCAGGGAGGAGGAGGCAGGTGCACTGCTGTTCTCATGTCACTCCCTCCACCCCACCACTAACTTCTTTCTCTGGCACAACCACTTATCTTTGAGTTATTGTTTGTACACTGGAAATTTCCTGCTACTTGAATCTTATCTGTTCCTTTCTAGATCTGTCCCATTTCCTTGCTAATTTCCCTACCAGCTGTTAGAGCTGTGACTTGTTTTTCCCCAACCTCAGTATCAGGTCTCCCAAATATCTTACCTCCTTCTTGTTCTTGCCTCCAGTGACACCCATTCAGTCTCAGGAAGCTTTTATACCTCTTCTCCCCAGAAGCAGCTGTGAGAGTTCCCTTAACCTTTGGTACAGAGCAAGTCATACCAAAGTTTCTACTTCCCTCTTGAAAAAATCCAGCTACAGAACTGAGCTTAAGGCCTGGCCTGAAGATCCAGTCTTGAGGGAGAGAGAGGAATCACCTCATATCACCCTCAGCTCACACCTTTCCTGTTGGTCATACTCCATTTCCAGGCAAGGACATGGTTCTCACAGGAGATAAAGAGGGATGAAGTCCAAGAGCTTCTTTCATGCTAGACTCAGTGTGTTCCGTGTTAGATGCAGCATCTTCTGTATTATTTAAAACCTTGATAACATATTTCTTGTTGAAACTGAGACCGTCTCTCTTCCAAACATGTCCCTGATAGCTGTACTTTTTTCTGTCCTCACATTCCAGACCAGTGATTGCAGGGAGCCAGAGAGAAGAAAGCAGTTCCAATGGGGAGCAGCCTCACTGTGATGGCCTCAGGAGCCCATAACTCAGATGTGGTTGCTTCTTAAACACCTCCCTCCCTTTTGGATGAAATGGGCATTCCTGGAAGGATCTCAGCCTCAGGTGAAACTGGAAGAGGTTAAGCAAATCCAGCAGTGCAATTCCCATGGCTGCAGAGAAAAGCTTGGTGCTGTGATTGCCTGTTAAATACCTGGATTCAGGAGAAGAAGGAAAATGCCTTTCAACAAAGGACAAATCTGAAAAACCCTGGATACATACGAGGAGGTCCTAATGGCCATATTTGAGTAAAATGGCTCAGTACTTCCCCCAGGGATAGAATATACCCTTTATTTACTTTTGCAAAAAAATAAATTAAAATTTATTAAAGTATTAAAAAATATTAAAATTTATTAAAACACTGTTTATCTAGAAGAGCCTTTAAAAAGCTAATGCCAGCACTAATTATCTCAAGGGAATGTCTTCCTGAACACAGCCATCAGCTTTACCTGCTACCTAGAAATACAGTTTTGCTACCAATTGCTTCCATTTTCAAATGGTTGATGGAAAAAAAAGGCAGTGTTGAACAGTCTTGAAATGGTATCTGCCAGTTACCCAGGCATTAGAAAAAAGGAGTATTTCTTACATCAAGAGAATATATCAAAGGAAAACACTGGCAAAACCACCAAAGCAACACTGTGTTTCTGCAGGAGGCTGATGAATAGCTTGGCAGCACTACTGAGGGTCATGGCAGTGTTTTGGTGACATGGAGGGGATGGGTCCAACTCTGCTGAAGCAGAGTCAGAAGAGCCACTGACACTCCCTCTCCCTTCCTGCCACATCCATGTGCCCTCAGCTAGAACCCCTCTCCAGTTCTGCATAGTCTGCCTGCTCCAGCGTCCTCCTCCCTGGCTCAGGACACACTTGTATCACCCTGGTTTTTAAGATCCTCTAGTCCACAAGGAGAGTTCTGTGATTATTCCCATTCATGGCAACAGGTGTTCTTCCATGGGTTGCACTGGAACACGGCTCAGAGCACAAAACCACTAAAAAGACCTTTCAAATTTTTTTCCTTTCAAATTACCTGGAAATGCAGTATGAAGCATATAAACAGTAATAAATAACATGCATAACACCAGCCTCGCTTGTAGCACTGAACCTGGGGGCAGGGGAGTGGGGGAAGCAATGCATTTCCTCCTGGGACATTCTGTACTGTACCCATTTCAAGGTTTCCTAGTGCTTTGCTTTCCACAGGGAACATTTTATTTTCCCTTCCCCCCGGGTCCTCCATTAGAATCAGAGAATCATGGAATTGTTTAGGTTGGAAACACCCTCTAAGGTCAAATCCAACTGTTCCACAGCACTGCCAAGGCCACCACTAACCCATGTCCCCAAGTGCCACATCCACACTGTGCAATCCCTCCTGTCCCTGGGTTGGTGGAATGCTCTTACCTCATTTCTATAATTCTCCCAACAGATACATAAACCACGGTTGAGTGTGCTCAGGCCTTCAAGACAGCTAAAAAGCCACTTCCCTTTCCGTCATGGGTATTTTCTTTAAGAGTTAGGTGAGATGGAAAGACATCTTTTGTTTTGAAGCTCCTTTGGTTTCATTGTCCCTGTTTGTTTTTTTTGCAATCAAGGAAAATAAGGCGTTTTTCTTCACACATTTCCTGATGTCAGTCTCCTGGGATTCTACATGAAACAAAAATGTAGCCTCTACAGGGTTTGCAGCTTTTTTAAGAAATACTATTTTTGACTCAAGTCCTGATACAGAGCTGATGGCTTTTTGAGGACAAGAACATTCAGATGTAGAAGCAATCCTCATTACTTCTGTCTCACGCTTTTTATTTAAAAACGACAACAAATTCAATAGACATCACAAGGAATGTTCTGATTTTTTTTCTCTACGTAATTTGTACAAAGTATTTAGGCACAGCATGTAGTTGTGAGACAATTTAAAAAATCCTGGGTTACATTTCAAAGCTTCAGGTCCTGTGTGTCTGCAGATCTGGACTGTTGTGTTAACCTGCCCTCCAGGCCACATTCCAGAACTATCAGATTCCAGAGAGAATTCCCAATAAAACCCAATTATGATCAATGAGCAGCAAATCCATTGGGATTTAGTTCCACCTCTCACTCAGTGAAGATGGGCCTTTGCTGCAAGTTCCAGCAGCAGTTATGGTCAGGGTTTTTTTTTAATAATAAAAAAAAGGATAATAAAAATAGACCAGCTCTGATATAAATTTTTTCAAAAGCCATATAATTTAAAACCAAGGGGAACCCCAGACCATCATGATTCCAGGGTTCAGTCTTTTATTCACACTGGTTTCATGAAATAAACTCAGTTCTTCAAGAAATAGTAAATCATCATGACTAAACCTCCAGGTCCTCATTCTTTGCACTTACACCACATTATGGGGAAGTTCTGCAGCCTTTTTCCCCCGTCTTATATTGGAGAGAGGATGGATTTTAATGACACATGGATTGGAACTGTATCTGGACACAGGTCCAGACTGCAGGAAACAATCTTTTTGGTTCTTCATAAAGTTAAAATGCCATGTCCCATACTGTTCAAGAAAAGGGAAATTTGAACTTTAATGTCCTACTGAGAGACAATGAATACACTTTTCCCTGAGTCTGCTCAGTAAACAGTAATAAAGTATTGATTTTTATGACCAAACCAGTGAGGTCTGTATGGGGACAGCTCAAGAAGGTTTCATGACTCACAGTGACAATGGCAGAGCACAGATGGTTAAAGTGTCAGTTCCCTGAATTAATGCCCTGATATTGCCAAGTAAAGGGTTTTGCAAAGAGATATAATAGTTTCTTCTCCTTGTTCCTGAGTTTCCAAGCCATCATTGTTTAATTCATCATCTACACTAGTGCAGATCAATCTGACATGAGTTATTAACATATCTGGCTCCTGTGCTCCAAGCCACATGTCCCCGATGTAAATGGAGGTCAGGAATACACAAACAGCTGTGGAAGACAAAGAAAAATCAGAACAGATATTCTTCTACTTCCACATAAGTAATATCAAACTGTTTACCTTGAGACTTGTATTTTAAAATAGTTTCCTGTTTTCCTAAATGGAAAATTTGAAGGGAGGGGGTGCCCATGCAAAGCCAGCGATCCCACTCACACGAAGGAAACAAACCAGTTTCCTGTCAGCACAACCTTCTTTAAATAAAACAGTTTGAAATCTGGCCTGTCAGATGCTAACACTGACCAGCATATGGATCAGCACCCATGCCCACACAGACTAGTTTGTTGCAGACTGTTTTCCCCCTTGAAACTATGTTTTTTTATACCTCACTGAAATCCATTTTAGTCCTCGAAAGGGAAGTTTCTTTGCAGAAGTGTGAGAGTTGTACTGTCAAAAATCCCTACAATGTGACCCTTCTCTGTGCTGCCCAGCCCTGCGCCCATCCCACCAGAGATACATCTTCTGCCTTGGGAAGTTATGAGCCCCAATGGACTTGGGCAAAATTCAAAATGGTTTGTTGAATTAAAAAAAACCCATGGAACTCCCTACTTCCTCCCGTTACATGCCTTGTAACAAGAGAGATAAGGAAAAGTTACCTTTCTTGTTCTCGTCTTCTTCCGTCATGGCTGAGAAGCTCAAGTTTTTCACCAGCTCATGGAAGTTGCTGGTCAGGCCATGAGCATCCATGAACTGAAGCATGATGGAGCTGAGCACAGGGAGCTCTTTGGAGAGCCTCGCCTCGCAGACCCCGGTGTAGAACTTGAAGAGGTTCTTCCTCAGTGTCCCATCCCCAAGCATCTCCCTCATGGCCACTGGCTGTGGCACAACACAACCCTGGAGCCAGCGCAGCATCAGTGATACATTCTGCTCATTGAGGCTCTGCTCCACCATAGACTTCAGCATCCATTTTGTGACCATGAGAGTGGATGCACAGGTGAGACTGACTGTGTCATCCCCAAGGTCAGTGGGCCTGAGGGGCTGCCCTCCCTCTTTGGAAGGTGGCGCTGGGAGAACAGGCTCCCAATGGGCAAATATGGAATTCAGATGGTCTCTGCATTTCTCCAGCTCAGACACTTCCAGGTCTGCAGCAGTGTCATCTTCTTCTACCCCATTCTTTTTCCGACTGTGACGATAGACATGAGATGAGGCTTGAGGCTTGTTCTTGTCTTTAATGTTTTCTGTAAGAAGAAAACCACCACCAAAACAAACATCAGATATGCCAAAGGTATCTATGTACTTTCCTGGTATGCAACTATGTGAGAAAAGTGGTCTCCTGTTTTGATTCAGTCACTAAAAGGGTAAGCACCAGCCTCATTTTGCTGCTTCATGGAGCGTGTGCCATTCATGTGGGCTCTGGGCAGCTCCCAGGGACTCCAGACTGGAACACTGCTCTGAACCTGGCCTGGAGGTGACTGAAGCTCTCGAGGCTTGGAGCAACACATTTGGTTTTAAACCCACACATACAGTACATTACAGATGCCTATACAACAATTCTCTTTGTGTCCTTCTGAGGAGTTCTAATGGGTGCGAAAAACTTCAGAAAAACTAAAGCTTTTATACAGAATATTTAAACAAACCTATAGAAGCTTTAATGTGCACCAAGAGCAGTTGTAGCTGCAGGAAACCAGTGCTGTCTTAACACCTCGCACTACCAAATTCCTTGGACATTTTAGTCACAGAGATCAGAAGAAAAGTCACACAAGTCCAGAAATATTTTTCCTTTCTTCAAACACTGAAAAATTAACTATTTAGTTTCCCCTTGCTTTATTGTTTTTACTCATGTATCACTTCCAGATCCCCCATCCACACTCAGAATGATTCAAACCTTTGAACACAAAGCCTCCAGGCACTGCTTTTCATTTAAGAATACAATTTCTCAAAGCCTGGCACCAGATTTGCAATTAAGTTTCATTTTAAAGCTCTTTCCCTTTTTAAAACTGTGTTTCTCCAAAGCTCCCAAATTGTGTTAAAGTTAGAAATCACTACAAGGAAGACCTGAAAAATGGCTTTCCATTTCCCTTCCTCCTCCCCCAAGCTGTATCAGATAGTCTGATGAGTTATTAATACTATTTCCTCGGAAGTTTGCCTCACTTATATAGTTGGTTTGTAACAGCCTCAATAAAATCATTCTTCTCTGAAATATTTTCGTACTTACTGAGCAATTCTTTGATTTGGTATTTCTGAGCAAGGGCCTGCAGGTCCTCCTGCAGCTGCAAGTCTCTGTTGATGAGGCTCCACTTGTGCAGCAGCAGCAGCAGCTCCCTGCTGGAGAGGACTCTGTCATTCACCGTGAAGCGCCCCATCTTCCTGAAGGCCTCAACAACCACAGCCCGGTATTCCAGCACAGAACTCAGTGTGCTGAACAACTGAGTCAGCTTGATCAGATCTATATTAACCCTATGAGAAGAAAACACAACTGCCATGTATTTTTCTGTGTGCTAATTAATAAAATAAGTACAAGTTTTTTTCTCCTTACAGTCCAAATGGGCAGGAATTAAGGATGCAGAACTTAACAGCAACTGTGCATCAAATGCTATTTTATTCAGCATGTCATCAAACATCTAAACCTTCAAAGAAATGTCATCTAAATTTACTACTCAATTTCCAAACTGAAGGTGAAAAAAAAGCCTGGAACTACCAGACATCAAGAAATTCTTCTGCCCTTAATAAATTTCAAACTGGAGAAAGCATGAGATGCAAACTGATTAAAAACAAGAGCAAAGGACTTACCGAATGTGTTTGATTAACGTGATCAAAACATACAGAAATTCATTTACAAGCTGAATAGGAAGAAACTTCCTGTTCTCCTGGGACTGATTTTTGCTTTCTCTCTTGTCTCCTAAATTTGTTAGCCACAGAGTATGGAGTAAGGAAATAATTTTATTTATCACCTTGTTTTCCAGAAACCTGAAAAATAAAGGAAGGAAAACCCATTTGGAAGGCAGATCTTGACCAGGAACTAGTCCATCACCTACAGGGGACCATAATCTAGTGCACTTTTGGTGTTAAGCCTTGCTTGAACCTGTCAAGGCACTCTGTGCAGAAGAGATTTTGTGTGTGTGCGCCCACGTGTGTGAGGGAGAGGCAAGGGGAGGAGGAAGGGCCAGGAAGAGAAATGTTCTAGATAGCTCAAATCCATTACTGTGCCACTGTGCAGCAGGTCTGATGACAGGATGTGAATTGTGGGTATTTGAAATTTAAAAGTTACATACAGTAAAATGAGGCACTGTTTTGCTAAGTTTTTCGAGGAAGTGTTCCCAAAAACATGCAGCTGCCCCCACCATAATCCCTCCTACCACCACCTGAAAGCATCTTGATTTTGTTTTCAGAAACACAAGGGACATTTCAGAATTCAGCAAGTTCAGCCAGTACGGCCCCTGGTGCTGAATGTCACCAGCCCTCACTGTCTCCCTATCTGTCACCTTGTTTTCATATTCAGTCACAGTACAGTTGTTCCCACTTCTCTAGTATTTCCCCAATAACCTTTTCTCTAAGCTGTGCAGGACCCAGGTTAGGAGGCTGTGATCCTGTATCAGCTCATAGGCAGCTCTGGTGACGTGGGCAGCACTTTGTAGTATCTCCAGAATACGACTCTGAAACAGAAAATATAACTTGTTCTTTCAGAAATTCAGAAATGGTCAGGATCTAATTATCAAACTTTTAGAAGGGCATAATTAGCAATTGGACTGGTATCTGATCAGCCTCAAGGTAAAATATATCACCAACACCACGTGTTTTCAGCAACCCTGGGGAAGAAAAGACATTTTATTTTCAAGGCTTCATACCACAGGTGCTACTCTTTCAAGTATTCTTAAGGCAGCAGGACAATTTTATCTTTTGTCCTATATTTTGATATCTGAAATAATTTTAACAGACTGGATTTCTAAGGGTGGATGCTCACAAACCTGAGAGCTTCTGGCATGTGAGTTTCCTCCCTACTGCAGCACTGTACAGGTAACATTGCTGGTTAGGAAATTGAGAGACCAAAAAAAGCAAAGTCCCTGACTGTAGGAGCAAAGCTGTGGCACACAAGTGAGGCTCCATGATGGCAGGGACCTGTTCCACTTTCAGCAGATGAGGATGTGACTTTGCTTATATGTTTTTAAATATAAGCAATTATTTCCCTCTCCACACATACACCAAATCAACAAAGAACAGATCTTCTAGAGGGCTAGAGAAGAGTCAGCTGCTTCTTTCCGCTTTGTATTTGTTTGAGATCTACAAAACCATGCAAACTTCTGTTTTAATTAAAAATTAAATTATTTTTTTTAATTCTTACCTGGGAGCCCTCATCACACAAAGGACTGTTGAAAAAGGAGAGAATGACCTGAAAAATCCTCTGGTAGTCATAAAGCTCGTAGCAATGTTTGTCACGCAGCCCTTCCCCAAGAAATCTGAGGATCCACTCACGCTCTGTTTTGTACTAGAAACCATAAAGAAAAATATCCCAGTAAGATATTTCCAAACAATACTTGTTCCTAAGAGCACAAAAACCTGGTTCCCTGGGAATGCCAGCTCAAGGCTTACCACAGCTTATTCTGGACTTCTCAATTTCCACCCCTATCAAATTTAATCACTAACATCCATCAGGAACAGTCAGTTTGCAGCACAAATATGCAGTGAAAATGGCCCTTTCAAAGTTTCTGTTCCTAAAATACTTCATTTGAACTCAATGTTAATAATCTAAACTCAAAGGTGAATGTAAGCTAGCTAAGGCAAAATATAGTGTGCTCACAGAAAGCACAAAGCACAATGAATTATTTCATTGTGTGTTACTATTAAGAGAACAACAAAGAAATAGGGAAATAATAAACTTTAATTCCAATATGAAACAAAGCAAAGGCGCCTCTAAATAACTGCCTATGGAAGAATGAGATTTAATTGTATTTTAATGGCTTTTTTCTATTATTCTCTGAGGAATTATTGGATACCTAAAATGTGATTATTATGGTACCTCAAAATCAAAACTGTAGAAAAGCTGGAAAAAGCCTGGTACTTTCTTCAGGTCCAAATACTGGTGTGACAGAAGGAATCTGTTTACCTTTATATACATGTGCTCCTCTGAAAGAGAAACAACTGTTATTGTGGAGGAGGAACATGTTCCTAATACATAACCCCAGAGAACTGCCATAAATGGCAGTTGTACTGTGCAATATTCCAGCTTTGAGAACAGCCCAGGAACTGCAGGAGGCCTCATTATATTGCTGGCCATCCCCCCTCTTCTCTTCCCCCAAATGAAAAACTCATTCAGAGTGAATGAGCACAAAGTAGGTGAGAAGATAAATGTTCATTATGGCTCTGATTTCACCAAATCCAACATTACTGCATTGACAGAACAGAAATCTGCAGCAAAGGGAGAGGCAAAACCTCTTCACACTTCAAGCCTAATTTTTAACTTACAGACAAGACATACCCCACATGAGCAGTGAAACAAGTTGCTCTGAGGCACTATGCAGTCGTCATCCCTGGAGGTTTTCTAGGATCAGCCTAGACATCTGAAGGTTTCCTGGGACAAAGCCCCAGCAAAGCACCCTGCCCTCATAGCTGCTGTGGCCTCACAAGATCCTTCCCAGACTGCCCTGCTCCCTGATGCTGTGCCTCCTTTGCAACATTGACTTCATGTTAATTCAGAGTCCAAAGGCAAGAGGACACTCAGGCCGACCTACTCTGATATGCTGAGCAGGACCCTCGTGCTCATCCTCTGCCCATCTCCACTCCAAAATGGCATGGAGGTGGTTGCTTCACCACCACAGATCAGACTGGTTTTGTACACAAATCAAAATGACACTTCCCACTGCTCCAGGAAGGCAGCCTACACAACACTGAAAGCTTTCTGTGAACCACAGGAATGCTGGATCATGGCTCCCACCAGTGCCACAGCCCTTCCATCTTCCAGACGTGCCCAGAACTTGCCCCAGGAATGACATACACAGGAGGTTACAGTACCTGGCTTCAGGATCTGCTGTGCCACACGAGCAATATAGAGGGTCAGGGAGAAAGTGAACCTGAGGTTGGGCTGCACGATTCCATTCTGCACAGCATCCAAGAGATATAGCAACTGCAAGAGTCCAGAAGAGAGAAGCCTGAACCATAACCCAAACAAATACAAGAGGAGCATGAACATATAGATCAGCTTTCAGGATATTTCATAGGCAGTAACTCAAGTATCAATTCCATCAATCAGGATTTCCATTTCTACAAACAAAATACCTAAGAATTTCTAAAATACATTTCCCCACTTTTTTTGTCTATTGGAGGAAACATAAAGCGATAGAGGAGAAACAACGGAAGAGAGGATAAAAAGCTGCTTTTAGCTTTTTCACCATGCACATGGATGAGCAAAGCAGTGACTCTCCCATACATGTCCATGACCTCCAAGGTCTCACCTGGCAGACTGTCAGTGGAGTTCAGCCTTACCTGGCTCTTCTCCCGAAAGCGAGCTCCTTCCAAGTGGGAGCGGAAGGAAGCCAGGACGAAATATGCAGCTGCTCTCATGTTGGAATCATAGCTGCTCAGAGCAGCTACTGTGAGGCCCAGGGCATTGACTTCCACAAACTTGTGACATGCCACCACACACTCTGTGTGGGAAGAGGGAAAAAAGACACAGAAAAGCCCCTAGTATGTTATACTGACACATCCCATAGTATGTAACACCACTACAATCCTTAACATTCCTGTTCATAAAGCACCCATTTCTAGCTCTACCCAGACCAACTATGACCTCACCACATGCTGAAGGCTCTTCCAACTAACAAAGGTGTTCTGCAAATCACTCTGAACAGGAATTCTTTACCTGAGCTGAAATTGAAATGGAGTTGGTCTGATTTATGTGAGACAGAGATGACCCTGCCTGCCAGCGTGCCAAGTTAGGAGTAAACTCTGGAAAGGCATCTCATACCTCACTGTTTAAGAAAAGCTGAGTACAAAGAAGAACAAGAGGGAAAATTCACCTCACCGAAACATTTTCTGGGTGCCTAAAAGAAAGATCAGCAAACGAAAAGCCTACCTGCACTAAAAAGCTTCTGTAACAGAAAGGGCAGGAGAATAACATAAATAGTCCATTGGCCATGGCCCTTGTCCCTGTGCAGGTAGGAGTCAGTCTGCTGGTAAGGCCTGGTAATATCTAATGAATTCTTTCCAAGTGTCTCAGAAATAACATGAAGCAACAGACAGTCGGTATTTGTCATGAAGAAAGCCTATCCAAGCAAAGTACCAAACAGAACCCCTGTGGTCTTCTGGTAAAAATAAAATCTAGCCCAACAGAAAACACTCCCTTTAATCTAACATTTACCTTCCACAGCATTTTGCCATCAGGATTTGGAATTTCTCATTTAAAGGCTGTGTGTTTTGAAGAGTTTGTGCCATTTCTACCCACCAATGGCTAGAAAGGACTTGGTGTAAAAGCTCCACCATGTGCCCTGACTATTCAGCAGGAAAGGAACAAAATGGCATGCTTTGATGGTATTTTATCAGCTACAGTGCAAATGTACCATGGTGCTGAGTGCAGTAATAATATTTATGTCTTTTTTTGTCATTCACACTGAAGATCAAGAGGAAGCTTCCAGAAACAAATATTCCTATTTAAGAAGGGGCTATAGTCACATAAACAAGTACCTATATTTAATCTACTGATTTCCTCCCCCATCACTGCCTACACAAACTAAAATATATATATTATCTATTTATGTGAACAAATCACAGATTAGTTGTGTCCCTGCATCAGCAGCTGGGCTGTTTCCCTCACCTTTTTCTCAACTGCCAGAACTCCTGAAACTCAGTTTCATGCCTGGCAGTTTCCTACCCAGCTCTGCTAGTTATGGGCCAGGTAACAGCAGGGTCTCCACTACCCCAGTGCCATCTGTCCCAGGGCCACCATCCTGCTCTCCTTCAGGCTGCTGGGGAACTACTAACAGGCACCAACCAGTCACACCAAGGGGGTGATTTCATGAGGTGGTGCCACATAATGAAATCTAAAGTTCTCACTTCAGAATTCCACAGATTTATTTCGAAAACTTTCTTTCACTGAAAACATGCAGTGGTAATATTTTGCATCAAGAATGAGTTCAAGAACTAATATAAAATAACAAGTTATTATTAAAAAAGCCCCAAGTTAATTCTGTCTGACATACAGCTTGTTTAAAGGACCTTGAGAACCATAATGGAAAAGTTTTCCACAAGATGCTTATCGGAGCTAAAGATAGACAGAACTTGCTATCTGTCCAACTTCAGAATTACTTTTTCCTCAGTGAGCATTAAACACTGTGCAAGAAGTCCACGTTTATAAATTTAGCAGTTATACAGCATCTGTGCACAGGGCACTGTGCAGCCAGTACAAAGAGCAAATAAATAAAGAACTGGGAGCTCCAAGAGCAGATGACATGGTTTATGAGCACCATGGGACTTGAACTCATAAATCACTAAAGCCCTTTAAAAATGCCCCTCTTAGGACACAGACTCTCATTCAGTGTGGGGCAGTTAAGAGGGTTGTTTTTCTCCTCTCCAGTTTCATATTCAGGACAGCCACTGTCTCCACAGCTCCACCAGAACACAATGTGCAAGAACTCCCTCAACCTCGCTGCTTCCCACACAAGTGGTCACACAAGAGGTCACCAGCAGCTGCAGTGCTGCTGAGGCTAACCAAGAGCCACGAGATCCCTCCCTCCAGCTGAGGTGGTGGGCCTCCAGGTGGTGGGTGGTGATGGCATTGTGCTTTTTCCACTATTACACTAGGTTCCAAAGACACTGGCTGTCCATGCTCTTCATCCACGTCCATCTCAAAGGTCTAGCACATTTACTGGAGCGTCTGAAATCCGTCCTCTTACAGAATGTCATATAGTTCTGGTATCTTTTCCCCTCAGAGGACTAAAAGACAGTTCTTGTTCCTGCTGTATAGTTTAAACCATAGCTAAGGACAGACTAAGAACTCCCAAATAGGTACTACAAAGCTCTGGGTGAAAAAAGGACTGTTGAGTGTGGTTTCACTGACAGACACTAACAGCCTGACAACTGCTTCTAATATTATCGGAGTGGAAAGCCAAATCTAGCTGTAACTACACAGTGGTTAACCATAACCAACACAGGGAGGAAGCTGGTTAGGAAATTCCTTAGGATACTTGTGTCCCTTTGATCTCTGAGGGCTCTCTCCAGAGACAGAGACAGGGATATTCTTGTGCCAAGCAGGGTCATGTCAAACATGAATCTTGCTGCCAGTTCTGAGCACCAGCCTATTGATGACACACACTGGCCTCATGCATCTCTGTCTGGTGGAAAGTGAGTTGGCTGAAGTTTCCCTGTTCTATAACCACAGCCTATAACAGGCCAAATCTCCAGCCAGTTTAGTCGCAGCCCTCACTGTAGTATGTTCCTTCTCTCCAAAGTCAGACACAAATCCCTTGCAGTATTAGCTCTTGAATCAAGGATAACAGAGCTGGAGCTCTGCAGCTCCTGGAGCAGAGTAACCTGACACTAAATACCAAAGAGAAACATTCACTTTACCTGGTCTGGTCAGTTCACTGAAGAGCTGAAGTAGAAAACAAGGATCATAGAAGTCATCAAGACTCTTGACATTTTCATCTTTGTAAAGTGACTCTTGTATCTCCTGAAACCAAATCCAAATCAGTATTTGTAAGGAACACAAATTATCAGCTTGGTTTCAAACTTCCCCAACCACCTCACCCACGATAAACAGGTTGATACTACACCTTGTAAACTACAATGCAACACAGGGTGAGACATGCTTGTGGTTAAATCTGGCTTTCATGACCAGGGTATATCTACAACTATTTCTCCTGATCATCACCAACAGCATGTCAGCAAACTGCACAAAAGGCTGGAAAGCCAAGTGGATCCTTGGACACTCCAATTCTGGTCTCACATACCTGACAATATTTGCAACCACAACCACACCTGCTGACAAGATGTGGTCCACATATTGCAATTAATTTTAAAAGTGCTCCTAAAGAATTAATTGCAGCCCCCCTATGAACTGAAATTAATCTCCTCATGGAAAGAAACCTGCAATGTGTTACATGAATGCAAGAAAGAAATGGCTCAAGTGAAAGGCTCTTTTTGCACATCCAAAGAAGGATAACCAAGGACAGCCTGAAGCAAAAGCACCTGTGATGGCAGCAGTCGGCGATGCTGAGGGAATGACAGAATTGTCTTCATCATCTTTTCTCGGTCCAGCAGACACAGAATCTCCTCCATGCTTGGCTGCTGCCAGAGGGACTTCCCTAGACTCTTGCAAGTCTTGTGATGCTCCACAGCAGCAGGACCCCAGAGCAGGATTCTGAAACAGTGTGAGAGGTAAAGGCATTAGGAAACAGACTGCTGACACTGAGCAGAAAGCAACGACAGAGTATCAAAACTTGTACTTATTATCGTGTGGGAACATGAAACTAGAACTCATTTCCTTGGCAACACCTTCTCCATCCATCCCAAAGTTTTTGAATTCAGTTTGAGGGTGTCTCACTAACTCTGTCCTACCCTGTCAATCCAAGTCAGAATGTACTTGTTCATAGAAAGCACCTATTTGTTTAAGCTGTAAGTGCAGGTAAGAATGAGCAGCTGCATGAAGAGACAGGGATCCAGACCTGCTCCAGCTGCCTAAGCCAGTGCTCTTGCACTGCTGGGAATATTTCTGCCTCCAGGACAGAAGAGTGCATGTGAGGAAGGCAGACCAAAAACATCAGTGTATGGAAGAATTCTTGGCAACAGGCTTTCCTGTGGACTGCCCAGGCCCAGGAAGGGGAAGAAGTCTTACATCAGTGGTCAGAAGTTCTGCACTTTGGCCTCCATCTGGAAATCCCTATAGTGGGTCCTAAATATGGAGAATGGGGGACTCCTGCAAAGAAGCATTTCCTCACCCAACCCACAGACACACAAATGTTTGGGCAACAGAAGAGAATTAGGTTAAGAAGAGAAAACACATAGCAAAAATGTTTCCGAAAGCAAAATTCACCTCTAGGTTTGACCTTGCTCACTGTTTATTCCAGTTAAAAATAAGACCCTGGAAAAATGCCAGCTGTGAGACTGTTTATTAATGTGTAGTTACTCCAAGAAAGGAAGGTGCTCAGCCTACCTGGAGTTTATAAGACTTTGATTATTCTTCTCATACAACTGAAGCAGCAGCAGTATCTTCTGATCTAAAAACCACAATTGAACCTGAAGTTAGTCAAACCCATGGAGATGAAAACCAGCCCTAGAAGGAAGTGCCTTTCCCAGGGTAGCACACTCACCTACAGCACTCAGAGTGGCCCCATAGGCCCCCAGCAGCACAGTGAGGTGGCTGCTCTCACACAGAGCGGGGCTGAGCTGCACAGCTGTCAGCAGAACATCCACCAGTGCCTCTGCAATGAACACAGTGTTAGTGCAGCAACTCCCAGTCACACAGTGCATATGGAAACATTCCTCCCCAGACTCTCCAATGGATGCACATGTAGGGCTGTACATTTTATGTCAAGATCTGTCTTTAGAAATACCACAACCCATTTCCTCAACTACACTAAAGGATGATTATGATGCATTTAATTGAAGTGGAACATCTTAAACCAGTATTCCCAAGCTGGACACACAATTCAGCTGAGGTCCTCAGTGTGGCACATATGCAGAAACTTTTCCATGTGCTCCCTGGTTAAAAAGGAGTGCTGCCCCCTATCCTGCCATACCTCCACTCCCTCCTCTCCTAGGAGGGCATCTGGAATGAGCTCAGGAGTTACACAGAGCAACTCATAAAGCAACAGCCTGAGTGAATGCATTCTTAACAGCAAGCTTCTGGAATACTGCAGTTAACCTCAAAGGATCCACCTTGCTGCTCTACTGAAATACATCCTAAAGGTAAGACACATACAGTAAACAGCAAAATCTGTTAACCTTATTTTTAATTTCACTAAATTTGTGACTTCCCAAGAGCTCTTTTCTCTTTTCAAGTGATTTAAAACTTGAAAGCTTGTTTACATGTTGCTCACCAATATACACAACATTTGTTATCAACATGCTGCCCTGAGAATTTCCTCCCTTTTTCTTACACAGCTCCTTCAATCAGTGAATCTCAAACCCCTGCAGAGTGGGGAAAAGCTGAGGTCTATGTAGATTAAATGCCATTCAAGGTCAGGCAGTATTTCAGTTGCCAGCAATGAAGAAAGAAAGCCAATCCTACACATGAACAAGCATCCAATATTCCTCAGGAAAGTTGCAGTATCAAATACACTTCATTTAAATTAATGTTTTTGATGCAACTTCCAAAATCAACTTAAAAATCTCCTATATCAAGCTATTTTAGAACAGGTTTAAACATCACACTTTATGCACTTCAGTGATCTTACACTAACTGCCTCACAGAAACCAAAAGAATTAATCCAGAACTTAACTGGGTTATAAAAACCCCACAAAAAAAACAAACAAAAAAGCCAAACCCACCTTTCCAGTAGTTTTAGAAATGTGTTTAAAACCAGCATCAATAAAATATACATAACCTCTAGATCCAAGAACAGGTACAACTTAAAACTAAATGCTAATATTCTGGAACTGTTTAATAGCTCTGCAAGTATTTACGTAGGTGGTTGGGTTACTGAATGGAGAAAATATAATGCAAGAAAGACAAGATTACCTATATTTAGTAAAGGCAAGAAAATGAAAAAATACCTCTTGTCTGGATGGTCGTGCCATCTTCTTCTTCTGACCTCAGGATGGCTGACAAAAATAGGGAGTGTTGTGTGATCATCATGTGGAGTTTGGAGAGCTTGACTAAGCTCTGACTAAGTGAAGATTCTTTCTTGTATAATAACTGAAAGGCAATGTTCAGGACTTTCAGAAAGGTTTCATCTCTGTAGCGGTACCTTTGGGAAGCAAGGACCACAGAAAAGTTACCAAACTCAAGGAAACCTGCTTGAAATAAAAAGCTGTTTAAGAAATGAGAACTCTGCAAAGAAAGCAAACTTAGTAAAACCAAAACAAATTAAAATGGAAACACTTACTTGAGTCCTGTCTTCACAAGGCTGTACCAGTCATCTGGGTCCACTTCTCCAACCATGCGCTGTGTGTGCAGCAAGTCAAAACAGGTGTTTACATTTGGCACACAGAGCTTCTACAGCTCATCATCACCTGCAATTTCTGTCCAAGGGACACGCTAACAACATGCAAGCCAAACACTCATGTGGGATGATCAAGGAATATCAGGGGAAAAAAAGCTCTTGGACACAACAATCCTGTCTCCTTGTTCAAATGAAAATGTGTTGTTTTATTGGTCTGGGAGCAGGGGAGCATATGGGCTGTACGTAATTAAAAAGCAAGCTGGTCTGTAGGTACGAAAACACTCAGTCTTGAAACTCTTCACACTCCAATCATGGAGTGTGAAAGGAATCAAAAGTTGGCAAGAGACTTGGTACCAGGTTTTTGTGTACTCAAAGTAACCATGCACATGGCACACAATAGTGGCTGGGTGTATGTGTTCCTTACAAGATGCCATAGTAGGTGGGTCTTGGCAGAAGTATCTCTATTGCTTTTAATTAAAAAAAATAAACCACTGGCAACCTTTGATTTTTCACTCCTGAATACCCTCATGCTCTTGTCTTCAAAGGGGACTCTCAGCAGAAAGGCATCATCAAGAACTCAACACTGCTTTTTATAAAGGAGTATTAGGGCTAAGTTAACTCTGCAGAAATTATTAAAAGCCCATGGAAACCATAATATATAAAACAAAAAACCAAATCCTATCTATATTTATCCAAGACAAGTGTCCAATCACACACATGCACACAGTCCCACTCTGGCAAAGCAGATAGAAGTCTCACCAGTAATTCCTCCAGCCTCAGCAGCATGGACCTCTCCACTTCTTGCTTGCTTTCATCTTTACTGCTGCTGTACATGGCAACTAACCCCTTCATGCAGGCTGATAACAGGCGTCTCCTCCAGGAATGCAGCTCCTCTGAGTTTTCAAGCATTCTGGATATGGCATCTGCCACTGCCCAACTGCAGAGAGATAGGTCTTTATTTTTTTGTTAATGTTTAATTTGTTTTTTGTGCATCTTAAAGGTGTCTTGCTGCCAAAGTGCAGAGTGACAGATTCTGTGAGGAGAGGACACTTTTATGAATCACAGGATTTGCATTCAGGACAACCTGAGCCCTGAGGGGACAACACACACTGCTCACCTCTCTTCGTTCCCTGCTCGCTCAAAAGCAGCAGGAAGCTGGTCCATCAGGTTGTGCAGCCCTCTGCTTTCTAAAGATGGCAACAACTTGGAAAGAATTTGCAGTTTCAAAGGAGTCTCAGATGATGCTTCAGTGTCCTGAATCCCAGCACAGAGCTCCTTCCACAGAGCTTTCCTCAGGACACGGGTAACAGCAGAGACAACTGCAGGGAGAGCAGAGGGCACAGGTTCCACCACCTACAGGTGTTGAACAACACCACACTAATCCCAAATCACTTTCTAATCCAGGCCCTGATTACTCAGTTTCTAGGAAATGATGCTACAGCAGCTGCTATCTGCTACAAAAAGGCTCAGTTCTTTACCCATCCTCTGTTTTCCTGGGTTCTGACAAGGTGTTTTCAGTGCTTGACCTTATAGGTAGAGCTACAGCTACAGCAAGCCTGCTTCCTTTGATATTTATATTTCTGGACAACAGGAGAAATGAAATCAAAGTGATCCTGCTCTTTCAAATTGAACCCTAACTCCTTGTTTTGCTGGTAGAGAATTTAACACTCTTGTCCATCAATGTAATGCTGCTGTGGGTTTGGAAAGTTCTGGCTTGTCAGCTTTGGAGGGCATATAGCAAGCTATAGTTGGAGATTTGCTTTAGAAGAAAGTTCTAGACTCTCTAAAAGTGAAAGCTCAGATTCTGCAAAACCATCTGGCTGATGTGTTCCATCTGTGTCTCAGCAAAAGGTTTTGCCTCCTGTACACAGAAGGCAAAGAGAAGCACAAAGACAAATTTTCACATGCACAAAGCGTTAAATATGGGCTTGAAAAGAGAAATTTGGGCAGCAGTAACTGTAAGAATATTTGGCTTCATTCTAACAGCCAACCCTCAGCACAGCCCTTTACCCTTAGTGCTGCAGAGTTACTTACAAGAGAGCCATCAGAAGGCAGACACCTATGTTTTATCACCTCTGCCTATTATGCAGAAGATCCAAGACCTCCAAATCACAAACAGGGATCAGAGGTGCCTTTACCTGTGGAAGGTCGGGTGAAATCATACTGGTCTCTGCATTGCAAATACACATTAATGAGTGGGAGAAAGCTCTCCATGTGCTTCCTGAGGTACTTCCCAGTGACACTGCTCAGGCACCAGAGCTCGAACTGCAGGAGATGAGTCCTGGAGTGCTTGATCAGCATGGCCACAATGGCAAGGGAGGTGTGTGAACACTGGGTGAGGCAGTGAACCTGCACCTCAACGCTGACTGCATGGGCAAGGACTGGCTCATTCTGGAGAGCCTGAAGGAAAACCTTCTCCAAATCTTTGCTGGCTGATGCTGACATCAATAGCCCCAAGGCTTTAATGTGCTCTCTGGATAGTAGGAGCTCTCCTTGCTGAGGTTGCCTTTGGTAGCTGTTTGTGAGAAGCTGCACCAAAATCTGTCCATAGATGCTCAACTGTTTCCCTTTTTTAGGGGATTTTTCAGATTTCTGAGCAGTCAAGCTCATCTCAGGAAGTCGTAGCATGGTTAAAGTGATGTCCTTCAGCTGAGCTGCACCCATGTATATGTGCAACTCCTCCAGAGCCTGCAGCTGGTGAGACTTCCTGGGAGAGATCTGGCTGCTGTCTTTCCCCACAGTCTGTAGCTCTTTCAAGACACTTTTTGTGATAGCTTCAAAATATTTGGACAACATATGTCTGTGATCTGTTGTGATGCTCTGGAAGATGGGGGCTCCTGTTTTCAGCAGCTGGAGCACACCAGAATTGAGGTGAGCTGACAGGAGCTTCACAGTGACAGGGTTCAAAGCAGGCTGAGGAATAGAACGCAGTTCTAAAGCCAAGAACCAACTCTCCAGTGTAGGATGTCTGAAAATCAACATGAGTGTATCTTCCAGGGTCTGTAACAGATGGTTGTAACAATATCACTGAATGGATAATTAGAGTTTGAGGTAAAAAAATAAAAGCATTCATCTATTTTCCACAGTTTGTTAATTACAATAATTGAACATGAAGTTGTCTGCTTACTGTCTAGAGGATAAAAATATTCATGAATTACAAGCACATAAATACTATTCTTCCACCATTCAAGCTGTGGGGATGCAAGCCTCCACTAAACATCCTCCACATCTCCAGGGGAAAACTGTATATTCTGGGGTTTGTCAACACAATTCCATTCTAATCTCCACAAATTCACAGAACATATGAAAGAAGGGAAAAAGTAATTCCTCCAAGAACATAACTTTCATAACCAGGCTTTACATAGGACTTTGGAAATACCCTTCTTTCTGCAAAGGTGGTCTCTTTCAGGACCTCTCTTGACTGTGTTCCTGACAGCTCAGGAGTGAGGCTGTGGATGATGCAGCTGGGTCAGATTTACAGTAGTTTTGTAACTGCTGGTTCACATGCTCTGTGTTCCTAAGTTCTCCTCTGAGACCTTAACAGCATCTCTGGTTAAGCAAAACTTATGACTATTTCCCTGAAGAACAAATCAAATCAAAGTTTACTAACCGGTACCTGTGTATCAAGGGATTTGGTACCTTGCCATTTGAAGACTCCTCTGTGATCAGAGATTCCTCATCTACAAAGAGATCTGACTCAGTCTGATGCTTCTCCCGTTTCTGATGATAATCCAACTCTATCTGATTGCCACGGCACAACAAGCTGCACAGCAGGTCCATAAAGAGGTCAACAAGTTGAGGACCTAAACTTTTGCTAAGCTGTGAAAATAAAGACACCTTGGAAATTGAGAAAAGAGAAGGATGAAAGCAGAAGGATAATTGTCCAACAGAAATGGAAGTTAACTATGAACTATTCAGATTACAGTCTCTTCTGAGGGAAGGAATCGCCCCCCCTCTGTAGAAACCTGATTCTAGGAAAAGTCTCAGGCTGCCAAATAAGTATTTATAGATTTTCATCTATGCTGTGACTTATGGTGTAACATAGGCCAGAGAATTTTACCCTCTGGAAAGGCTTCTTAGGGACACACAGGAGTTGGACTAAAATCTAGCATTTATTTGCACTCACATAGATCAGTAAAGTAACCCATGCAAAGTAAATCCAAGACTCCTTAAAAATCAGAACAGACATTTGTTTACAAATTAGGTGATGCTTTGTCTGGTGCTCTGTAGCCTCAGTGACAGCCAAGCACACGAAAAAGCTGTAGAACTGAATCTTAAGTTTTAACAGCTAGGTCATTTGTACTTTCTGCATTAAAATAACCAAACAAACACATAATATTATTATAATATTGCTCTTACACTGCCAAAGCTCTCCACTGTGGTTTTCAGGTATAGCAACACGTGCTTTACTCCCAACAAAAGGTGTTCAGGTGGAAGCTGGGAAGCCAGGTCTCTCAATTTTGTCTGGATACCATCTTCCAGTAAGGTATTGCTTCCTCTCTCATAGGCTGTCTTTAGCAAAGTGGTAAATACAGAATCCAGAGCCACAGCAGGTTCTTTGCTCACCTCTTTGTGGGTTTTGAACTGTTTAAAATAGAAAAAAGTGTAGGAGAAAAATAACGATGAGTATGAATCAAAAATTTCTTCAGCTACCTTTGTTTCCAAATGAGCTCTGAGTTGAAACCTGGCTGAAGCTCCAGGAGCACAAGTCCTGCTATCACAGAGCTGTCGCGAGGGGAATCTGCATTTGCTCACTGCTGTGCTAACAGGGAAACTCACCCACACCCAGCACAGGGGGTCTGTGCATTTCCAACCCACTCCTGCCATTGTGAACTGACTCCTGAGGCCACATCACACATCAGGCTGTGCTGTGCCTGGTGAGGAACTGTGTCTGGGTGACTCTGTACAACACCTGAACCCTAGCATCACCTCCCAACCACCCAAAGACCTCCTGTGTCCTTGGAAAAAAGCTCCCAAGCAAATTCATGTCCCAACGTGATCAAGAAGCAATACAGAATTAGCTTAACATAAATGCACTTTCTGATGGAAATGTAACCTTTATAAACTGTGAGGTTTTATAGGAATACTGGCTCAAGTATTCAGTGACATCAGGTATTCCATACCACAGGTTCCTGAGCTTGCTGGGGTATCCACAGTTTATAGTACTGGTTAAACTGGTAGAGCTGAGGATACTTGGAAACTTTCAGAGACTTCAGATCTTTGTCATAGAGCTGGAACATCAAGCAGAGGGCAAAGGGTTCTCTCTGAGAGTGTAGGAGGTCAGTGAAAACAGCAACAAGGTACTCCACAATGTGTGCTCCTAGAAAAACAAAATAAAAAAATGAAACTTCTATTGACAGCAATAATCTGCATGAGCAAAGACACTGGGCAACCCTGTTTCCCTAGGGTCTAGGCAGCAGGCCACAGAGCATCATTTAAGGAAGTACTGACTAGGACTAAAAGATGTTTACCATAAGCTAGACAAGTGTTCTTGACCCACTGAGCTCCCTGATAAATCTTCCATCAAGTAGTTCCTGCTAAAGTAAATAATCACTCCACTTTCAGATACATAGTTAGTTTGGCCCATTTCCTTCCAGACAAGCATAAAATTAGTTCTGCCTTCACTGTGTTCTGCTAAACAGTCCTGTATTTTAACAGGATGAAGAGCCCAGCCAAGCAGCACCTAAGAGGAGAACTGATTTGTACTGGGGGCACACAGCCAGGTCAACACATGTGAGGTAAAGAGGGAGGAGTTGTTTTCAGAAGTATGACTTTCAGTCCCACCCCAGGTGCTACTCAACAGCCAAACACACACAGGTGCAAATCCTGCTCTGAGCCCACTCGATGCCCCTGTGACTCCAATGCTTCCCTCAAGGATGTGGTAGAACTTTGCAACATTTACCACAGGAGCTTCATCTCTGAAGAAGTTTTCTTTGAAAAACGCATCTGGTTTCCTACTCAGCAGTGCAGTCCTTTCTCCCACTGCCTGGTTTCTTAGGAAGAGCTGCCTACAGCCATTGACACCACCTTCCTCTCATGATCTGCACACTCTGTGCCTAGCGCACTGCTACTGAAGCCAGCTGCTTCTAGACCAAGACTGTCCATGCAGGGACAGTGTCTCCTCTTTAGGGTCAGGAAAAAAGGACAGAAGCACCTCATAAGCTTTAGTGCCTCTCGGGCAGGGAGCACCATGGATCAACCTCCTTCTGCTTGCAATGAAGATAATAAAATGTCTCAAGGCTTTCACAGGGTTAAAAGTATCCCACTTTCACCCCACTGTCAGAGCTGACACAGAGAAACAAAAGTCTGTACCTGTTCCATTTTCAGACTGAAGCAACAGTACATTCCTGGCTTCTAGCGCAGCAGGGACAATAGCACTAAATGGAAATATTTGAATAATTATGTCTTCATTTAAAGTGAACCCAATTTCCTCATCTAAGCCATCGCTATCCTCAATCAGGACATCCACCATATCCAGGACATCTATCAAGTGAAGAAGCAAATGTGAGCAGAGGATTCAGACTAACCGGAAAATAAAAGTGACAGAATGCAACACTCCAGGAACACAAGCACCAAGTTCTGGAATTCCCTGTTGCGTAGGGTTGAGGAGTTACCACTTACCGTCAATGTGAGAGATGGGGATGCTGATGTTATCAGAGTCCTGTTTAGACATATTAAGCTGGAGCATGCTGGCTTCCTGAACCACATCTGCTGCCTTGTCTGTGTAGGGATAGGGGTTTGTCACCAGCTTCACCAGGATCTGCCAACAAAGGTTGAGAGAAAAAACTAAGTGCACAGGCTGTTAACTGTATGGGAACTGTATCTTGTTAAGAAAGACCATGTGCTAAAAGTGGTTGGAAGCTGGGCAAGTTTTAGGAAGACAACTTCCATATCAATTTTGCAAGAATCTGCCTGTGGTTCCTGCTGCACAGGAGATCCTGGGTGTGATGGAAAAAGAAGTGTCCACTGCAATTTGGCACAGACCAAGTCCCTGGGGAAACTGCACTGAAAAGGAAGCACTGGGCATTTAACATCCTGAAGAGTAAATAGGAAATGTCAACTTTTATTGTAAAAGATTACAATTTACTGAGGTCTGGTAATTTTGGCAGGTAATGCCATTTAAGGAGGAGATAAAAGCTACCCACACATACAACACTCTACTCTTATACCAACAATGCTATAAAAAGAATTTATGTTTTGGGATTTAATTTTCCTGCAAATCATTTTGCTGTCCTCCCACCAAGACAGGAAAGATATCAGTCCTGTATGAAGAATAACAAACACTGCTTTTCTTGGAATTCATTCATTGGTCTTTGACAGGTTTCTCAACAATAGTAACAAAATTTCTAGTTTCCACTAACACTATTCTTGGTATTGTTTATCCAGCTAATTTGGACATTGTTACCCTTTCCAAAAACTGAATCACTGCTTCCTTTTGGTCTTCTTTTGTATTATCCAAGTGTTCCAGCCAAACTGTAAGTTCCTTCCATGTGTATTCGAACACTCCACTGTCACGTAAAACCTGTCCAGAAAACAAAGGGGGGAAGTGTGAAAAGCCCCCTAAACACCTAAAATACAATACTGCCAAAATTACAAATCTTTTTGTGTAACAACATCATGCTTTCTCCTTGGAAAGAAAAAAAGAAGAGCAGGTTGATGAAGAGAATTATCTGTCACTCTCTTCTCGCTCTCTTTGTATACAAAGGAAGCTATCACAACTCATTTGTTTGACATTTACTCTGCGTACAATGTCAGTAGTTATAAAAATAACTGCTGCTTACATGAATCTGACAGGTTAATTCATTAAAATAAAGAAAAAAAAGAAAGGAAAAGGATTCATTTTAACATAGGTAACTATTTTTGGCAGTGTCTGAAAAGAGAAAAACACTGGCAACTCTTATGAAAACAGGGAGGAACAGAATGTGAAACCCAAAAACGTGTCCTCAATTATACGGCACTGTGTTGAAAAATAAGCCAAACACATCTGTTACCATTTATTCTTAGCAGCCTTTCTGCTGACATAACTGCCCTGACTCCCCTGCCCCTGCATTACCGTCAGGGAAAATGCAATGGACTGAACCTGAAAGAGGACATAAGACTGAGTCAGGCAGCCCCCATCCCCACCCAGTAAAAGAATGCAAATACATCACAAAAACAGTACTGGGCAGCTTTCGATTGAGACATTCATTACTGGGAGACATAGTTAACCTCAATTTAATCCCCTGGAGGGATCAAGGGCAACTAAAATGAATTCAACCACTGTAACTTTGGTTCAGTGGACTGAATATCACAACTGCACCCTGTGATTGAAGCTAAATGCCAGATTAAATGCACAAAGCTGTAGAAACTTGCATGCCACTAATATAGGATACTGCAGGAAGAGTCCTGTCCAGGGCCCAGAACAGCTTCTTGGATGTTCTCTTTGCATTTATTCCTAATGTGGATCTCTACTTAGATAATTAAAGGATATCCTGTTTTAAGAAGATACTGAAAACAACAGCCACTGGTACCTCCATGGGTTTGTAGCTGATCACACTTCTGAAGTCAGATAACTTATTTAAATGCACAGAAGGTGATTTTAATTCAGTTTTAAGACAAAAGTACTCCTTGCATCAAAGCTTGTAACAAAGGTGACTATTTTGCAGGACCAGAGCAAACTAGCTAAGCCTTTAGGAAGGCTGGAGTGATGAAGTACAGATTAAATAAATGATAAGGAATAAAAAGCAAAAATCATCTCTTCCTGATCAACGTCAAGACCACTGCAAGCACAAAAGTAAACTGATTTATCACAGTGCCAAAATTAACTCAGCCTAAGGGGGTGAGCAAGCATTAAAGACCTTTTCTTTAATATTTTACCAACTGTTGCAGCAAAGTCACTTGACAGCATTTACTTCCATAGCATATTTAGCTAACAGACAGTTATCTGACAGTAAATTCCAAGAACAGTCACAGAAAGGGGGAGAGGTGATTGTTGTCCACATAACTATGCAATAATTACTTCAATTGCTTGACGCTTTAACTGCTTTAAGAAAAAAATTTTACAATCCTGAAATTTCAGACCAGTGGGATACAGTGAATATTCTGATATTTCAGTTCAAATGCTTACCTTGATGATCAGTTTTTTGGTGGAAATTTTCAGGTGAGAATGGCTACTTGTAACAAACATTTTCATCAGTAAATATAAGACTGATTTTTCACCAGATGCCTTGTCCGTCTCAGAGATATCCTAAAAGAAAATTATATTAAAATTCACTTCTTAGAGCAACTGTACAGGATTATGTTGCACTGAAGCAGGTATGTAAGATACTATTTTACAGACCTGTCTAAAAATCCCAAGGCCAGAAAAGAATGGGATCATTTATACTTCTTTGATTCAGTGAGCCAGGATCATTGTATTCATCTGTACAATGTTTGTTTGGAAAGCAGAAGTGAGCAGCAACAGAAACACCAACTAATATAAGGGGCCAAGATAAAACCACCTCCCTCCCCAAGCATCTTCTACTGCTCTTATCACAACCCATGGGAGTCTCCACTTCCCCTCAAAGCTTCGCCCACTCCTCTCTCCTGACATGACAAGCAGGCTCTTGACAGCATTCTTATTTTACAAGCCTGCAGTATAAAAGAGAGCCAGGGACCCGAAAGTTTCCACTAATTATGGAGAGCGCTCAAAAATGTTGCAGTCTTCCCTGGGAACAGGTGGGATGGCTCACATCAGCAGGTCATTTGCTTGGTCTGAAACCTGACTTTCCAGACAAGTGGAAACCAGCTGAGGGAACCTTGTCCAGTGCTCATCAGGGAAGCAAAATCTGTTGACCTTCTATATAACTTTTCCAGCTCACAGGGGATTTTTCACTAATGTTAAGACTGCAATTCCTACAGATTTTTCAAAGAGGTCACTTCCTAAAATGACTGGACTGGGACTAGTTTAAAACGAGGCAGTGCCAGATGGAAAGATTTAAGGACAAAATGCCAAGGAGACATAAATTTGCATCAAAGTCTCTTACCTGTACTCTGAACCAGGCAAATTTATTTGCAGGAAGTTCCAAAGCCACTCTCAGTATATGGTACTGCAGGAGAGGAGGGACCTCTTCCCGGAAGCCCTTTTCAGTGACGATACCTGATGTGTGAAAGCAACACAACCAACTTCAGTCTGGTCCATCTTTCTGAGCTTTCAGGAAGAGTCATATTTTAAGGTTTCAAATTCTCGCTGTGAGACAAGCTGGCAATCCAACAATTTTCATATCATGGGATTCCCAGGCACTCTGCAACTATGTTTGGCCCACCCAAAGGTGGGAATCCTGCCCTCAGCACAAGCCATCACTGCTGCATGTGAATACAAAATCTCTTCTATCAGTCCCAGCAACCCTGAAAAGCTGTGATGTACAGGAAGTACAAAAGATGGTTAAACTGGAGAGCAAAACACAGAATTTAAGTCAACAATAAACCTTAACACTCATACCATGACAATATTTGCTCCAGACAATGGAACTTTACACTTGTGTCTCTCCCTACATCACTTTTATCACCTGCTCCCAACATCTGTGGCATAATCTCAGTTGTTCACCTCACAGATCACAGAGCTGTGCAGATCCCCACAGTGTGACCAAAACCTGACTTGCAGGTAAATTACATGGGGAGATCAGCTGTACAAAGCTCTGGTGTCCATGTGCTTTTCGCAGTCTGTGGAAGACACTGTGGCCCACGAACAATACATTTTAAACAGTCACCACAAAGGTTATCCAATGGTAAGACCAAACAATAAAACTCCACCAGCTATTTAAAGAAAACATTGCTACAAGGTAGAAAAACATGCTGCCTCTGGTGTGCTTGTTTCCATCAGGGTAAGGGGAAGGAATGACAGAACTCTCACATCCATTTGAGAAAACAAAGTCTCATCATTAATTTACACCATCGTTTTCTACCACATTACCTTTCACACCCACTTCATTACATTGTTTAACACTTCATTTTCCAGCCTATTCAACTTTATTATTTCATAATGTAACCAAATAGACCCACAAAGAGATTTCTGCCTCATAAAATGGTGTCCTGCCTTTTGTCTAATTTGAATAAGCAGACCAGTGCAAGCAATAACAAACAGGGTATGTGATTTGATGAGTTACGAAGTAGACAAACCAATTAAACATGCTTTGACAGAGGGAAATAAAACCTCATGTATGAGACAGTTGATTTAGAGGGGGGTTTTGTTTAAAGCCCCTTTTTCCCCAACAGAGTTTAATTAAGGGATTTATATAACTCCCATCATTACATATCATAGGCTGCCTAACACTCAGATAGTTGCTTCCACTTTCCCCTTTTTTAAAAATGTGTCCCCTTTTCCAGTCAGTGGGAACTTCACTGAACTGCCACTATTTCTCACAATAGGATGAACAGTGGATTAACCAGTTCCACCATCACTTCCCTGAGGACCTGCAGATGAATCTCATCAGGTCCCACAGCCTTATATAGCTTCTTATATGGTCTCAAACTCAATTCTCCAGTGGACTCAAAAGTCTTTATTCTCCCAGCCTCTGCATTTTCCTTTCCTGACATGGCCAGCATGGTTGGATCACTCACCCTTGAAGGCTGAGGCATAGAAGTCATTGAAAACCTCAGCCTTCTCCATATCCAGGGTAGCCAGATCTCTCATTTCCTTTCAGAGAGAGCCCACATTATCCCTAGTCTTTTGTTAGGAAAATATCTATGGAAGCCCTTCCTGTTGTCTTTGACATCCCTGGCCAGACTCAATTCTAACTGGGCCCTGGTGTCCCTAACCTTATCCCCAGCTTCCCTATGCAATTCCCCTATATTCCTCCAAGGCCACCTGTCCACACTTCCACTTTCTGAAAGCTTCTTTTTCATTTCTGACTTTGATCAGTAGCTCCCTATCCATCCATGGAGGCTTTCTGGCATTTTTGCCTGATTTCCTCCTCATTGCAATGCATCGCTCCTGAGCTCAGAGGAGGTGATCCTGGGATATCAGCCAGCATTATTGGGCCCCTCTGTCCTCCAGGGCTCTGTCCCATAGGACTCCCTTAAGAAGCCAAATCTCTGTTACAAGAGTTTTCAGAGGACAAACTGGGATGTGCTTCTCTCCCATCCCAAACTTTCTGTGATCCTGTTAAAAACATCATTTATCATCACGGTTAGTAGGAGTTTGCAAATAGCTTTCTGATGCTGGGATTGTTGACAGAGATCTAGCAGAAATCTCACTAGAAATTGAAGGGAAGTCTCAGAAAGACTAGAAATTAAACCCCACAAAGACTTGCAAGAATATGACACACGAAGGGGAAAACTGTAGCACAACGTAACACAGCTGAGTATAGCAGAGCAGCTACAGAATTTAAGAGGGCAGAGTGTCAGAGCACTGCAGGAACAGCAACAATGCTAACACAATGAAGAAACTAAAATTAGTTACTTTTAGAAAATAGTCCTTTATCTCCACAAAAGAGCAAATATTCCCTTCTGCTGTGGGTTTTGCGAACAGCCAGAGAAAACAGTGAAATAGGAATACCCATCACATACCTTTTAGCAGCTTGCTGAAATCAAAGTTGCTCCGTGCTACCAAGTGGGGCACAACCTTCTGATAAAGGCATATGACCTGAAGTAGCACAGCTTTCAGAAACACTGTCTCGGCATCATCTGAACCTGAACAAAGAGTTTCCAGAATTAGCTTCTCCTTCCTTCATAACAAGAAAGCACAGTGTAACACCTCCATTACCCAGCAAGACAATTTCTAACTGTATTTCCAACAGACTTGCCTGGGAAAAGATCTACTATCTTCTTAAGTAAAATCATAAAAACACTCATGGAATCTCCTAGTTTCCTTCACCAGCATTCCTGTGGGAATACTTTCAAAACTAAACCAGCTTATTCAGTGCTTAAATTGACTGCTGACATTTCTAATTTGACTCAGAAGTGCTCACATGTATAAAATACAACCTCAACATTTTAGCCCTCATTAATGAAAAGAAGCACATGAAGGGCAGCCGAAACATTTAACACCTACTTTTTTCTTGTTAACTTGGTCTCCCTTCAGGTTGCTATGAGGAGCTAGATGGATGCCATGGATTAACTTTGCCTGAGTCTCAGTTCCCATTAGAAAAGAATTCTCTAGCGGTCACAGTGCAAATAAAGCTGCAAAAGGTGAGCTGACAGCAAGTGACACAGCATTATTATCAGTGTGCAGAGAAACTGCAGCTGCAGTCCTGCAGAAATCAGCTGCTCCACTGGTTTCCACAGGCACTCTGCCAACCAAGCCTTGGAGTGTCAGTGCTGACAACTATTCTGCTGCCCAAAGCCACGTACAGGACATCCACTGAAAAATCCTGTGCTCCAGGAGTCTCTCTGTGGAATATGCCCTGTGAAGGATAAAACTGGCTGCAGATTCATCTCCAGCCTACAAGTAAAACACTGCAGGCCACAGACAGTACTGAAACTCCCTGTTCCCTGCAATGGGACTATGGAAGCAAGCCTTTCCAGGGAGGGACACTGGGTTTGTGAAAGGAAAACTGAAGCCTTCACTCCAACTCTCTCTCCCTCTTTCAACACTTTGCATGTCTCTACTCTTGTTACAGCAACACAAGTATTTGTGTAGCCACACTTAACTGCTTCAAAAAAACGTCCTCATGGTAAAATAACCTGGCCAAAAAAAATCCCTCCAAAAATTATTTTTCAGGCATTATCAGTTTCTTTGCCAGTTTTGTTTTGTGGCTGAGAAAATCCTACTAGCATAGGAAGGTTAAGAGCAGGACGGTTAAGTTCAACAAGAGGAACTGAAGAGCCCTGCACCTGAGGAGGAACAGCCCCATTCTCCAGGACATGCTGGAGGCCACCCAACTGGAAAGCAGATTTCAGGAAAGGATCTGAAGGTCCTGGTGGGTACCAGATTGAACACGAGCCAGTGATGTTCTGCAGAGGCTGTAAGTGCCCTGGGCTGTATTAGGCAGAGCACTGGCATCAGGTCAGGGAGCTGATCCTTCCCCTCGACTCTGCACTGGTGAGACCACACCAGGAGCTCTGTGTTCAGTTCTAGGCTTCCCAGAGAGACATGGACACACTAGACAGAGTTCAGCAAAGGCTCACAAAGATGATGAAGACTCTGAAACATCTCTCCTATGAGAAAAGGTTGGGAGAGCTGACTGCTCAGCCTGAAGAAAGGAAGGCTCTGGGGCATCTCATGAATGCATATAAACACCTGAAGGGAAGGTGCAAAAAAGGATGGAGCCAGTTTCCTTCTCATGGTGACCAGTAGCAGGAATAGAGGCTGTGGGCCCAAAGTGAAACACAGGAACACTCGGAACATCAGAAAACATTTTTTGACTATGAGGGCGACCAAGCACTGGCACAGGCTGCCCAGAGAGGTTTTGGAATCTCCACCCTTGGAGGTACTCAAAAGCTATATAAACATGGCCCTGGGCAACCAGAGATCTCAGGCAACATGATCTCCAGAGATCCCTTTCAACTTGAATCATGCTGTGACTCTGTGTCAGCAAAAAGTCAAACTGTCTAACCTTCTAGTTGCAATTGCAACCTATTAATTAAACCATGTTCTTGGCTGCCCAAAAAACTAAACAAAGACAAGTTGAATAGTAAATGCACAAGCGAGATCTAGACTCTGCTGAAGTTACCAGCCTTACACAGGATAAGAGTTTCACATCACCCATTCACACACAGATAAGAAGGGGTGACTCCACCTGCTTTGCCTACCATGCTGTTCAGCAACTTCTGCTGTCTCAGTCGCTGCCTTTACAGTGGAGGTATCACCTTTGCTCTTCTCCTCTGGGCCATCATGGTGTTCTCTCCCTTGCTTCAGAAGGGACTGCCACACAGCTACAATATTGGTCATGTCTGGTAAAAGCTAAAAGCAAAAAAGGGAAATTCCAACAGCTCTCCTACATAAGGCAAAGTTCCTGTGATAAAAATATCCACAACCAACCAGCATGAGGATTTGCTGCTCTTAACAAAGGTTGGAACTGACCTTGTGTGCCAGAAAAGATGTGAAATCAAACAGTGTACTTTCACTTCTGAAGAACATCAGTAATGGAAAGAGCATATTATTGAAAAAAGTTTCCTGTTAAAAATTTATGTTTGCTCCTTCTTCCTCACGGTGTATTTTCAACTCAACTGCTACCTTGTCTAGTAACTTCTGAGTACACTGACTTGAACCAGGAGAAGAACGTGCTTCCTGCTCTTGGAATTCAGCACAACAGCTGTCAATATTACAAATCTGTCTCACAACAAAATTTTATTTGCATTCCCATCAGCCAGCTGTGCTAGGAAATATAGGTAACTACCACACCAGTTACTAACACCTTTTCATCCACAGCATTCTCCTCCCCCAAGGATACTACCTCCTGGCCCCTAGGCTGCAACCACTTGGACAGAAAGTGCAGAGGAGAGCAGTTACCTGCTGCCTGCAAAAGGACTCATGTTAGAACCCAGTTTTTTGTCTCCTCTGTACCTTGCTGATGGCTTCTCTGTACAGCTGCACAAAGTCCTGCATCCCTGACAGGGTGTAGATTTCTGACCTTTGCCAAGTTTCCTCAGACAAACAGTACTCAATGTTCTTCAAGGCTCTTCTCAGCACCATGGACACCAGTGACAGGATACTGTGCTTCACTGCTGTGCTGGGTAACTAAAATAAGGAAGTTGAATTAATGACATTTCAGTGATTCCTCTTATGCTTGCACATGAACTGTACTCTGTGTTAAAATTTGACAATTAATTACTTATTTCCTAAATCTTGGCTTGCAGAAAAGAATCCATAGGTTTTCAGATTCCCAGTCTAAACCACTAGTGAGCAGTGAAAGGCAACTGAAAGTACTATGAATTGGTTTAATTCATTTTCCAGTGCTTTCCCAAGCCACGTTTATGCTGGGACAGACAACTTAAGAAACTTCTTGGATGATCACATACTTAAACAGTATTAAGTGAGACAGAAAAAAACACTGAAATACTACAGATGCTCTTACATTTAAGCCTTGGGTGAACAATATTTTATTGCACACTGCAGGGACCGTTGTTACCATCACCATAGAAAGCAGCCTGTGAAGAGGTATAAATTCTGAAGTCTTAAAAGAATTGGAGATCTCTGGCTGAGCCTCATAGATCTGAAATAAAAAAGAAAAACACCAGAACTATTTAAGCCCCCTTGACACAGCTGTGGAGATGACATCTTTTTCTGGAGACCATTTTACAGAAGGGTTTTAATGTGTCAAAAGCAACAGCAACACTAAATATCAATTTTTATGCAGAAATGCTACAGAGCATCCTCCAGACCCCTATTCAACTAAATGGAACCTCTGAATGTAACTTGCATCCCTGCTAAAGGCCATCACTTTTCAACAAGCAGAGTCCAGATACCACTTGCCCATTTTAAGCTAAATAGACAGGCAGGGAACACCCAGGTTTTTCCAGCTGAGCTTCGATGTTGCTGCATCTCAAAAAATGTGACGTCAGCTTGATGTTTCCCACTGCTTCTTAAACCAATTCCTCCTTTCCCAGTTTAGTTAAACATTTATAGAGCCTCCTGCTCTGAGCATGGCTTTTTACCATGCTCCACACTCTTACCTTCTTGAGTAACTTCATATTGTCCATCCAAGCAGACTTCAGTCTAGGAACAAAGGAATACTGGGTCTCCTTGAAGTATCTATTCAATAAATCTGGGCATACTTTGAGAATATTCACCACGAGATCAGCAACCATTTCATCTTCTGTTGCAGTTTTTAAACCAAGCAGAAAGTGCAGAAGTACCACATTTCCTCCTCTATTGAAGCAAAAAAAAAAATTTCAAATAAGAAACCTTGATTTCAATACTTTATATAGGATGTGAACTCTGCAGCTTCTCTAAATATTAATTGAAGGCAAGACCTCTCACACTCCTGGCACAATTTCTGAATTTACACTTAGAGAAGTAAGAACTGAATTTAACTCCATGTTTTCCACATGACAAATGGTAATTACTTTGAATTAACACCACACTTTTCAGTGCAGACATGATCACTAGTGAGGTCTCTCTTGTTCTTAGCACAAAATCCAGGTACAACCCCACCTATTCAGTGACTTACTTGCCAGAAGTTCCAAGACTCGGATCATGGAACGTTATGCCATGTTTCAGAGAGCAGCAGAGGTCCATTAAGAAATTATGCACAAGTTCCCGTACCATTGTTTTTCCCACCTCTTCAGAGCCTTGACTCACCTGTAAAAACCACAAAGGAATTAAAAAAGCATATGGGATTTGGTATCAGAGCAGAAAATCTTACACTAATTTAAATCCATAGGATTCTTCTACGTTCATTTTACAGAAATCCTGGAAGATGGATTAAGAAGAGAAACTTCAGGACCTGAAGGTCCCTTTCAACTCAAACCATTCTATGATTCTATGATTCCATTAACCTTCTACATCCAGCACAACTGGAGATCCCTACGAATGAGAAGGCTCTTGACAACTGCAGCTGGGAAATCCCAAATCACAAAAAGACTGCATAGAATTCTAAGCACTTAAAATTATTTCAAAACTGAAATGCAGGCTTATGTATAGGGTCAGAGATTTGCACAGCTCCAAGCAGACACCTAACAGAAACACATCTCCTCCAGAAGGGGTTTACAGTATATCAACATTGGAATAGTATAAACATCTGGTAATACAAGAGGGCAGCCACAAAGGTGAAAAACATGTACACAAAGTCTGGCTGGCAACAATCTTGTGAGATGAGCTCTCATATCAGGGTAGTGTGTAGGACAAGAATGAGGCCTGTGGGAAGAACACTGATCCTGATGTATTCTCCTTGTACCCAAAAGAACGATTTCTTCCAGGGTAGCAGATCTGCACTACAGTTTTGGCAGTCAGGGAGGGGAAACAAATCCTTCTTCTCAAGCAGTGAGAAGCAGCAGAAATTTGGGGGTTCTTTTTTGAGTAGCCTCAGTAGATCCCTTTTTTTGAGCTCATCAAGGTTCAGAGCAACAGGGAGTTGTTTCAAAACCTGTGGGCTGTAAAGAAGAGGGAAAAACAAAAGGCAGCACAAAGACTAAGAGTAACAAAAAAATAAATTACCAGACCTCTAAATCCCCAGGGCTGACATCAGTAATTCCATTCCACCGGTAGAGAGAAGCAATGTGGATCAACAGTTCTGCAGTAAAAAAACGAACCTTCTGGGTTTTGGTGATATTTTTATTTTGAATCACCTGAAAATGAGGAGAAAAACTGAACAACTCTTCTATTTATAGCAAGTTATCACAAAATAATGATAAATTAGCAAAACACTTCATTTTTCTAATACACACACAGCTGGCTGTCCTCACTAGAGCAGACAAAAGGTTCTGGTTTTGCTTCTGCTTCTGTCAACACTTCTCTCACACTCCTGCTACACCTTCACTCTACATGCCAGACAAGACAGACCTTCAAGCTCAGCTAAAGAGCACAGAACAACTTTGGAGTACTACACCCACAGACTAGGATTATGCAAACTTCCTGCTAGAGATGGTAAAGCCTGCTATAAATGAATCTTAAATGAAAGGGAAAACACACTGGAGGAATTTCTCATAAGTTCTTCTGCTGTGTTTTATTCTTGGCATTGTTTTAATTCTCATATTCCTTGCTCAGCTGAAGCAGTCACAAACAGTGTCAGGGCTCACCAATAATGTAGAAGCATGTATGATTCCCATATAGAAGCTTCATTTAGAAAGCAAAGCTCCAATGAGGTTTATTTTACATGTAAATGGTAGCCTTTTTATTCTCCTTTTTTTTCCTGTTATTACAAAATGGAAGAACATTTTTTGCTTTAATTTTCAAGTTGTGAAAAGCCTGAGTCCAAGTCAGGTTCTTATGGTTACATTCTAAATTTGAAACTATATTTCCTTCATTCTCTCAACTAGCCATACAACAGCTTGTGCAGCTGTTGTTCAAAACAGCTACATAGTTCAAAACAGAGATTCAAAAATCATAGATACTGGAACTAAAAACATTTCTAAAAAAACATTTTTATAGAAATAAGCGAGTCCAAAGACCAGGTAACCAGCTCTAACAGAGCCCTGCAAGACTGGCAGGGGAATGGTATGACACACCCTTCAGCTGCAACCAGACAGTTCCTGGACACCCCTTCTTGTCCCAGTCCCTATACTAACACCACACAAAATCCTTTTTCTCCTGAAAGACAAGTGTATATCATTATCTAGATCAGAGCTAAAAAACTCACTCAAATAGAGCTGACTCCCTATTTTGGCATTAAACACATTAATTGAAGGACCAATCTTACTGCCAATTGCAACCTATGAAACCATGAGAACCTGCTGGACACCACACACTGAAGATGAGCTGAAATTAGCACCCAAGCATAAGCTATTGCAATGACTTCCTTTAAAAGGTGAAAGTGGAAAACCAGAACAAGCTTCAGTCCCAAAACACTAATACAGCCAAGCTACCAACTTCCAACAAATATTATCAATAACAGACACACTTACAAACTTGCAGCAGCAGCACAATGACATCTTAACATGTTTAAGAGTTGAACATTTTGTGAGAAATCACTGCAGAACTGTTTCCAGCAGCAAAGGAAATAGAAAACTGAGACAACACAGTTTTGAGGGTATGATATACCTTAGTTCTCAGTGTGGAGAGTAGAAGATTGATAGTAGAAACTCTGTCTTCCTTTATTTCAGAGCGAAAAATATCTGGAATGAAATCTAAGAAGACGTTTCAAATGTTAATTGAAAATGTGAAAGCTCTTTTCATACAGAAATGCCCCAGGGACTTCATATCCGTTTCTCTCCAATGTCATATTTTTTACCTTGCAGTTATATTTCAGGATGAACCAAAAGGCTGCAAGCAGAGTTCAAAAGGACAATGTGTCCGTACCTACAGTGATGAGCACAGGATGCTGCGAAACCTACTATCATCCTAATTAGCTAATTTGTCAGCTTGCTGATTAACACTTCTTGCTACAGCATCTGTCAACTTCTAATATATTTTTGGTCCCAATGTGCTGTGGAGTATTTAAATTTGAGTAAATTCCTATTTTTCCACTGAAAGACTTGCAATTGTTTTCCTGAATGATTCTCAAATGCTTGGAGATTCCATCTCAAACCACATGCATCATCTTTTGACTCCCCAAAGTTAGACACCTTCAATTTCTAGAGAACTTGGGGCTTTTGTAGAGGAAGGAAAGCCAGCTGTGCTGACTGGGTCTAGGTGTGTACTGCCATTCCCTGGCCTGAAAGAATGAACAACTGTCAGCAGTTAGAGGAAATCAGGAGCCCACAGGGCTGCAGGAACAAGAGGAATAATTATAGCCAGCTGTCAGTCCCTCATAAAGGAGAAATGAACTGCTGCTAGTTAATGGAATTTTTTTAGATCCCTTCTGAATTTTTTCATAACCTAGGGTCACAATTCACAGGAGAAAGGAAACTGAAATACATACAGTCTTTAGCACTATTTTTTTTAATGCAACATATCTACTGTTGCTGATTTACAAGCAAGTTTTTTTCTGCTTACTGACTCCATGACCTCAAAACATTTACTTTTTTTTATCTGTGTCACCACAGACTTTCTATTTTTGCAAAGTTTTAGCAGACAGCATGTTGTTCTCAAGCACAAGAGGCATTCATTAGAATATCAAAGAAGTTTAAAGTTTTTCAGGTACTATGATTAAAAATATGTATTTTCCACCTTATCAGTGCTGCTTAAGAGGTTCACATCTTTTATTAGATTGCATTTATTATCCCCTATAAAAGACTGTGCCTTTAAAAAACAAAAAAACCCAAGCAATTACAAAGTACCTTTTAATTCCAGCACCTGTGTCAAGATTGCATGGTCACCAGCAATCAAAAAAGAGAGAGCAAACTGAATATAGGCCATGCGGACATCAGTTCTCCCCTAGAAATACAAAATCCTGTCAGCACACAGACTGTACGTGACTGCAAAACTAATACTGCAACTGAGATTACTCTGAGAAGCACCATAAACACATGAATTTAACAACTAGAAATATGTTACACACAGCCATTCACATACATTTATTTGCAATACATCCACTGTATATTTAGCTAAAAAACTTCTTGCATTAGCAGATCACTTCAAAATAAGAAGGAAGGTGTACCAGTTCACAGATTTTTCCATTCTCAAAATGTGAGAGGCCATAAATTAAAAGAAAAATCAAACATTAACAGCAGTTTCATGCCAAACCCTGCACATATTACATCACTGAGCATCCTCACTTGTGCACCACTTCATCAGCTCACAAAAATGCCCTTAAAAAAGGGGCAAATATGCTGTAAAACTACAAATTCAGGCACAGTGGAAGCAGTGAAAGCTTTGCCTGTAAAACCATAAAAGGATACACACACAGAACCCCAGAATGCTTTAAACTGGAAGGGCACTTAAAGCTCATCTCATTCCATGCCGTGCCATGGGCAGGGACACCTTCCACAAGACCAGGTTCCTCCAAGCCCCATCCAACCTGGCCTTGAACACTTCCAGGGATGAGGCAGTCAGACCTTCTCTGGGCAACCTGTGCCAAGGCTTCACCATTCTCACAGGGAAGGATTCCTCCCTAATATCTAATCTGAATTTATTCTCTTTCAATTAAAAATAGTTCTCTGTCATCCTATCACTACATTCCCTGGTTGAGTCCCTCCACAATTTATCACTTTTTTAAACTTACAATGCAAAATTAAACTGCATGTAAAATTGCTTGAAAGAAGATGAGCAGGCACAACATAAGGCAGCAGGAACTCATGAAAAGGTTGAAACAGAAATAAGTGAAAGAACAGTGAAAGAAACAAGGTTTTGCTGTAAGCTTTGGGCCTGATATTTTTGTATTAAAAACTCGCCTCTGATAGCCAGTTGTGATATAATTTCACTGAAAGCGTGCAAGAGTGAAGACCTTTAATCTGGTTTTGGACCCTTTTTTCCTCATACCTTACTTGCGTATCTGATAAGCTTGTGGTCAACAGATCAAATCCAAGCATTTAAAAGTAAGGGGTGAAGGTACTCCTGCAGACAACTTCTGAAGTAAGGTCAAATCCACAGAATCTCAAGGTGGTTGCAGGGATATGTTTGGGTTTTTTCCCTTCTACTTGATTATGTAAAAACCATCTGATTTGTCACCACAGATGGCACAAACCCAACACAAATGTACACATTCACTTTCTAAGTCAACTTAACATCCCGAAAATAATACTGGATTTATCACACACTTATATTTTGAATGACACATAAATATTCTTGTTCTAAAACACTGGTTCAGGTCAATCCTGACTGTTTTTAGCACACTGAGAGGAAACAAGAAATAGTTTTCACTGGAAAAAGAAAGCAACTTTTTTCTACTCACTCGCATATTCTCCCTAAGGATTTCCAGCAAGAGACTATTTAAAACTCCTGCTTATATTTTCAAAAGCAATTCCTCTGTGCTAGTATTGGACATTATCCCATGGCATACAGCTTCTTAATTTACCTTCTTGCATCTTTTTTTCAACAGTCCAGGCAGATATTTGTTATTGAAATCAAAATGGCTATACACGTCCCTTGCTGAATCTGGGCCCTGGGCCACCATTGCCGACAGCAGCATGAGGCACCCTCGGCTCACCCTAAAACAAAATACAGAGGAAAATCTGCAGGTTACTTTCAGGATGGACTCAAGACATTAAAACTTAAAGAGAAAATAGAAGGGAAGTTAAAACCAAAATAATTTTTTTAGGCAGTGATAATGGCAACCAAGAAGGAGCAGAGAAGGAAGAAGCAAATGTCTATTTATATTTTTTAAAAAAATTAAGCTACAATTTGAGGTAGATATTCCCTTTATAAAGCAAGTTAAAAGGAAGAAAGCGCCAAAATTAAAAACTTGAACGTGTCCATGCGCATTCCAGGGGGGTTGAACTAGATGACCATTAAAGGTCCCTTCTAAACCAACTCCCAAACTCACTGGAGTTTGCAATTTATTTCAATGGAAATGACAGGGCCATTGCAAGTCTGCAGACCTGAAGGGCCACTACCCATAAAGGGGTTTGGAATGTGTCCATCATGTTTTTGTCATGGACAACCTGCAGAAAAACCACATGACTATATCACAGATGCCATCTAGACATACCATCAACAAAATATAAAATCCCTCTGCACACCAGTGTGGTAGCACAGAAAACACAGAGCATATACCATCAGAAATCTGCAGCCTCCTCTCTGTAGGTTCCAGGATTGCTCCAGAAGCTTGAATTGTTAAATGCTTAATCAGAAGTGCAGATTTTGCATAGCTTCAAAATTTATTTACAGTACACCCACCCACTCATATTTGAGATTCTATGTACAGTTAAAATGCTGCAATAAGATCAACTGAGTGGTGCAGGAAGCAGAGCTGTGTCTGTGAACCAAAAATCAGAGAATGCTTTTCCAATTCTGGCCTGCCCACAGACCAAATGATGAGTCCTTGGCCAAGCCATTCATAGTCTTTATTTTTTTTTCTCTGCCTTCCCCTTCCTCCCAGGTTTGTATTAAAATATCTCTGGTACTCGGAATTTCTGCCTCATCCACAGAGCATGAGAAATTGGTATTTAGCCTGGACTAGATAGCACAGGAATACTTTAAATGACCTAAAATGACCTTAGATTTAAGCGAGAGGAAAAGTTACAGGGCAAAAGCCAGTCTGAACGAAAAGAATTCTATTATAAACATGGAAATCTGACTACAAAAAATACAGAGAAATAAACCACTCATGAGCAGCTTTTTGCCATCACATGACAGACTGTTCAGCCTCTGCAAACCACAAGTCTGTTCCCCCCAGCACATTTCACCCCACAAAACAAGTAGCATTAAAATAACAGGACTCAGGATGACCACTTCTACCCACTTTAGCTTTCACTAGGACAGGCCCAACCAATGAGAACTTCAGCCTCAGGAACATATCCTACAGCATCAGACTCTGTGTTGTGCCAGAGCTTCCACCTTGCAAAGACTTCCACATTTTATGACATGTGGAATTAAATACAGGTGGGTGATTAGCAGTAAGTCAAGCTTAATTTTGCAACATTTTGTACATATGTGCAACGCCCACACAGTCCCTCAGGGTCAACTGGCAGAGATTCTCCACAACAGCACCAAGAAGACTTACCTGTGATTTTCAGAATACAAAGCAGCATAGACCAGTTTCATGTAAGAATGAATCAACTTTTTGACAATGTTCATTCCCACAACAGAAAAATGGGAGAGATCACTGGCTGTCCTCAGTAAAATGGCTTCTAGAGCTTGAAAGATTAACAGCATCTGCAGCACAAAGAAGTAGGTTAGTATCTGCCAGTATCAGGTATGACTTGAGATTATTATCTGAGCAAACAGTAATAGCCGCCATTAAATAAAAAGAGTAATCCCACTGCATGAGGAAAGCTCCCAGATATGATGGTGACATTAACTTTTAAATTCTCTTCCAAATTAATACTCCCTCTTTGAAAAGATTGGTTCTGAGAACACGAAGCTTCAAGGAACCAGCATTTTAAGAGACATCTGCCAGGATGTGCACATCAGAACAATGAAATGTGCTGGAGAAAACCATTTCAGCTGCTCCAGTCTTACAAATAACTCCTTCTACAAGAATCCACACAGCACTGGGGCTGTGCTGATTACATGCATTAGCCCTTATTAGTAAAAGGATTTTGAGGAAAGCATGCCACTCAACAAAACATAGGTTATCATTACACAGACAAAAATTATAATCTAAGGCAAAGACCAACAACTGATGGCTAAAGAGAACACCAATTCTATGTTGTAAGCAGATTTAAATTATCAATGCTGCCCCCGCATTCACACTGAAAAGTGATTTAATTCTTCCTTTATTTGCCATATTTTGATGAGGATAAATTGTGTTCAGCTGAGAGGAGAAAAATGAGTTCAATTTTTCCTAGAAATACTGACATATCAGGGAGATGTCTGGTTATCTAAAAACAATTACTTTTACTGGACTGCTTTTGTTTTGCTTAACTGCTTCTGTTGATCCCCTTATTTCACAAAAGGTCTTTTGATAACATTTAAAGAACCTTAACAGTTTGATTTGGACAAGAATATTGGTTGTGTATATCACTGAACTCAGTAATATCGTGGAACTGAAAAAGGCATTTCCCACCTGATGAGTTCTTCTGCCACTGTGACTTTCAGAAACAAAACCAAACCAAACCCACACTAAACTATCAGGATTATTTACACCACAAAGCATTTATTCACAGAATATCCTGAGTTGGAAGGGACTCACAAGGATCATCGAGTTCAGCCTCTGGCCCTGCACAGAACACCCTAATCTTATATAGCCTGAGTTATTCAAACACCCCTTGAGCCCTGGCAGGTTTGGGGCTGTGAGGACTGCCCGGGGATCCTTCTGCTGGCTCCTCTTCGGGGTGGGACACAGCTGCCAGCCACTACATTACAACCTACTTCGCTTTCGGGCCTCCTTTCTCCGTCCAGGAGCTTGAATATCTCGGCGCACTCCATAGAGATCTTCAGGTACCCCTCCACCACATCGTACACCTCGGCAGACGGCAGAGTCCTGGCCACGGACACGAAGGTCTCCAGCCCTGCAGAGCCACAGCATTAGCATCCTCACCATCCTCCTCATCCTCACCACTGCCACCCCCGCCAGCTCCCCCCATGCCCGCCCGTGCCCGCCGCCCTCACCGCCGGCGGCGCCCGCGGGGTCCCGCAGCAGCGCCTTGAAGCGGGCCCCATTGAACTCGTGCTCGGCCGCCCCACAGCGCCGCTTGGCCACGGGCGGGCTGGCCAAGGCACCCCGGCTCCGCTCCCCCGCCATGCCGTGCCCGTGTCCCAGCCCAGCACCGCCCCGGAACCGCGGCCGACCGCAGGAAGGGGCGGGCGGAGCGGGGCACGGCAGCGGTGGGGGCCGCAGTGTCTGTGGGGCCGCGCTGTCTGTGGGGTCGTGCTGTCCCTGGCTCAGCCATGGGGCCACTCACAAGGATCATCGAGTTCAGAGCCGCACTATCCCTCCCTCAGCCATGAGGCCGTACTATCTGTGGGGCCATGCTATCCGCCCCTCAGCCGTGGGGCCGTGCTGTCCCTCCCTCAGCCATGGGGTTCATGCCGTCCCTCCTTCAGCCATAAGGGCCGTGCTGTCCCCCAGCCGTGGGGACAGTGCTGTCCATGGGCCCGTGTTATCCTCCCCTCAGCCATGGGGGCCGTGCTGTTCCTCCCTCAGCCATGGGGGCCGTGCTGTCCATGGGGCTGTGCTATCCTCCCCTCAGCCATGAGGGCCTTGTTATCCTCCCCTCAGCCATGGGGACCGCCCGCCCGACCCGGCTGAGCTCTCCCCGCGAAGGAGTGTCAGAGCAATCACTGCCAAAGGTGACGAAAGGAGTTAAAAATAGTTATCATGGAATAGTTTGGGTTGGGAAGGTCCTTAAAGCTCCTCCAGTTCCATCCCCCCGCCATGGGCAGGGACACCTTCCACTAGACAAGGTTGTTCCAAGCAAAAGCCTGTTAAAAATAATAATTAAAAAAAATAATATTTAAAAAAAAGTCCAGAAGAGGGCAGCATTCACAGCCTTTCTTAAGATTTAGGATCAACAAATGCTTTCATGTTGATGGAAGATGCTGCGATATTTTGAGTACAGAAAGTGGGATAAAGAGGTGATGTTAGAAGAAAAAAGGGTAAAATAAAAGGAGTACATAGATTGGAGGGAAAAAAAGGAAATGTGAAAATATGGATTGCTAGATAGTAGGTTAAAAGGCTTTTTAAAATAACTGATTAGAACAAGGCTAAAAAGCAAAAGGGCTTTTCAAAATAACTTACTAGAAAAAGGCTAAAAAGCATCTCACTGCTGCAAGGTACACCGTGCTTCAAACTCAGCCAATGACTCCTGTTTCCAGAAATACTTGAATTCAACACATTCCAACTATTTTTCTACTTGCTAAGATGGCAGTTCCATCTTTGGAATTCATGATAGTACAATAAATTCTATGCAAAGGCACAGACTGTTCAGTTCTTCCACAAAATATTATCGGTGGGTTCTTCTGGATGATGGCAATCCTTTGTTTCAACCTCACGATCTTCTTGGCACTCAGCTGAACACATGTGGACACACAAGTACATTGCAATTCCAGAAACTGAGTGGCATGTAATACAGAAAGGGAATAGCATTTTCAAGAGGGAGTTGCTTTGGTTTTGAGGGGATGAAAAGGAAGGCTAGAGTTCAGAGAACTGAAAAATATACTTGATTTAGCATAGCTTTTCAAGGGCTTGAAGTACCTATATTGAGATTTTCAAGGTAAAAGACCTAGTGGTCAAACTTACAAGCCTGGTAGCTATCATCACATCATCTCTCATAGGAGATCTACTACAAAAAATTACTGCAAAATGCTCATGAAAATTATTTTAGCTTCACCTTAAAGTTGAATTATTCTCTCCCCTCACTGCCTCAGGAGCTGTTAGAGACCTTAATTGGGATGGGGAGGGTTGATTTCAATGTTGGTTTCACTTCAAGACAGGTTACTTACATGTTCTGCTTTTGTGCATTTGGAAGCCTATGTCCTTTTCTTTCTTTATTATATATATGACAATTTTCCTCCCCCAAGTCTATTTTTTGGCAAGCTGTGTTCATAGAGGTCCAAGACTGAGACATCAGGCTCAGACAAAGTTCATCTGCTCTGTCATGCCTACATGTTCAACAGATGTAAGCAGTGAATGAGTCAAGTAGTAACTCCTGAGCTGCCCAGTTTTCTGTAAATTGAAATATACTCCTGTGATTCTTACCAGATAAACATATAATCATATTCATTTCTGAAATACTACCAGTTTTCCATTCCTTTGCATACCTGAGAGACCTTGAGTCCTGAATTTTCAAGGCTCCTGGAAAAGCCACCACTTTTTCAGTGCTTTGACATTGACTCTGTGGCCTTAAAAAGCTGCTTTCTTGAATGTCAAGTACACAATCACTAGTCATTTTGGAAAATCTTTGCTTAAATACATATTCAAGGGGAAACAGTGACAACAACCAGCCAAAGGCAGGCTCATAAATCCATAATAAGGCACTTTCATAAGCAGGCTGATTTCCAAGACTGTTGTCCATTCATCAACACTGTCCTAATATCTTTCCTTAGCTGAGAAGCAAGATACAAAGTATTTTCCAGTGTGTCTTTGAACAGTCATGTCAGGAAGTGACCAGAGATTCCTTTAAGAGGGCAAGAACAACGAAGCCAGGACCTTTTTCTTGGTATGTTTGTTCTTCTGCCACCTTAGGTCTTGTTTTCTCTTGTTTTCAGCAATAAGCTCTGTGAGATGGGACATGCCTCTTACTTCATGTCTATACAAGTGCCAGGTGCACTGCTAGAAAAATAATCCCTGTAACAGGAGAAGTGCCAGCATTGCCAGCAGTGTTCGGGAGGATGAGGAGCAGGGACCTTTCTGCTGCATGTGGTGAGGAAACTAGAGTGAGATTTCATTCAGAATGAAACGTGGGGAGATTGGTTTTACAAACTTCATAGGTTATATCTTACTTCTTTTTTGTGAAGTGGTTGGGGTCTCTATGACATCAGTATTAGTTTGGCCAAGAAGCAGCTCATGACCACAAAACTCAAAACTTGTTATCTAACTTTGCTCCCTCTGAAGCAAGTCAAAAACTGGCAGCAAACAGAAAACCCGTCCTTCTAAACTTGCTGGGTGAATTACTGTACTCACTCAAGCTTCTACTTACACACACAAGAATGTTTCCTCACTATGGCTCACAGAATTGGTCCTCTCAAGTTCAAATTATTGCACACTTGAACATCTTGTTAGAGCTTAAAATTTGTAGCACCCTGTGAGGACTTTCATCATCCAAAACACATTTAGAATTAGAAAAAAATACAAGAGAAGCTTCTCTACCACTATTTTCATTCTTGTGTCAATAGAAATAGAGGTTGAATTGGGAAAAATGTGCTGTGTTATTTTAAATAATTGCCATGTAGTGATTACTGTAAAGCATGTGCTTTGTTTTAACTGGTCTGACACTGATTTCCAAAGAAACAGAGATGATGGCAGTTTGAACTGTCCTCTAGATTCCATCTGTGTCAGAATGCAGGAATATAAAAGGTTTAAAAATGTGGGAAAAGCCTGGGGTTCTGTACTTAGATTTTATTTTTTTTGTTTACCCCCAAAAGCCCAAAAGAACATTAGCAAACTTCTTGCAAACTTTATTCTGGGAGAAGATAATTAAAATTACTTATATCAGCTCCACAAAAAATTGTTAGGGAGAAAAGAGGAAGAAAAAGCAGTAGGAAGTATAGTGGGGAGCNGGGGTGGGAATTAAGTGCTCAGATTTTGGCTTTGCTCTTGCAAAGTTTCCATGCAACAACACAATTCCTGCATTTTTGATGCTGTGAAATGGTTTCTTTTCTGCCCACACTGAAAAGAGAGAAACTGTCTGGAGCAGGTGTGATATCTAGCTTGGATTCTGACTTAGGGGCTTTCATATGATTTATTTATTTGGGGAAAAAAAATAGAATCTAACTCCTGTTGCTCCTGAGGAAAGGCCAAAGCTGAGAGATTCTGTAACTCTACATGCTGAACATGTCTGGATTAGTTATATTGTCTTCCAGCTACTGAACACTGCCAGCTTGTAGAAGTTCCTTTCAAGGCTATGGCAGAGAGACATCAGGGTAAATACTTTCTCCCTTCCTGCTCTGTGTTTTACGTGGCTGTCTCTAAGTTTACTCTTTAGGCACTACCCACAGCAGGAAGTAGCAGGAATTACCAAAAATATTACAGATTTTAGGTTAATGCTGAATACCAAAGTAACCCCCATTTAGAAGGAAATAGAGATATAAATGTCAATGCCATTTTACTGAAAACTTTAATTCCTGCCAGTCACAGCATCCATAAGTTGCTTTCCTCCATAGAAAGGCTTCCCTAAAGGCCAATATCTACACACAGGAGTACGCAGCTGCCTCTTGTGTTGTTATTCAACCCTCACTGCTTCAACTCCCTGGAGGTTACCTACATTTTAAACCTCTCCCAGTTCAATTGTTCCACTTGGAAACTGCCTTTGCCTTTAGGTTATACCTGCACAATGCCAAAAGCATACCAGGCTCATTGCTGCACCGTNTAGAAATAGAGGTTGAATTGGGAAAAATGTGCTGTGTTATTTTAAATAATTGCCATGTAGTGATTACTGTAAAGCATGTGCTTTGTTTTAACTGGTCTGACACTGATTTCCAAAGAAACAGAGATGATGGCAGTTTGAACTGTCCTCTAGATTCCATCTGTGTCAGAATGCAGGAATATAAAAGGTTTAAAAATGTGGGAAAAGCCTGGGGTTCTGTACTTAGATTTTATTTTTTTTGTTTACCCCCAAAAGCCCAAAAGAACATTAGCAAACTTCTTGCAAACTTTATTCTGGGAGAAGATAATTAAAATTACTTATATCAGCTCCACAAAAAATTGTTAGGGAGAAAAGAGGAAGAAAAAGCAGTAGGAAGTATAGTGGGGAGCAGAATATATATGTGTATGTATGTGTGTGTGTGAAAAAGCATTTCTGTGATTATTTCTGACAATATTTGTTACTGTGCTATAGATCTTATGATTCTTGTTTTCACTAATAGAAAATTTTAGGCCATCTAACTCAACTGTCTTTTATTATTTCACACTGTTTACTTCCTAACTAACAGCCCTCATTTTATTGGAATTTCCATACACTAAGCCATGATACGAGTTTCATGGAAGTTTGGCTGAAGTTCAGAGGAAAATGAATAATAT
>WBMV01002324.1:54824-97747 GCA_013396655.1 Campylorhamphus procurvoides | reverse complement strand
CGGGGCAGCCCCGAGGGCGCCCTGCGGGCCGGGGGTGCGGCGCGGCCAGCATGTGAGTGTGCGGGGCTGCCCCGCCGCGCCGCGCCGCCCGCTCCCGCACCATGAGCCACGGCCGTGCGGGGAAGCTCACACGCCGCGCACAGGTAGAGCCCGGGCGCCTCCTCCGCCTCCTCTCCTGGCTGGTCTTCGTGTGCGGCGCGGAGGTCGCGGCGCTCGCCGACTTCTCAGGTACGGGGCGGGACCCCCGACGGCTGCGGGTCCCCGAGGGGCTGGGCGGGGGTCGGTCCCGCCTCGGTGGGGCTGGCGGGGGCTGCCACCACCCCTCATACACTGCCACCCCCCTGCACACCCTGCGGGGTCCCGCCGCACCCCGCCGCCCCGCACAGCGCCTGCCGCACCCCGCGCTGCCCGCCCGGAGCCGCGGCAGGAGCTGCGTGGTCCGTGTCCCTTCCCTTAGGCCCGCAGCGCGGGGGGCACGGGTGGGATGCGCTGCGGAGCGGGGCAGGGGGCAGGCGGAGGGCTGAGGGCGGCCGGGGGCTCCAGGTGGGAAGGGACGCAAACAGCCGCGCTGTCGCCGCGCCGTGGGAGCGCCGCGCGTGGATCGGCCAGGGCCTCACCGAAAGTGCGTGGAAGTCCCTGGAAAGGTTCCCACTTTCTCCTGGAGACTTGGAGCCGGGCCCTGAGGGAGCCGTCCTGGTCTCCGGCAGCGAACAAGTGCTGCGCAGAGAGGGAGAGGAGCCTCGTAGCGCCAGGATGAGGGGATGAGGGGAGTCCCTGGGGAGCAGAGGCACCAGCTGTCACCTAGAAATCCCAGCCGTGATTCCGGCGGGGCTGCTGCATCAATGCCAGCTGAAATGACTGCACAAACTGGGAAAATGCCTCTTTTTTCACCAGGACAAAGAAGCAATCTATTTTTTGTTTGAGAAAACTGCGCTCCTGTACCTTTTATAGTGTTCCAGGGCATCCCACTGCGGTTAGGAAGTTATTTAGAAGAGCGTTTCTCTCCTTTCTATGTCACTGTGAGTACAACATATTCCTGGAAGCTGGAAGCTTAAGGAATTGCCTCTAGGGCAGAAAGCAAACCTTACTCTTAGTGAACAGAGCAGAACTTCCCAAAAGCCAGCTGAGTGCACCGGAACAAAGTTAATAATAATTAATAGCCCAAATGTGTTGCTATGTACTTCATATAGTTCATGTTATTACAATTCAAAATGCTGGTGATGGTTCTCTAGAAACAATTTTCTCCACAATAGGAAAATATAGTTTTTCATTTTATTATTGTGTCCAGCTCCATAAGCCTGAACATTTCTAAGCAAGCAGCCACCAAATATAAAGACCAGAATTACATTCTTGGATAAGTTACATTTCTTATATTAGATTCCTTTTGCATGTAAGAGGCTTTTGAAGTTTTGCTGTCTCATTTTTTGGTGGTTTTTTTTTGCTTAACTGCTGATTTGTAGATGTTAGTTTTGGAATTGCACAGTGGTTGTCCACAAGAACATAAAATAAATGTTCAAAATCTCCCTTTAAATAGCTGCTGAGTTAAAAAAATATCCCTTTATCTAGGAGAGTTTCTTTCACAAAAGTTCCTTTACTTTTCAAATGAAATTATTTAGATAAGGTTGTCCAAGATAACATTTCAGAAGTACAGCTGTATTCAGTATTCATTGTGCGCTGAACTTTCCAAATAGGTAGAATGACCAGAGAAAAAAGCTCTGTCTCACCCCAGAGATCAGTATTAAACATGTCATGCAGTCCTTTCAGTAAATAAGATGTAGCAAAGGAAATCAGAATCTAGAATTCTTGCCAGGCTGGGAAGTTTCCAGGCCTGAACACATTCTGCTTGCATTTTACTTTTAACATGGAGATCTAATCCAGAATGACAGAAAAGATCAAAATGTTACTGGAACCTTTTTAAAAAAAGGTATCCAGAACAAATGGAGAAGTTTTTAGCTGATTCGCAAGGAGGTGCTGTGGACCAGGATCTGCCAGAGGTCAGATGACACCCTACAGTGCCATCCCCAGGCTGTTTAATGCCTGTTAAACAATTACAAGCTCTGTAATAGCAACTTCAAGATAGTTTCCAGAGTTGTTGATTTTCCTTATTTGCTCCCTCCCGTGGCAGAAACAGTCACATGATTTTCCTAAACTCCGTTGAATGTGAATGGACACAAATATGCCCTGTTTATAGGACAGTGCCTTGAAGCTGGGCAGTATCCTGAGGGAGTAGGAAGCTCCTTCTCTTGCTTTACCCAATGAGCTGTGCTTTTCCTCTCCTGGAAAGGGGCAGGTCTAACGCTGCCATTCTGAGGCTGAAGCTTCCAGAAGGCACCTGCAGCCCATGTCAGAGCAAAAGGAACAGTGACCCGCACCTTCATTGTGTTCTGTGGGATTGAATCTCAGACTGGGAATTTAGGAGTGCATAGAGAATTGGAAGGCCAGTTGCTTCAGCTTTTCCTCCTTTTCAGACTTCAGGCTTTCATACTCAGATTACCAGTTACACACTTCTTTTGGGTCACTGCCTTTTTCTTCTGTGTGTTTCAAGCATTTGGTCTCTTCCCCAGCAGCCCAAACTCCGTTCCTCTCTCCCCCTCTCCCTACCCCAGCTTTGCAGAATCCTTTCCCAGTCACCTGCATGTGTCATCTTTCTTGTTCTCTTGATGCAAGTGTTAAATTGTGGCAGCAGTTCTTACCTGCCCAGGGCCCATTTGTTCATCACCAGACCCAGCTGCTTGCTTGGAACAGCTCAAAAATGCTCCCTCTTGGGATCTGTTCAGTGTTCTGGAAAGAGGAGCAGGGCAGAGTGAAACAAGACATCAGCAGCAGTTCACAATCCATCACTGCGAGAATGACTCAGTAGTTTCTCTTTTTAATGGCAGGAAGTACTGGAAGTACTATTGATGCACACCATACTTAAAGATCTGCATAATCTATGATTCTCTAGCAGTTTGGTGGCAACAGTTAACAAATTTAAAGGTTGGGCGATGATCTTGCAGGTTTTTTCCAGCCTTAATGATTCTATGATTCTGTATTTATCAATTCAATCAGTTACTGAAAGTGGAGATGTGCTCTGAGGTCTGCAGTCCTCTATGTGATTAATTTTTAAATGTGGAATCCAAGCAGTTGTGAGCAAATTTGAAACTGAAAGCTGAAGGTTTGGAAAAAGAGATTTAATCCACAGTTCTTTCCTTAAATCTTCGTGTATATTGGTGTGATCCTACAGCTAGAAAATTCTCTTCCCCTTGTGCCTGCTCTTCAAAACAGCTTTTCACCATTGCCATTATTTATTCATTCCTACTTGACATAGCTCTGTCCTCACATTGCTTCTCTCAGTGAGCACTTGCAGCTTTCACATTTCAGATCAGGTCCCAGACCAGGAGGCTGAAGATTATTGTGAATTTTGCTAGTTCTCCAATCTTTGGGAACTAACATCCTACATATTCTGGGCTCCCAGGAGACTGTCAGAAGAGTAATTTTTCAAAAAATCAAGGCCTCATGACAGCCATCTCCCTGCAGCTCCTCTATATGGAAGGGCTGGCTCCCAAAACAGGCAAAAATAAGGAGCTGAGAAAACCAGCAAACTTATATACTGTACTTTTACTTCACTTAGATCTGTGTCCTGGTGCTCTAGAAAGCCCAGCTGCTGCAGGTGAATTGGCTTGGCTGATGGCATTTTGTGTGTGGTTTCTGAACAGCAGAAATTAATGCTCCTTGTCTCATCCCCTGCTGTCTGGGGTGGCAGGGACAAAAGGCCTTGGCTCTCTGTCCTACCACTGCTCCTTTTCCCACCTTTTCCCCATCTGCTGCCAAAGTCAACTGACCTCTTACACGTCTGGGAACACACTCCCTTCTCTCTGGCAGCACTGAGGAAACCCCATTCCCCTTTTTTGATGCCCCTTCCTTCTTTTTCTTTTCTCCATGCTCCTTTAAGCTCAGGCTCAGGCTTGACCTGGCCTCCACTCACTCACTCACTCACTCACTCACTCACTCACTCACTCACTCACTCACTCACTCACCACTCAGTCTTTCCTTACCTGAGTCCCAGCCAGGTTTTCTGGGCAGCTTTCAAGAAACGTGGCTGTAACCAAAGATCAAAAATGAAGTAACTGTGTGATTGCATAACTGGACTGAAGAGTGAGTTTCTGAATGTGAACAGAAAAAGCACTGCTACTTAGGCAGAACCTTTTAATCTCTGTCTGCTGGTGTCAACTTTTCTGTCTTTTCTGCTAGAACAGTTCAGAAAGAACTGGGCATCACTTTGACTCCATAGACTTGATCTTCTGACCCAAACAAATGGATCTAATGATAAAGCAAACCAGTTCACCCAAGTAATATAATCTCGTCCTGTGACCTTTCTGCGTTAAAAGTTTCCATTAAGTTCTGTAGCTTTGACCCATCCCAAGCAAAAGGAAGCAAATAAATGCCCCAAGCAAATGTTTGTAGCAAGGTGGCAGGATCAGTCACTGACCAATCACAATAACGCAGGTTTTCTTGTTGGTTTTGTGTTGGTCAGATAAAATTCTATGTAAATTTACTTGAGTCAGTCCTCTTGACTACGTGGGCAATTGGAGCATGTCCTTCAACCAGGATATTTAAAGAAGTTCTAAAAGGAGTGATGCAATGATGCATCTTCTTAATAGTGCCTTGTAAAAATCAGGCAAAAGTGTTCTTTGCTTTGTTTAAAGGAAAACATTTCATTTTAGAAACATGTTTCATTTCAGTAATACGGGAATCTGGTTTAAAGTTTCTCCAAGTGGAGTGGGTTTGTATGTGGGATTTGTTCTGTGGAACAAAGGTGCATGTCAGAAGTGAGATTTTAGTTGAGATCATGGTGCTGAGATCTAAGGTCTTGCTCCAGGCCTGTGCTTGCAGTTCTCACTGCTTTCCTGAGGGAGTGTAGCTTATGAAATCACATTTTAGATGTGCTAATAATTTTTGTTAAATCCACTGATGGTATTTAATTATCCTTTTTAGAGAAGTAAAAGCTTTGGTCCTATTAAATTCCTACACACTTTGTGAGTATAAGCAGCTGGGCCTTGCTTCCATCCCCAAGAAAGGATGTTTCTCCACAAGCTCTCCCAAAATGAGTTATAGTGTGATGCTCCTGCCCCTACAACAGATGTTGGGGGTTTCAGAGGTGAGACACAAACATGGGAAACTTGAGTTCCTGAGCTCCACTGCGCAGGGACCAACATGTTTGACTCTGTCTTTCAAATTCTCACACTTTTGGGGCAGGAGCTCTTTTTGTTGTCCTTGTGGAAATTGCAGGCACCTGACATATCATACGCCACTTTTATTCAGAATACATGGCAGGGATTAGCTCCCCACTGCCTTCCCACTCCATCTGCTGCTGATGCCCTTCCCAGTGGGACAGCTTCCAGACAGTCCCAGCTCTATTAGAGAAGGGGGTTACAGACTTGTTCCAAATAAATACTCAGATTTTGTTGGAAGTGCCCCCAAACAGAGAAGGCACTGTCTGACCAGTCACCACTTATCAAAATTCCATCATCTGCCAGCCATAATCTACAATTAAAATTGAAATATTTTTATATATTACCAAACACAGAGAAAATAGTGTCTTAAGGGAGCTGAAGAGCAGGAGGAGGCATGGTTGTGCCGTATGTGTTCAGCATTAGTGAGTCATTTAATCTGAATTTCTAGGCATTTTAGGAGTTTTGCTTCAAAGGTCCATTGTGTGGCTTCTGGCAACAAATTAAATACCAGTGAGATTTAGCTCTTGATTAGAATTAATTTTAAAACCTCACTTATGATATAACACCTAGTTGAAAGCCTATGGCCACTGGAAGGATTCCCACAGATTTCACTGGGCTTTGGATGAGGGTCTCAACCCACAAATATCTGTTTATTTTTCTTTCTTCATAGTGTTTAATCTTGGATGGGAAGACAAGCATTATTTTTCAGAATAATTTTGTAATTTTTGACTTTTTCTTCAGGCTAAAACTGAGCTTGGGACAAAGAAATGCTGTTATAAAGAAAATCATCAGGCAATGAGAGTATACTGGGGTGTGTTTTTGCTTTTCTAGCTTGAACTTGCTGTATTACAAAGACAGCATAGCACTGCAGATCTGTGAGCTGCCAGATTTCTGACTTTTTGAGTGTCAAATATAAAGGGGAATGCAAGAATTACAGAGTTTGGGTCTGAGTTCTGTATGAAAAACAAAACCTGCATTTTGTTTTCTGAGCTGGCAATGAACAGTTCCCCCTGGCCCTCTTGGGGAACATCAACATGGAGGTTCATGTTCATAATCTGAGTTTCCAGAGAAATATTTTCCTCTAGTTCTGGAGGTTCTCCTCCTTGCAGACTTTGGGAATATTATCACTTCTCTGTCTCTTGGGTGTAATGATTCTGTCTCCAGATGCAGTTGCTGCCCACTGAGCCTTTCTCTTGTTAGTGCTTGGTAATGGCACTGGAAGAGGCTACTCTATCTCCATCCACAAGGAGAATTTTTGGCAAAGGCAGGAAAGAGCCTCACAGCCTCCTTTACCAGCATCGTCCCTTTCGTCAACATCTTTAGATGGAAGGGAGAAAATCTTCCTTTTCTACCATAGTAGTTCCATATTAGGTACCAAGACAAGTGTTTGTCCCTCTATTTTCATGGAATAGCTGAGAGAAGTATAACTGACTGTAGTGTGGAGTTTTATTACAGACCTAAATCTTTGAGGATCAGTAATAGTTTTCCTTTTCCTGACAGAGGAAAAGGAAATAAAAAGTGAATGAGGAAACAAGTGCATAGGGATCTCTCCAATATCCTCAGAAAGCCATTGGGATACAACAAAAATAAGCATTACTCCTAGGAAACAGCTCAAGGGAATATGAAAGTGTAGATCTGAAGGAAAGAGAAAGCCTGTGGGAGGATCTGATCAACAGAGAATGGGCATCTGGGCTGTGAGGGCAGGATTCATGGGTTTTGCTATTCCACAAAAATTTAATTCACATAACTGCAAGTCTGAGCTGAGTGGCACAGAGAAGAAGAGGTTGTGTCATTCCTGGGAAAAAATGACCAAAAACTTACAGGTCTATTCTTTCCTCAGGATGTCTTGATTTTGTTTTTCCAGCAGTAGCTCATGGCCTGGGTCCCTGTGTGTGCTGCTGCTTACCAACTAAATCTTGTTCAAACTAGACCCTGAATGCTTCTCCTTTCTCTGGCATAAGTGGAACCAAGCCCTTGCTTAATTTGACCCTCAGATTTAACAGACAACAAGAATTAGGTTCAGTAAGATTGTTACAATCCATGTTATGATCCATGAGCTATGACTATGAGGGGAAAAAAAAGAAATCTTAGGAAGCTTGCACACTGATGAAGCAGTTCACAGAAATCCTGACTGGTAGCTTCATCACTGATGCCTGCTTTGATTGCCAGACTATCCCAAAAGCATTCTCACTACGAACTTAAGCATTTTCTTGTGCAGGCTTAACCCTTCATCTGTCCCTAAGGCCAGCAGAAACAAAGTGCTTCATTGGCAGCAGGCTGGTGGCTCTCCACCTGCCATAACCATCCTGTCTCTCCAGCTGCCAGCTGACTTTCAGCATTAGTCATTTAGATGGAGTTGAAAGTGGCAATTCCTACTTTGACCTGGCAGTTCAGGCTTCAATTTTCATGAAACTTGTAGGAACTTTATTTCATTGAGCCCTGCATGCCTCAAGTTTCAAACTGGTCATTAAGCTTAAAAGTTGTTGAGTTGAATAAGGGCATGGCAGATGGACAGAGGTCATGATCTTATAAGCTTCATCTCCTTTAGAACTGGGCATCTGAAAACTCAAGGACTGATTCAAAGAAAAGCAACAGCTTTGAATGCTCTGAAACCAAAGTAGCCATTTGGAAATGGAAGGGGGGTTTCATGGTCAGTAGCTTATCAGTGAAACTAGATTATCATTAGATTTTTCAAGTAAACATCTATCCTCGCATCAAAAAAGGTTTAGATAATATAAAAATTACAGTGCTTGTACAAAAAGTATTTCACTTTCATGTCAAATGAATTTTTCATGCAATCTCCTGCAGTAGAAGTGAAAGGGTGAAGTTAGTAGGATGGTTATCACTAGTAAAGGGCATGAGGGTTGGGAAGAATAGTGGAAAAGGGCACACGGAAAAAAAACAAACCATGGAGGAAAATTAAATCAAGTTAGGGACTATGCAGGAAAAGCATTTATTAAGCAAGTATGTGGATCTGCTGAGTACAGTTGTTGTGCTACTTTGAGTAGAATAAACAATGTTTCTGCCCAAGGGTATTTCTTACTGATAAAAGTCTGTGAGCTCAAGTGTGGCTAGAATGACTCAAATGGGATGTTTACGAGGTATGTAGATACAAAAGAATAAAATGATGAGGCAAGAAAAATAGTGTTGTGAATTTTAGAAACAGTGTCTTTTTGGGGTAACATTTTGCCTTCCATTACAATTCCTAAAAAAGAGCTACCATAGACAGAACTTGCAGAAAATAGAGGTATGAGATGGAAGGGAAAGATGAGAGGCAGATTCTTGTTTCTGTGAACACAGTAACCCTGGCACAGTACAGTAGCTGCCTCTGCAGACCAGCAGAGGATATGGCAGAGGGGAGGGAAACTCAGGGGTTAATTTCTCCTCAATGTTTCCTTCAAAAACCAAGAAAGAAAATATTGCTGGTTAAGTTCTGCAGCTGGATCCCAAATACCAATAAAAATCAGAGTGATGCTTCTAATGGTCCTTGTAGTAGAGTTTATCAACAATGCTGATATCACTGTATGAAATCTCCTCCTTCAAACTCGCTAATCTTGCTTGTGTATTTTTAATGACTATTGGCACAACCCTTCACAAAACTGTGAGAGCTGATGGAGATTTACTGAATGGATTTGCCTTCTGGGACTCCCACAATAATATGTGTGCTATTTTAATCTATTTTGACCTAAAATGGAGTGGTAGATCTTTAAAATGAGCTAGTGAATTCCTGTGCTAATTAAGATGGATCAAACAATGCACAGGAACTAATATTTACTAAATCTGTCTATGAAGCCTCAATTCTGAGAGCCCTCGTCACCTGTGGACTATTCAGCATCAGCCTCTAAAAATACTGCATTGCAAAACTGCTCTCTTACCAAAAAGAGATTACCTGAGTCGATGCTGAGATTGCTTTTAATGTGTGCTGGGCATTGGCCTCATGGCTTGAAATGCACTTCCCCTTGATCTACCGTCTGGGGAGGTTCATGCCAGGCAGTGAGGCTGGACAGAACATGCACATTGCTTTCTCATTCCAGTGCTGACAACTGAAAAAGGGCCTTACAGCCTTGTTTTGGCATTCTCATGGCAAGGAATGAATCCAGCAAATCTGAGTACCCTGTGCTGTCCTGTGCACGAGATGTAACACATCTTTTGCCTGACTGCTTCCAGGATTTTTGGTAGTTGTGTTTTTTTAAACTGAAACTTTCTCAGTTCTCAGCTTTTCAGTGTTTTTAAGAGAAAAAAAAAATCTTTCTGGGTTTCTCTACCTTCAGGTTGAGTGCTACCATTACTGTTGCCATTCAAAGCAATAATGCCAGGAGCAAATGATGAGTATGAGAAACTATAACATTTTAAGAGCTCTCTTTCACATAAGGAGGTATCTATTTACAACCTTTACTCTCCTAGGCCAGTTATTTTTGTCTGTCACTACTGGTAGAGCTTATCAGTCCTCCTTTGCAACAAGAAGTGATCGGAAAGGCTTAAAGCTTTGTTCAGCTGCTCAGCCTCAGTGTTTTGTGTGGTGCTCTGGTGCTGTGTTTTTATTAGCTGAAGTTCTTTGTCAGCACAGTGGATGCTGTGACTAATTTGGCTAATTATGGAAGAAAGGACTGTGGTTGGATTCTGCACTGGTGTTTTGAGCCTCAGCACAATGATTGAGTAGTCTGGGTTAGGCAGGCAGTTGGGTGGGATGATACCTTCTGTCCTTCAAATCAATGGGATCTTTTTGTTGCCCTTTGCTTCAGGCTTAACTTCTGAGCCAGTCTGTAATGTCTTGTACATGATTTTGTATGCAGAGCACCCCATGTGTCACTTATGAATGTGTGTCTTGGATAAATGGGAAAGTTCCTGCTGGGGCTTTCACACAGAGACATAGAGATGTTACTGGAACACTGCAGTACTGCCAAGTTTTTGTAATTTAGACAATTCTCACAGTGGTGGATTTTTTTTAATGAAGTTTCATATTGTTTTAAAGAATGAAATTTATTATTTTTGAAAAAAGAAGTAGAACTATTGTGCTCCTTGTTGCAGATTAACACTTGAAAAAGTGACTGCTGCAGCTGAACACCACCTCCCTCTCCATCACCCAACAACCCAGGAAACAATGAGGAAAAAAACCAGCATTAGGTTTAAAACATAAAATCATCTAAGGTTTTTTTATATGGTCTGTTTAAGATTCTGTTTTCTAAGGGTAAGAAACCCCATAACTTACAACTATTCCAATTTCCCAGTCCCAGATACTGATGAAGTAAACAAACACAAAATGAGAGGACAGAATGCTGCCTCAAGAAGAGCCACAGCATTCACAGTGCCCTCTCTCCTGATCATCACAGCTGGTATTAATTATAGGAATAAGACCTTATTTTCCTCCCAGCCTGATGTTGTTTGCCTGAATTTGCTCCCTCGGGGAAAATGTGTTTCTGTGAGGAATTCAGGAAACAATATAGGGATACTCATGGTCTCAAGGAGATGAAGCCCCTACCAGGGTGACTACAAGGCCTTGCTGCCCAGGGAGGGAGGGGAAGCAGCCTGGGAATGGCTCCCTCCTGCACAAGCCCTGCTCTGGGGTGAGGTGAGAGGCAGCAGTGCTGAGAAAATGTCATTCCCTCACTGAGGGCAGTGCAGGGCAGGCAGTGCCCTGCTATGTAGAGAGGACCAGCGTAAGGAGGGCAAAAAACCTGGAGTTTTTCAGGGAAGAGCAAGAAGAAATCATGATTAAATTTTAGAGTGGGAATCCTTCCCCTGCAAAGGGCTGCTCCACTCTTGTCTGTGTGGTCTGTGTGCAAAGTAATAAAAAATGCAGGTGTACGTGGTCTGCCATGTGAGATGAGCAATTTAGATACTTGTATGTCCCCAGTCCTCTTATCAGAGAACATTAGGTTTCAGCAATTTCCATTACTATTTTTGTCCTTTATTGTGTGCAAACACAAAAGGATTTTAATAACAGCTTATGCTGCTTGGAAGGCCAGAGAGCTTGATGTCTCATTTTCACCAGTTCATCTAATGCCATTTTTACAGGTGGACCATATTGCTCCAATAGAATCAAGTCAAGTTTTTTATAAATACTTTTTTTAAAAAAAAAAAGATTGAATAGTTGCAATTGTTGGAGAAAGGTGCTTAGATACTGGGTTAGGAATTTGCCGGATCAAAGTAGCAGTTAGGATGCCAGGGAACTCATCCAAATCACTGCATAGCTGATATTCTTTAGGGAATACTGCACTGTTTTGTATACAGAACTCTTGGTTCCAAGTAACTTAAAACCTGAAGAATTTAAATGATTACAAATATATGGCTGTATCTCTGAAGGTGTTGAGTGCCCACAACTCACGTGGGGCTGAATGCTCTGACACTGAGGCCCTTTATGCCACGATGGTGATATCAAAGGTGTTCAGCAGCAACAAAGGCCACTGGAGGCCCCTTTGCAGCATCAGGCTGTGACAAAGTCACTTGGGTGCAATTGGGCTCTCGGCCCATTTTCCTGGAAACACTCAGCACCTCCCAGGAGCAGGCTGACAGAGGAGGGGCTCTGGCAGGGAACTTCAATTATTTGTGATCTCAATTACACAATAAATATAGGGGATGGATTTGGTTGTGCGTTTGGTTTTGGTTTTTAACCCATGAGAAGCTGTGGGGATTGTGACTGGACTGGTGTCCTTGAGATCTAGACTGCAAATACAGGGCATGACAGTTTCTGTGCCCTGGTTCCAGTGCCAGTGCTCAGTCTGAGGTCAGGGAGGTGGGAAACTCACCCACAGCTTTGCTGTGCTGGAAGGTGCATCCACATGACTCTGGTGTAGATGGGGAACAGTAAAGGTAGCAGTGCAGCAGGCTTCTCCTTTCTCCAGACTCAGTAACTGACAGGGGAGCTGATTTTCCTTATCCACTTGCACAGCCAGAGCTGGAGAAATGCCAGAGAACTGAAATGTTTGCCCTATTCATGCAGGTGTTCAAGGACAGGTGGACAGGGCTTGAAGCAACCTAGGGGAAGGTGTCCCTGCCCATAGGAGGGGGTTGGAACTGGGTGATCTTTAAGGTCCCTTCCAACCCAAACCATTCCATTCCACAATTCTATAATTTTCATATCTTTTGCTTGGAGTGTTTAAGTTTTTATTTAAAAAACACACTTCTAAAATAAGTCTTTGGGGGAAGGTTTATGAAGGGCAGAAGTGTGGAAATTAAATGGCATTAGCGAACTCCTTTTCAATATTTTCTTTGAGAAAACTGTTTTTTGTTTAATGATACAAAAAATCCCCTGATTCAGCCACCAAAACAAGACAGTGTGGGGAGTGGAGGGGAGGGGGTCTCCATTATACTTAAGACTGAAACACAACTGCCTAGAAGTCCAGAACTGCAGAGCATCCTTTTAAGACGAGGTGTAAGGAATGCAAGAGCCTGGCCCACAAAATCAGGTAATATCCCTTCTGACCTCTGCTGACACACCTGGGACTGTGAGCAGCCACAGCTGGCAAGGGCCTGAGCCCAGGGATTGTCCATGGCAACACATCCCTGTGTTGCTGGAGTGCTGGAAGGGCTGTGACTCACAGCCACGGGACCCACGTGTCCCAGCCCTGAGCGTTTGGAGCACGAAAGGTTGACCCATTCACAGAACCATGTGGCTGCAGGCCAAACGTATAACCTTGACTACAGTGCCCTTTCCAGAGACTGATTGTGGTTTTCTCATTGTCTGACAAGCTTCCTATTTCCTGTACCAGTTGTAACAGCTGAATATTTTCTAGGTTACCTAACCAAGCTCCTGCAGAACCACACAGCCTATGCCTGCGATGGGGAGCACCTGAGCCTGCACTGTCCTCGGCACTCAACCATCAGTGTTCAGTCAGCATTTTATGGGCAAGACTCCCACATGTGCAGCACTCAGGAGCCTAAAACCAGGATGGCAGAACCCAGAAACTGTGTGGCACCCACTTCTTTGCAGGTACCACACGTTGTAAAGGTCCTTAATGTACAGAATGTTTCCATGCAAAAATGTTTGCAACACCGAATGAAATGACAGCATACTTATGTCAGTTTACCATCAAAAATGTTAGAGCTGAAAGGATTTATCTGACCAGGAGGATATCACTATATGATTGTGAGAGCTTTGTAGATTGCCTTGGAAATCCCATTCTCAAAGTTCCCTCAAATAATTCCTTTCTAATTAAGGGCTGGTTGTGACTGAGCTGGCCAATCTTAATCTATCACACAGGCCCACCTTGTCCCAAGGAGAGAATACAAGCATTGGACAGAGCTTGTTTACTGAAGAAAATTGTATTCTGGTTGGCATCTGGCTTGTTCCATGCCTGTCTTTCCTCACTGAAAGGGCACAGCCACAGCTAAACAGCAAATCCTAAGTATTCTTGCAGACATATGCATTTCTATGAATACCTGATCTGTATCAGCAATATCCTATGGTTTATTTGCTAGACCTGCTTAAGTATAGAGTAAAATCATTTATACTTCACTAGTTATTACTTTCTGCTCTGGAGACTTTTGTAACAAGACTTAGAAGGTCTGACTTACACTTCTATCAAAGTCTTGTTTCATCATACTGAAAAATACCCAGTGTTGAGCCAAATTCAATAAATCATTGCAAAAATGAGTAGTAAGTAGATTTTGAATGTGTTCTGGTGGTAAAACTGTAGTAGATGCTCTACAGAAGCTTTGGTGAACATTTGAAGCTTTGATGAACATTTGCAACATTGGTGCCTGTAGCAGACACATTCCTTCTTGACAACAGGGAATGTCTCTTCCCTCCCACAGTGAGTTGAAGAGTTCTGTGGAGTGGTTTGGTGGTACTGATTTCTCCAAAATCAGAATTAGGGAAGTTTTATAAGTGCCTATAAGATACTGCAATTTCTAAAGACATTCCAAACATGACCTATGGACTATGTGAAAGTACATCTCACCAAAAACAGTAGGCCACATGCATCCTTGATGTCATTTTACTGACTACAGTGAGGTGACACCAGTGATTGTTTCGAGCTTGTGAGGTCTCCATGGGCAGTTTTTTCTGTTGAGTATAATAAACACAGAATGGGATAACTGCTGTATAAACTATCATCATCACTCAGGCAATGGCACTGATCAAAGGCATGGAAGCATTTTGGCGAGGCTAAGAACGTGAGAGATACAAACACTCTGCATCTCAGGAAATTCTGATTCTGTCAAGGAGAAGGGACACATCTTGTAAACTGTTTTCTTACAAAAGAGCACCAGTGATCTCACCCCTCCTCCCCTCCCCTTTGGAAGCCCATCTGCAGTCCCACAGTGGGACTGCCCTGCAGCCAGGAGAGAACACAGGCACATTTTACATTAGAGGGATCCCTGCAGAGCTGGATCTGTCTCCAGATATTAACAGCCTGCTGCTGTTTGGAGTGTCATTGTTTGGTTTTGTGTCGTGCTTGTGCACAGCAACATGACAGAAAACGCTGCTGCTGTTTGCATTAAGCAGGAGAAAATAGGAACAAATGCACAGGAGGTGATTCAGCTCAGGTGCAAACAGAAGGTGACTCCGTAGGGGACAGCTCTCCACTTACTAAAGATATCCATATTTCACTGGTCTGTTCCAGAACCATCCCAATTAAGGAGGAGTTATTTGTTTGACTTGCAGCTCTGTAAAAGAAGTGACTTATCAAATTAAGCCTGATGTGCTTTGCCTTCCTTTTAAAACTCTAATTTAGAGTGCATTTAATGCTCAAAAAGTGTTGGACACAAGTCCTCTTCTTCTGCCAATGGGAGCTTTGCAGGATCACTGCAATGTACTGCTAATGTGTGTCACTGCTGCTGGGAGGGATGGCTTCTAGGGACAATCACTGACATCCAGCCACTGCCAACTTCCTTTCTCAGCCTGGAAATAGGAATGCAGCTTGTGCTGTTACAGTGGCAAATTTGCGATCTGGCCTCTGGGTATGACAGAGACACCTTCTGATGAGAAACAAGGCAAAAATTCCCATAGATTTTGTGGGACTAACTAAAACTATCAGAGAATGGTATCTTACAGCTACTCCTGATAAGAGCAGGGTGACCTAGGGATAACACTCTCCTTGTCACAGCCTGCTGTGATTTTAGACGTGAAAAATTCTGGGCACAACAACACAGACTATCCATAAATGGTGTCAGGAAAGCCCTCTCTAAACTGAGCTTTGAAGGTGAGTAAGAATTTCCTGAGTACACTGCTGCATTTTAAGTGGTGTTTTTTAGGTGCTTTGGCTTGTGACTGTTAAAAACTGGGCACATACTCACCTTGGGCAATGTCTTCACATATTCTGCAGCTGCAGTTCCAAACCCACTGTAGAAGTGGGAGCACCAGTATGAGCAGCAGGAGTACTCAGGCCTTCTGCAGGACTTGGAGACGGCCCACGTGGCCCTTTGTGTGTAACACTGCTGATCTGTGTGTTGTCCTCCTCTGTTGCCACTCCCAGGGCAGCAGCACAGTAAGAACCAGGATATATTGCTGGGTCAATAAATTTAGAGTAATTATGGCCTTAGAAAAACAACATTAAAAAAAAAACAAACCACAAAACAAGACAAGGAGGCTGAGGATAGACAGGGATATCTGTGGTGTCCAATCAAACAAATCCTGAAATTTGCTCAAGTGGCAAGTCAAGCAAATATCTGATCACTGTGTAACTGCAAGCAGGAAAGAAGTGTCCCTCAAGCAGGAGGTTGAACGCGTGGCTTAAACATAGGGTTGGGCTTCAGTGTAATTCAGCACACCATGCCATCAGTTAGAACTCTCAAAAGAAGGTTATTACACAGCATGATCAGGTATACATACATAAATCAATATGCAGTGGTTAAAAATACCTTTTTTTGAGTTGCCAGGCTTCACCTGGACATTGCACTCCCATAAATGTGCTCATGAGTATGTGCCTCAGGCACACCAGGGAAAAATCTGGGGGCCCTCTTGCTCTGGGCTCTGCACCACCAAGGCTACGGTGGCACTCAGGGAAATTTGGCTGACCACCCTGGAGGCAGAGGAAAAGTGACAAGCAACAGTAAACTCGTAATATCCTAATTTGCCATGAACATTGCTGTGATGAATGTGTTCCCATAAACTTGGCCATGACTCCAAGTCCAGTAGAGTTATCACCTAGATCCAATGACATGGATGTTTCTTGTGTGTTTATAGCCAAAAAGTTGTGATTTTTCTCCTGTATAGAACAAAGTGCAACTAAGTGTGCTCGTTGCTGTATAGCTTCATACCTTGTTTTCAAGTCTACCCTTTTTGCCCATTGTTCTAGAAAGTGCTGGATGAATGCCAAAACCTGAGATCCTGCCAACTCCTTGTCAATAGTCGAGTTTTTGGCCTGATCTGTGTCCAGGGACTACTAAGTTCCTCCTTGTCTCCTTTAAATGCAAACCTAGTAAGTAATCAATGTCAGGCAAATGTGTTTTTCTGTGTGTTTTGTTGATTGTTTTGGTTAAAATGCCACTGCATGAGGCTTGCATAAATCTGTGTGAAGCTCTGGGGCTCTTGGGTTGATAGCAAATTGTTCTTTTCTACTTTACCTTAGCTCTCCACTGTGTTTGCAGCTTCAGGGTGCTTGCTGCCAATTTCATGACCAGTGTATTTTGGCAGGGCCAGCTGTCAGACATCAGACTAGAAAGAAAAAATGTTTTGGAAATTATTTTTAGAGAGATAGCAATGATTATGTCACATTAGAGAGACAGAGCTGAACACCAAAGCCCGTTGCTTGGGCTGAGGATCCAAATGATGCAGAAGGCATCACAGTAAAGAATATGCAAAATTACTTAAGGAGCTGAGCCCAAAGCTTTCAAAGATTCAAAAATACCTCCCACTTACAGAATAATGGCCTGATGATATACATGCTGACTTTGTTACAGCGTTTATTGTACAATCACCTGTGATTTGTGAAGGTGTTTGGTGTTGATGTGTCAAGGGGCAAATCCTGTCTCAAAGAGAATCCACTTCGTAAACATGAGAAAGTGGAAGAACAATAAAGTTTCATTTTTTGGTGTTTTTAATTGTTTTTTTCTTGTTGCTATTGTATATGAGAACAAGACCCAGTAGCCTGGGGGCTCAGCTCTTCTGGCAGCTAATCCCCAGTGTGGCTGAAATGGGTCTCAAAGAAAACAGCTGAATGATGATCTATGGGTAGATTCACTGGCCAACTCAGAAACACCATCCCACAATCACAGGAAGAGCACTAAAAGGATTATCTTTAACCAGAGCATTAAGGCAGACACGACTGGTGAAACAGAAGTAGGTGGCAGGCAAACTGAAGGGCCAATACATGCAGGGTGTAGAAGTCAGAGCAGAGAGATGAGAGGCAGATGTTACATTTGGCAAAGCACTGACACAAGAACTCCCAGGGGATACACTGGGCTAATTACTGGGGGGTGGGGGGGAAAGTGCCTGAAATTTTAAATTTTTATCTGTTTTAATGTATCAATAGCTTAATTTTTTTACACATTGCAATTACTGCATTATGACTAGTAGATGGATTTGAATATCATAGCTGTGTCTGTGTCATTAGAAATCTCTTTTTACTAACCAAAAGTGAATTGGGAATGTGTTTGTTGCTTTCAGAAGCTGCTTAATATTTTTCCCCATTGGAAGTGAGCTTCTTTGAGTACATAGTATTTTCTGTGATCTGAACTTTACAAAAGCTGGTCAAAAGTGGTTTAAGAGCAAGTGCTACCCTTAGGATTGAGAAATAATCCAATTCCAGTGCAAATTACATGATTTCTTGTGACAGGAAATATATATTTGTAGGTAAGATACCAATATTGTTAGGCTTGGCAGTGGAAAACATCTTTACTCAGGAAATCACTTGAGTATAACTTGTATATTTTGCAGTCTCCTTGCCTTCCAGTGGGCACTTAAGCAAACTGCCTAAATACCTCAGTTTTTCATCTGTTTAGAATTATTGGTGCTCTGTCTCTGCAGAGATCTCTGTTGAAATCTTACTCTGTCTGATACCACTTGGGAGTTTGTCTCTCTTGTCTGTACTTCCACAGTCCCTCCAGCACAGCCACAGCCACAGAGCACAGCTTTAGCCTGTCAGCCCTTGGGCAGAGTCCCTGGGTTTTGGCATGATCTGTACAGGTGTATGGTATGGCAGAAGTGACAATCTGCTGCAGATATCAAGTATTTTTTAAAATCACTCTTTTTCAGACTTAAACTTGTGGCTGTTGATGAGCTCAAGCGGAAGAAGCTGAATTGTAACCAAGAATATTAATCCATTGTTTTATCTGTTCTATTCTGGATGAAACAATAACAGATTTTTTAATGAATAGACAGGACACTTTCTCTCTCCCGTTCCAACACCCACACTCCACTCACAGGGATACCACTCACTAACAATAAGGTTTCCCTTTTCTCTTGCTCAGCTCAGGAACCTCCTTTTCCTGTTTTCATATTTTTGAGGACAAAAAAATTGGAGGAGAAAAAACTCTTCTCCCTGGCCTTATCTACTATAAAAATGTTTGCCACCACAGCTAGACCAGGAAGATTTGAGGAGGTAAAATAACACAGGGAGGGCGACTGCTTAGGCCAGCAAGAGATTCCTTGGCCAGATGGAGATTTTAGCTGGTTCTCCAGGAGGGATGAGCCATTCTGAGTTCCCCACGTGTGTGCTGGGAGTGCTGCCCCTGTGCCTGTGCCAGCTGAGCAAGGGAGAGGGAGTATTTTTCTCAGGCTCCTGGTTCACACTGCTTTGTCAGCAAAACTTTCCAGTGAGCCTGTGCTGGATAGTGACACTCAGGGAAACCCCCTGACCTTGATGAAGCCCTACACATACAGCTGGGAGCAGTGTCTGGCTCAGCATGGGAGCCCTTTCCCATGCCTTGATCCTCCCATTCTGTCCCTCACCCAGCGCTGTCTCCGAGCGATGCCAGCCCTGCCCATGATTGATGAGTCCCAGAGCAGCCGAGGTGGGCACAGAGCAACAGTGTCCTGGGGAGGCACAGGAGGGAAGGATGAGGCTTGTCCTGTGGAGCAGGAGTGGAAGGCAAGGCAGGAAATCAGGCAGGAAGGCGGGAGGCTTTTCTACCGGAAGAGAAGATTGTCAAAAGTTATTTTTTTTTATTCTGTTCAAAAAGGAGCCCGAGGCTCTGGATAATCACATGGGAGCCATTCAGTTGGAGGAAGTGCTCTGCTATTGACTCAGTCTCTGTTGTACTGGTGCCACATGTCACTCACAACAGCAAATGCAGAAAAGCTGGTTTCTGTCATGCTGCTGTTTACTATTAATAGCCCAGCTGAATAAATTCCTCATGTTACCTTATTGCTGTTTGCTTCTACTTTAGCTGAATACAAAACCAAATCAGCATGTGAGAACCAGGAACTGAAACTCCACTGCCAGGAATCCAAGTTCCTTGTCATCTACTCGGCCACCTATGGCAGATGGGCACACAAGGAGAGTGCCTGCTCGGCAGAGGTGGAGCACATCCCCTCCTTTGGTAGGTTTGTACATTTCTCACAGACCTTCTCCAAGCAGGTGCACGGACAAGAGGGAAAACAGATGGGGAGAAAGCTTCAGGCACAAGAGCAATGGCATTTTGGAAGGGTCAGTGATTGAAATGTAAGAGAAATTATTGCTGAAGCTCAAACGAATTGCCCAGTATGAGGGAGGAATATTGAGAAAGAAATGCAGCAAAGTAATAAACTTTCACATAGTTATTCAGTCCTTAGTATGATTAACATCAAAAGGTAGTTCTATTGCTTGTCTTGAACTTATGTGACGTGTACTAAATATCAGCTCTTTGCCTCTCTTCTTCCTCCAGCTTCTGACAATGAGGAGGTGACCCTGACACCGTGTTTTACTGGTTTCTTCTTCTCTGATCCCTTCTTCTGCCAGATCTTCCTTGCCTTAGTTGCAGACTGTAAGGAGAGGATCCATAGGGCAGGGTCCATTGCTTGGATGCTGTTGTATGACCAGAGTCCAAGGCTGTGATGGTATACCAGGAAATTAAATGTGCATGGGACTTCTCTCTCCAGCAGGCAGCAGTGTCCTATGCACGTAGTACTAAACTGACTAATACGTTCAGTGGTTGTCACTGAAGGCATGAAGGTAAATTTTCATGCCATGGAGAAAGCATGAGGTGTGTGTGCTGTTCAAATCCCTTAGTACCACACAGGGAAGGGCTTGTGTGATGGGTGCCAACCCTGTGCAAAGGTTGAGAATTGCTCCTAAGAAACATACTGCAAGTGTAATCTGTGAGAGGAATCTGTGAACATCAAGATCAATAATTAATCTTAAAAGTAATTTGTCTGCAAGCCAATGATTCTCTGTAGTTACATATATATTATTAATGATGCATTGGCTGAAAACTGTAATCTGTTCTTAGACAAGGATCTATTTAATATTGCCACGTCTGTGTTTCACACTGGCTCTCTTGTGTGGGCCTACACGAAACTTAGCTCTGCCTGTCTGTGGAGGAAATACTTTATCAGGTCTCTGACAGACCCACACATCCTTCACCATAGTAGTGTATGATACAAGGCAGGGCAAAGATGGCTCAGCTGATCAAGAAAGGTTGCCATCAGATGTACATCTTGCACTCCATTCACCTCTAAAAACCACTCACTTGCTGCTAATGTGTGCACTCACAGTTCACATGTCAAAATTCTGCAAACTCTTCTTACTGGATGAAGTTTCCCAGGATAGAGAAGGAGTTTGCAACACAGACAAGCTTTGCTGTGGCCCTTGTATACAAGTACTGCTGGAGTAACACCCTGGCTGTTGCTGGTTTTGTGTTCTGTAAAGCAACCCAAGACATTGGTAATAGGAGAGAGCAAAAAACCCAAGACAAACCCAAGTAGATCTAGATTTAGAAGACTCCCTACTCATCCAGTGGGGTTTCTGAGCCAGTTTAATAGTGAAAACCAGCTTCTGCAGTTGTCCAAATGCCTGGCACTGGTAAGACTGTACAGAACTTCCAGAGAGCAACTTCTCTGTTTTTCCAATATTATAAAACCTTCACAAGAAAATTCTGGGTGTGGTTTTGTAGCAGATGGTTCTGCTTTAATCAATCTATTGTGCACAGCACCAAAACAGGGAAACAGCATTTTGTTCCTATGTGAGCTGTTGCCTTTTCTGACCCATTATCTCTTTTATATTTGTACTAGCATGTGCATGAGGAAAGAGAAAATGTATTGGCCAGAAGTTAAAGGACTGTGCCAGAACAGGTTACCGTAGAGAGCACAAGGAAGATTCAGGTCAACAAACCCCTCTCAAATAATAAATTACTCCTGCTAATACATGAAAATACTTGACAGGATGCTTGGTGGGGGATCACCTCTAGCTGCAACTTGCAAGCAGAACACTGCAATATCCTTCCTAGAAATTTCACCTGGTCAGATATGTATCCCCTACAGCACAAGTGACCAGCACAGCCCTCTCTTTACCTGGTCCCACTTTTGGTAGGTTGAGAGGGCAGATGGAGGATCTCATGTGACTCTCATCACAGCTTGCACCATGGCATGACATACCTTGGGGCTGGGTTTTGTCCTAATCCCCTGTTTCCAGTGGAATTCAGCTAAGAGAGAGGGGTGTCAGCAAGGCAAGCAAGGGGAATTTTCAAAATACTGAACGTTCTTTCCAGTCCAACAAGGTGTCGTCATTTTTTCACATAACAGCATTATGTGATGCTGTGATTTTTGTCTTTTTCTTTCTTTATTTATCAGTATTGTGTACAATTTAAAGGCCCTTTCATAGCTTATTCACTGACAGTGATTAAAAAGCTTTTGATTTCTGTCTCTTACTGTTCTCTCTTCCTAGTGTGAGCCAGTCCCTTGGGAAAGTGTCTTGAGAACAGAAGTAACTGCAGTGAAAGCACAAGTGGCTGTAGGCAGATCTGGGAATGTTTACACACTGCCTTGGCATTTTGGGTGTGGGAGACAGCAGTCAAATGAATTTTGTGGATATAAAAGTAAAGATAAAATAATTCGATTTTGCTTCCAGCACAACAACCCTGAAGTCAGTTCTCTCTGTGTGCACAAATCAGATATGAAAAAGTCTGTGTCAGCCTGAGGAAACTGGGAAACTTAGTAGGTGTTTTGGGCCCCAAAAGGTGCCAGTAGGAGCCATTACCTCCCTTGGCCTCAACAAATCTTGTCAAGACACAACTCCCTTAAAGGAAGATGTGTTCAGAGCAGTTAAAGGATAAGGAATGATTGTTTGAAGAGACCAGCCACACCATTTTTAGAGTCCACCTAACTTTCTGCAGAGATGAACAGGGAAGGTCAGATTTGGCTGTTGGAAGCTGCTTGAAGAAGTCTGAGACACACATCCATTAATGTTTCCTTTACCAGCAATTCCAGGGCTTTCCTGTGTCTAGTTTTTTATAGCTCAGATTTTTTAACTGTTTGGAAAAAACAGACTTGTCCCTCAAGTCTAAAAAAAGCCCAGGAACTCCGGCCTGTGCACATGCAGGAGCAGGGTGCCTGGTTCTGCTGTTCCCAGCAAGTGGGGAGGTCCACTTGTCCCTTGTCCTTGGTGTTGGTGGGATGGATTCCCCACTTTGCACAGCAGGAGGAGAGAAAAGTCAGGTCTGGGGTTTTTTTGTACAAAATAGTGAGTTAGTTCTGAACTCAGAGCTGCCTGTAAATCCAGCCAGGCAATGGGCTAATCTCCTGCAGGCTTCCAGGCTCTCAGAGCAGGTACTGCAGGGAGAGGGGAAAGGGGGCAGCTGTTCAGAAAGCCTCAGTGCTGGATTCACTTCCAGGGAATGGCCTGTGCTGGCACTAAATAGGATTTTTGGCATATCATCTTGCCTTGTTTACTGACAATACTTGGACCTGGAACATAAAGGTATCAACAACACTTTTCCCAAGTGGTGCTGATGATATTGTGTGTTTCTGCTGGAATCAGCCGTTCAAATGGCCCTTTTCTGATGCACAGGCCATGTGTGCCATGCTCTTGCATAAATTATCATATCATTATGGTAACTTTCTTTAAGGAGTCTGCAGCCTCAGCTTGCTCTGAACTCCACAGTCTCCACTTGTCAGTTCTTACCCTCAGAGCTGATATTTGGGCTCCACAAAGCACAAGCCATTCTGATTTGGAGGTGTGAAATCTTTGCTTTCAGTTGATTTTAAAAGCGAGCTCCTTATTCTTCTGTGGGTGGGCATAGCCCAGGACACATAAATCAACAGAAGGAGCTGTTGGGGTTTGAAAGCAAGGAGCAGCTGGGCTCCAGGGTGACAAATTGTGGAGGGTTTTTGGGGGTTTTTTGATTTGGTTTTTTTGTGTGCCCTGGTCCTTCACCAGCCTGTTACTTATTATGTCATGTGCATCTACATTTGAGACACATCTCCTACCCTCTGGGTCCCGATGCTCACCCTGCGCATTGTGATGTGGGAGAACAAGGCAGCTGGAAATCTTTGGAGAGGGTGGGACAGGATGCTGTCACCAGTTTGGCACAAAATGCTCCATCACCTACCTGCAGGTCTTGTGTGGCAGGGTGGAAAGGGAGGGAAAGCTACTCCTGTCTGAATTGAGAGAAGCTTTAAGAAACCACAAGACAAATTGCTTCTCATTAAAGCCTGAATGATTTATGGCGTGTCATTTGCATACCAAAACTTTCCCAAACAAAGCTAATTAGGGAGCTGAAAGAGCTTTTCCTTCAGAAACAAGGCTTTCTACTCCAGCTTCAGTTCAATTGGATGGTTTATTACTGCACTAAGAACCTTGTCCTGACACCCGTGTCCCCATGCCATCCGTAGGGGTGTCTGGAACAAAAGATCCACCAACAGGCTCAGCTTCTTTGGGAGACAGATATGAGGAATGGAGTGATTTCCCAGCCACACACTGCTACCCTGTCCACCACGGCATGCCACCAGCCTTTTTAGCTGCTGGGAATGTGCCTTTCAAGAGGCAGTTCATTGCAATGGATGTAAAGTTTAACAAGCTCCACAGGCACGGGTAGCTCGAGCAGCACTCGGATAGCCAGAAAGAAGCCACACTGCCTATTTACATTCATCTCCTGGTTAGTGGTTTCTTTGGGGTTGTTCTGTGGGACTCCTTTACTCGATACAGCACTAAGAGCTCTCCTCATTCAGTCACTGGAATAAGGTGTTTGACCAGAAGGACAGTAAGTTACTGAAGTTATTCCCATCAGAGCTGCTGGGAAAACTAGTGGGAAGGCAGAAAGGATGCACATTAACCAGACAGAGAAAAAACAGAACATTTTTTTGACTGAAACACTAAACCTCAAAATATTTTTAGAATGCAGGAAGTTGTTAAATAGGGTTTTTTTAAGTTAGAGGCCTTTCCAGTTAACGCCTGTGGTGTCCTGCAAAAGCAAACCAGGCGTGGTTTACATTTACTGACCTGTGACACCAGGTAAGCCCTGGGAGGTTCTTCAAAAACTGGCCTGCCAGGAGCCTGCAGGTATATGACAACTGGCTCCTGAGGCATGGATAGAGATGATAAGAAGCTATTAACTCTCACAGAAACAAGATCAAACATCTACCAAAGGCAAAATGAAACATGTACTTGCTGTATCACTGAATTTGTAGAAAACCATCAACACAGCAGCCTCCTGGGTTTTTAAGGCACCAAAGTAGCTCCCAGGGCAGGAAATTCTGTAGAAAACATAATTCAGTTTGCTGTTGTGCTCCTAATCCATTCATTTATGAACCACGTGATAAATCCTCCTGATACTCTCCTGTTGTTTTTGCACTTGCCAAAATAAGCTGCTGGCTGCCTAAAATGTCCATGCAAATATATCCTTATTCATCTGAAATCTCCAGGGAGGGGAACTAAAACTGCTGAGTTAATCAGAACTGCACCATCCTTTATGTCAACCTTCCCTGCCTTCCCAGCACCTCTTGGGACACACAGGCATTGGGATTTTATGTTTCTGAGAAGTCAAAGGAAGAGCTGCTCTCAAAAAAATACATATCCAAAGTAACCAGCAAGACCTTGGCCAAACACATCAGCCCAATATCTCCTGATGGCTCTGCTCAGGTATAGGACTTACTGAGTGCTGGTGTCAGGGGATTAAGTCTAAAAATCACGAATCTATCAATCTTCTTTTTCAAGAACTCAGTCTCAAACCTCCACTTCTTTTCAGTTTTGGGGAACCTTTGGCGTATCTTTGCAAACACTTTCTACCTCTAAAGAGGCACAAATGAAGGTGACCACATCTCACCCTTTATTAGAGAAAGAGGGACTGTTTTAATGCCCAGAGAACTTTGTTTTCAGGCCTCCAGAGTGCCCTTGCCTTGGAAGCCTGGAGACATACCTGTCATTAAAGAAAGACACAAAATGCCTGGGATGATGCTGACTGGAAGCAGCAGCCTCAGAGAAGTTACTTGCTCCAGACTTGTAAATTCTGCATCTTTCTATTTAGAAATGAAACTAAAGTGTTTATGCTTTGTGGCTTGGAGTTTACCACATATCAATACTGGGAATTTTAGAGACATTTAGAGACATTTAGAGTCTGACTCACTTGATTTCGGTTTCAGTGCAAAATCCATTTTTGGAAATCACATGTTTCCCTGGCTAAATATTGACCCTGTTCTGACCTCTTCATAATAAATCAAACCCACTTTTAATACCCTGATCTTCCCTGTAGCTCAAGCTGTTGTGACACAAAAATTGATCTTGCCTGACTTGAACAGAAATTAAGCAACCAGTCGACTCAACTTGGTAACCCAGAGGCCAAGAGAAAGCCTTGCAAACAGCATTTCATCTCCCTTGATTTGCACACTTGTCTTGAGATGGAATAGATGGACAGCTGTTTGGATGTGTTTATTTCTTCAAGATGTCCTGAAGGGAACATAGAGACCTTATACTGGGCACCCCTTTGGAGCTTGACATGACTCTTACTTCACCTGGAACTCAGCATGGGAGAATTACCTTGCTGCAAGTTCACATTTTCATTGCAACTGACTTTCTTGCATTGACAAATCTTAACTCTGAAATCCTTCTTAGACAAACTTATGCCTGAGATCAGATTTGTATCTCTAGTCGTGTATTCAGCAGCTCTCATTTTGGGTAACACCATGTGTTTTGTGTTTATTGTATGTATTTTTCTTTCAGACTGTTTGTCTTACACAGCACTGGAAGTTTTATCAAAAAGGTGTTCTGGGAAGCAGAGATGCAAAATCATTGTCAGTAGCCAGGATTTTGGAAGCCCATGCCTACCCGGAGTGACAAAATCCCTCAATGTCAGCTACTCATGTGGTAAGAGCAAAGGCACCATCATTTTCAAGCCCTCATTCTGTTTGCAAAGCAAAACTATGAGAAGCACACACATCTGGACACTAAACCTTCCTAAATCTCTGTTTTCACATAGGAAGTTTGTGACAAACATACAAGAACCACCAAAATATGTGAACAATCCCATGGGTAGAGCTACATCTAATGAAAACTTGGGCATTAAGGATTTTCTTCCTATATAAAATGCAATTGACAATGAAATAAAAAGCACGTGTTTCAGTATTTTTGAGAAATACTATCACAGTTAGGCTCTGCTCTACAGAATTCCCCTGCAACAGAGCTGGGAAAAACAACCTGGCATTGCCTGGCATCTGGGCAGGTAAAGTAAAGCAATCCAGCATAACTGAAGCAGTGTGTACAAACCCAGCCCTGAAACCTGACTCTCCTGAGCACACCTACAATTTTTCCCTTGCCAGAGGGATGTCCTTTCTCATGGAAACAGAACTAAAGGTTCATGAAAAGTAAAGGCTTGAGGTTGTACATCCCTTGAAAGCCTAGAGCCTATTTCAGGTCATTCCTTAGACAAGAGGGAACAGTTTTCCATGTTGTTTGCTATTTTCATAAGGGGAGAGTAGCATTCCCTAAAATTCTTCAATGGGAACAGCTCCACGGGGACATACTGGAGTCCTCTGGCTGCATGTCTAGTAAGTAATGGTCAAAGGGCATGGGGTTTTGGGAACAGTAGTGTAGGACCGATGGCCAGATCAGCATGTACCTGAAGATCAGAGGAAAATGATCCTTGGCTGCTGCTTTGCTGGCATGGGAGATTCTCAGTCTGCCTGTGAGTTGGTTGGAGAGGCAGTGCAGTAATTCAGCTTCCTATTGGAGAGAGCACTAGTACGTTATATTATTGTGCAGTTCCCTTCATGAATAAGTTAAAGGGATTCTCTTAAGTTAGCATGAGGATAATTACAGTAAGTCACTACTTCTTGCATGTCCCTGCACCAGAAAAGCAGAGTGAGTTTGTTTGCACTGGAGTTACACATTCTGTTATTAGGGAAGTGGTTTTGCAAAACACGTGGGTAATAAATAGTGTTCTTGTGTGTTGCTGGCACATTTGGGAGAGCTTTTCTTCTGCCAAAACCTACTGAGCTGTGGAATCTGAAGCATTAGCCAATGATTTGCAGATCTGATTATTTCACACATAATTTAATGAACATGGGAAGAGTTTGGGCATATTCTAAAACGACATTTTACATTCTTCTCACTAGAAGATCCCTGCTAACCTGACACTTCCCAATATAATGCCAGTAGGCCTTCCCTTGAAGTGACAGGGGCACAGCTGAGCAGACCACAGGCTGTGCCACACTTGAAAGTATTTCCATCATGGTCAGGAACATGAAAAAAAAATCCAAACTCCCCGCCTCAGTGGTCAGCAGCTGTTTTGGCCTGGTGTGTCTGGCTGCAGTTTTATTTTTGCAGTTAAATTCTGACAGCAAAAGCATCACAGAAACCAGGAGGTCCTGGTTTCTCTGTCTCAGTGCCCCTGATGACCTGCTCAGCACCATCTCCTGTCTGCACAAGGTGGCATTCCTGGCTCTTGCTGAGATTGGGCTTGAGAGTCACAGAATTGCTCTCTTCAGGGTTCCTGACACCCTGTGGTGTATCCACACTCCTGGGATGTCAGAGTCTGCCTGTGGGCTGCTTTTGGTGACTGACTTCCACTCTACCTAACAAAGCAGTGCTGGCACAAGTTGTAGTACAGATGTGATTATCTTGATAAAAATTGTTAGTTCTAGTACCAACTATTCCATTCAGCGACCTGGTGCAGCATATCCAAGTTAAAACTCCTCATAATGAAAATGGGCAGTGCAAGCAGACAGGAGCTTTTTCTGTTTGTATTGTTCTGAATTAAACATTCCCCTAAAACAACTGTTTGAATAGCATAGGGGGAAAGGAGCAAGGAAAGTCCTGAGAAGTTCCCCCTGGGATGGGAGCAAGATGAACATCAGCACAGGTGAAGGAGTCCTAGGCCATGCAGTGGGAGCTTCACGTTTTGCATCAGTGCTGGAACGGTGTATCCTCCCAGTGTGTTGTTCACAACACAGGCACATTGTTCAGAACATCTGGAGTGCAGGCTGGAAACCATCGGGCTCCCTGTCTGCCCCGTGCACCAAGGAAAGCATTCTGCTGCTCAAAACCAGCAAAGAATTATGATGAGGGACGAGCCAAAATAGAAATGACCTCATTCTCCCCTATCTCTCTTGGCCTTCCACTGCAAACAGGAGTTGAGTCCCAAAAATATTCCTTCACCAGGAAAGGAAACAGCTCTGACTTTGAGCCCTCACAGAAAGACAAGTTCTCTTTAGAAAAAAAGATTTTCAGATGAAAACTATGCTGTTGCAAATCTGAGTCTCTTCTGTGCCATTTAATTCTCTCAGCCTTATTTACTGGCAAATGTTTCTATGTGGGATAGAGGAGAGCTTTATACTTGAAATTTCTTCCTTCCCCTCCCACCCCACCCCTTCACATCAGTCTGCAAATCTGCCTTCACATAGTACAGGAACAGGTGCCAAGATCTGCGTGTCTGTAGGACCCATTCACCCATCACACAACAGAAGAACCTGCAATATCTGCACAATGCACCTGCCTTTAGCTCTTTTAATTACTTTAAGAAGACTGTGAACACTTATCAAGGGAATAAATTAATGAAATGAGAAGGATGCAGCCCACTGCCATCCAGCTCATCCACCTTCCAGCCCAGAGGGCATCATGGAAGACTTTAAACATTTATCTGAGAATTGCAGCAAATTATGCTCATCCAAACCCAGTTATCTACATGCAACTTAGCATCTGACTGTGGCGCAGTTTATCCTGAATTTATAGGTCAATTTTATCTCATATCCACAGCTTGGCACATTGCCTGAGGTGTTGAAAACAAGGGGGCAGGTGGCCTGAGCTGTACACAGTAATTAACTGGGAAGAGGGTTACTAAAACTAACAGGACACCATTTGTCTTTTGTCTTTGCAGTTCCTAAATTTATCCTCACGGCTGTCAATCCCCTGGTCCCTGATAACAAGTCTTCCATCAAACAGAATGATGGTAAGTACCATCACAGGAACAGGGTTTGCTGCTTCCCATTGTCTTTGGTTGAAACAGGCCGTTTTCCCACTGCAGAGCTTCATCTGAGGGACGAGGTAGTGGAAACCCTGCTGAAAGAGCTGCCTTAGAGGGCTGTGCTAACACCTGCTCTTTTTGAAGGCCACAAAGTTAAGGAGGTGGCTTATGTGTGTGCATTGTCCTTGGTAACGGGAGCACATGGCAGTGCTTGGGCTAGGAAGACCATTGAAAAGCTGTGAAGCTTCAGGAACTAAAATTATTTCAGAAACACCAATGGGAACTGGCACAAGGGGTTTAACTTGGTAATAGATTCTTTTAAATGAATTTACCATTTTCTATATATTCAGTGTTTTCAACACTTTGTAAATGACACTTTATTTCTATATTAATTTCATTTATCAACCATTGTTTGGTCTAATGTTCTGCAAGGCTACTTCAGCATGGCCTGGGTCTGCCTGTGTCCTGGGTGGACTTGTTGGCTGAAAAGTTACTGGGTGAATATCAGTTTAGTAGCTTCACTGAATTTTGCTTTACCTCCTTATGTCACAGGTGTTGACCTTGATCCAAAGGAAGCGAGATTTCCAAAGAAAGATGGAATTATTGTTAGCTCTAACTACTTGGCTACATTTGCATACATCAGAGGTAGGAAAACGAGGCTGAGATTGGTGCATCAGATCATGGCATTTTGGGAAAAGGGAGGATCAGCTCTGAAGGTGATAACTAGTAATCCCATGTTTATGGTAATGATATTATTACGATTTAATCAAGTGGATGGGAAAATTGCAGCATGACTGATATTTATGGAATATTTCCCATCTTGAAGGATCCAAACTCTTTTAGAGACTGCAGTCAAGATATGTTTTAATGAATATTTTCAATGGGAACGGTCAGTTGCAGTTTTAAAAACCTGGCCCTGACCTGTGAGCAGCACTGGAGACATCCATGCTTAGGAAAGCTGGGTTGTAGACATACAGGGATCATCAAGGAGCAGTGATGGCAAGGCCTGTTTTGGCAGGATGTCTGGAAAAAACAAAAAGGGCCTGCAGAATTCTGGTAGCTGCTTGAGAACACCAGTGAGCTGCTCATAAAGAGGTGGGATTGTGTTGTTATTTTGTAGTGTTATTAACAGGCTGGGATTTTTGCCCAGCAGAAGAGGCAGAGATAGCAGGGGGTGCAGGGAGGTTTGGGTGCCTGACAGGGAAAGCTTCTCCTCACCCCTGATTCCCCACCATTAATGCCTATGGAGTGCTGCAGAAATGGCAGCTGGGGTGTGTACCCAGGCTTGGAAGGGTTTGTAAAGTGTTTAAGGCCTGGCTTTCTGCCTGCAGATCACCCCGAAAGAGCCGCTCTGCTGTTTGTGTCCAGCGTTTGTGTGGGGTTACTCCTCACGCTGGGTGCCTTGGTGATCCACGTGTCCTGCGCAAGTGACATCCAGAAACTGCACAGGGAGGAGGAGCAGTTGGTGCCAGAGAGTGCCAGAGTGTATGAGAACAGTGAACAGGAGGAAGAGGAGGAGGAGGATTCCTCCCTTTTGGACATCCAGCATGAGAGAGATGGACTTTACAGACCACCTTACTCAGGTCATAATTTGACAGAGGCAGCAGAACTGGCTGAAAGGATTGAGCGCAGGGAGCAGATCATACAAGAAATTTGGATGAACAGTGGTTTGGATATGACAACTCCTAGAAATATGAACACATTGTATATTAATGAACAATAAATGGCTTATTTTGGATGATGCCCTAGCCCTTTTTTTTTAAAAAAAAAAAAGAAATGTACCTTCTGTGAAGGAACATTTGTATCAGTGTAATTATTTATAAAATTAGAAGAAATACATGCAATAAAAGAGTTTCATACCCTTGACTGTCTAGAAGTCCTTCTGTGAAAAACACTTTCATAGTTTTAGTTCATGTGGATTATTTTTCACTGTAATTGGGTTCAACTGCCACATGCGGGTTAAGGAATATTAAAAAAGTGGGAAAAAAATCACATGGAGAAATACTTCCTGTGTTAGGAGATGGCACCAGTTAGGGTGTTGCAGCTCATAAGTTACATCAAAACCTGCTCTATTGATGAGATTATTACTGACATCTGCAGGAGAAGCAAAACAAACCCAAGTTCCTGAAGATTTCCTGCTGTTTCCTTTACCCAGCTTTTCCCTAATAAATCCCATTTCTCTGGTAACAGTGAACCTGATTACAAGGGGGTTAAGTTCTGCTTCCTGTCTTTAAAATGTCTCCAATATTTTAGCTGCAGCCCACAGGGAATTTAGTGAACAAAAGGAGGAAAAATGTCACTTCCTATTGGGAATACTTCATGGATTCATTGTACTTCCCTGCTGAGATGCTGCGTGTCCAGGTAGAGCCAAGCAGTATGAAACACTTGGAAAGAAAAGAGTGACATGACTTGACATTTCCTACTGATACAAGTAAGGAACTAAGCCTGGGAAAACTTTAAAGAAGAAGGGGACTTGCTCAGATGACTAAGGCACAATCCCTTGCTCAGCTGGAAAAATCTCATCAGCAATTAGCATCCTATCAGAGGAAGGAAGAGAGGCTGAGGAGAGGGACAGAGGGCTGAGGTCACTCAGAGCACTGGGAAATGCAGGAGAGGCAGCCACAGCCCAGGATTCTGGCTGCACTCGTGCTGGGACTGCTCTCCCCTTCCCCACATAACGTGGCACAATATTGATGAACAGGTTTTGGTCTGGAGAACCCCAGGCCTTGGTCCTGAGGGTGGAAGAAGGTGGGTTTGCCTTTGGCTGGCCCTGGGGGGAGGTGTGGGACAGCCCTGGGCAGGAGCTGACTCCCTCCTCCTGACTCATGGGGCAGGTGCCACCCATTTCCCAGTCAGACAGAAAGGGACTGATGCATATCCCAACAATTACTCCTGTACTAGTGAAAAACAATTATCCTCTTCCTTTTACTGACCCAGCTGGATTGAGGAGAGTGGGCTGGGCTCCACCACAGTAGGCACACAGGAAAAGATTCCTGTGCGTGCCAGGGAAGAGCCTGCTTCCCAATATGGAGCATTCCACAGCTTCTGGGAACATGTTTTAGGAAAAAAAAAATAGTGCTTAATAATGCATGCCTCTTTAAATGGATCCTCAAGCATGGTGACAAACCCTGGCAGAACCCCAGCAACAGGAGCAACTCAGCAGGGCAGAGAAAGCAGCTTTTGCTCCAGGCTGGAAGGTCAAGCTTCGCTCAGGATGCGTTCTCTTGACTGAACTTAGTCTGAATTTGGGTTGCTATTTTATTCTTTCTGCATAAACTTACCCAGTCTAACTAGGGAAAGCTATCACCTCATTCCCCAGTGTTCACTGTTCACAGCAGTCTGAAAGTCAGAGTGTAGACAAACATCGAAAAACCTGAGAAAGAGACAGTGAATTATTTCAATCTTTCTGAAACAACATCAGTAGAGAAACCAAAAAATTCACAAAGAATGTACTTACCAGCCCCAAGCCCTGAAAAAAAACGCAGCAGAAGTACCATAGCTGGAATCTATTTCCTTCCCAGGCTGACGGCAGAGCTATCTTTGGGGATGGTGCCATGGGGTGGCAGCAGCAGCATTAAAGGGAAAACACTCAGGGCTGGATGGAGTTTCACCAAGAAAATCGCTGCAACTTCTCAGAAGAGCAGCATAAGGAGAAAATACTGCAGAGGAGGGCTATTTGGTTCATGCCATACATGGCTGTGGGAATAACATGCCTCTGGAAAGTACATGAAGTGGTATCAACACCTAAACTGGCAGGAAGGGAAGTGCAAAGCTGGCATGGCTGTCTGAACTCCCCACTCCTCCCTTGAAAGTATCAGGAATCTCTGGGTGAGCTTCCAGGAAGCAATAAATAAATCCTTCCAAATCCTGGGTGAAAGCAGAGCCTGGAACAACCTGGGAATGCAAAACTGAGAAAAGGAGTGACACCACGTGTACCACTTCCATTCATTAGGAGGGTGATATGGCCACAAAACAAACATTTTAACAATGTTCAGCTGTGCATATCCTTTGATAGAGAATGGATTCTCTCTCTGGAAGGGCACAGCTGCTCTCAAACTTCCAGAAATAAATGGTTTAAAAGAAAATTTGCAAACCTATGTGTGGCGTTCCTATCTCATAATCTCCAAATCCCTGGACAGTTCAACATCTATAAGCTTTCCTGGATTCCTGTAGTCTTTAACTTTTTCCAGTGAGTTCACTCAGTTTCGGGCATAATAAATGAATCCAGCAGATCCACAGCATTCTGTGGTAAAAACTCAGAAGAGAGCTGATTGTATGGAAAGGTTTCTCAGCTAAAGAAGAAAACAGCACCAATTACAGCAGAAAACAGCAGTCAAAAGGTGTGTAGAATAAATTGGAGTTTCTTCTGTGTTAAGTATTTCCTGTGCCTGATCTTTCCTAAGTTTTAGAAAGGAGATGAGAATATTATAAGCTCCATAATCAAAGGTCCTGTTCAAACACACACCCCATCCCCACATCAGAATTCTCTGTCCAATGATAATTTTAAAGTCTCTTTTCCCCTGAAAGAGTAACTCTCAACAAGTCTTGGAAAGATATCCAGCCCTCTTGACTGCTTCCATTATTTCACTCTGCCTCCTCTGCTATGTAATACTTTCCTGGTATCAAGGACAATAAATCCAGTGGCCAAAAGCCAGCAATGACATCAGTTATTTACAGGGCTGGGAGCCCCCAGAACAAACTCCTCAAACAATGCTAACTGAGGATGAAACCTCTACTGGTGAGAGGGATTCAGTGGGATATTTTCAAGCATTCACTGTAACTGATCCAAACCACTTGGAAAGCTCACTGCTGAGGCCACAAAGCTCAGTGCAGTTATGAACAAGTAACTTAAAAAAGCTACTTTCAAATAAGGAGCAGACAAAGAAATAATCCCGCTAAGGAATTGTTCCAGGGTACAGAAATTCCAATAAACAAGCACCACTGGGTAAGGTCATGCTGCAAGCCCTGGACCTGGAGCAGATCTCCACCCTGAGGAATATATGGACAGTCCATCTTTTGGGAACCTCCCTTCCAGATTGGCAGGACAAAACCCACATGTCCTCCACCAGCTCCTTAAACAGAGATGAGATTTTGTGGAAGGGAATTGTCAAAAGCAGCAGAGGAAACAAGGCAATCCCTGAAGGAATGAAGCTTGGGAACTGCAGAGTTGTAACTCTCCCCTGGATACAAAATGTGTCAGACTGCTTCACAACCTGCTTTAAAAGCTCATGAACAGGGTTGCATTTTTTCTGGCTGCCAAAAGGATGTAAATATTTTAGAGAGTTGCTGGGAAAGAGAAAAACAAGTGTGCAACAACCCCAGGTTATTAATCTACAAAGTCATCTGGGTTATTTTTTGAAGCACATCTATATAGTTGTCCAAACAACTACTCAGGGCAGAACCTGTTTTGAACTCTGGGCCCTCAGACAGCATTCATACAAATCCCCATGGAACCACTATGGAGAGCACAGCAGGGAGAGAGGACAGGGCTTGAACCTGTATAAGTCTCCCCAAAAGCCACAGCAACGCTTCCAGCAACCTGGGCCTCACCCCTTGCAGGCCTAACCAGGAGCTGGACCAGGGGACCAACAACCATTATAACAAATCAAGAACTTCTGTGATTTTCTAGTGACTTTACTGATTGCTCCCCATCCCACTTATGGATCACGAACATCCCCCATACCACTGGGGGTTACAAATGCCAATGACATTAAGAATTAAGTATTTCCAGATTTTTTTCACTCCTCCCTTTGATGAGGGCAAAGGAGCACATTAGGAAAAAATCTTTCCCTGGAGCTGTACAGGACACTGATTTTCATCTGGCAAAGTGGTAGAACAAAGTGTTCTGTCAAAAACCTCTTTATTTTCCTGACACTTTGAAATAATTCCAAATAGAATATAAAATATTTGAAGTTTTGCAACTTAGAAAAATCCCACATGCAGATTTTTCTTTTTTGTAAAATGCCATGTTACTGTAAAGTTGACATTCAACAAAAACTACCAAACTTTTCAAAAAGTAAAAAAATAATCAGTGATTGAAGTAAAACCACCATTTCACTGAAATGCATTAGTTATCTTTTCTGACAATCTTCCAGCTGTGAGTTGAGCAAACCCTTGAGTTTTAACTTGATCTGTGTCTCTTTGACCACAGTAATACAGAAAATGATGGTTTTTTTTACTTCTATATTAGAGATCTTGTCCTATTAAACTTATTTATCCAATCTACTTGCAAATGATGCTTATTTTTGTATACAGATTTCTGTCAGCCTTTACATATCAGCAATGAAAACTAAACCAAAAGAATGAAAATTAGGCATTCCACAAGGATTTTTGTGTTATGTGTAAACAAAAATAATTCCTTTAAACAACTGTTAAAGAGGTTAACCCAATTTAAAAATGATAGTTTGGAATTAGCTATGTTGAAATTTGAACAAGAACATAAAAATCATTAACTCTCCCTGCATTAGCCTGGGAAAACTGATTTCTTGTAAAATAAATTACCTTCTACAGGGCACACCATCTAATAGTAATGCAAGAATAAGAATCAAGTATAAAGAGCACTCCAAACACCACCAAAAATTCCAGTGCATATTTACTAGCTCTATTATCAATGAAATGGATTAACATTTCCATATTGCAGTTATAAGTTTCTAATAAAATACAAAACTTCAAGAGAACCAGTTTAATTCTTTGCAGAGACAAATGCTGCCGGAGTTACACAGAAATGCCAACATTTATTGAACACCCAAGGCCACAGAACTGACAATTTCAGCTTCTGTCAGAAGAACCTACTGCATACAAGAGTATCAACTAAACAGCTTAAGAACGGGGTTTTCAGAGCTTCATCTTGGGCCCCATTTGATGTCTTTTACACCATGAAATTGCCTTTTCAAAGCATGGTTGTCTGCCCACTCAGCATCCAGAAAGGAGTCATCGTCATCCTCCTCCAGTTTCTGTGAACACAATGGAGAGGAAGGCAAGGCAGTGAAGGACACAGCCCGCACTCCATGTCAGAGCAGTCCAGCTCTGGGGCACCAAAGAGACACCCACCTTCAGCATCTCCTGCTTTCGGTAGTAATACAGCATCATCTCTTTTTGCTCTTCATGACTAAGCACAGGTTCACGCCCCGGAGCTCCTTGTCCTTTCTGGGAGGGAAATGGTAAATGTTACCGCTGGTGGCATTTGTGATACAAAGCAGAAGCTGATACACATAGAGAGAGGAAAAACCTTCCTTCAGACAACAGGATTTCTCAAATTTAGTAAGGTTCCTCAGGACAGGAAAACAAACGTTAGGAAACTACTGCTGCATTCACAGAATGGTCTGAGTGGGAAGAGACCTTGAAGATCATTTAATTCCAGCCCCCTGCTATGGGCAGGGACACTTCCACTAGCCCAAGTTGCTCCAAGGCCCGTCCAACCCGGTCTTGGACACTTCCAGGGATGGGGCAGCCACAGCTTCTCTGGGTAATCTGGGCCAGGGCCTCATCACCATCACAGAGAAGTTATTTTTCATCTCAACATCTGAATCATGCTGTCAATTTTGTGGACATCAGTGGAAGATGCAAACAGGATTGAGTCTATTTTACTTAAACTTCCACTCTAAAAGACTTAATAAATCTGTTTTAAGCTCATTCTAGATATCTCAGGATAGACCCATCCATCTTTAGCTGCCCTGCTAATACAGACTCAGCATGGCATTGTACTTAGTAAAGCAGGGAAGGCAGGGAGTTACAAAACACTACAAATTAAAGGAAAACTTATTTTCCAGACAACCATCCTCCTGGAAGAAATGATGCAGAGAACAGCTGATGACAGCAACAGCAAACAGAGCAGCTTGCATGGACATGGTTGATTATGTCTAGAACAAAGAGTCTGAGGTGGTTTAGGCAGAGGGAAACCCTTGCACTACTCCACATCATCTGAAGAGGTCCATCAACCAAATAAACAGGCAACTTCCCTGAGAGTTTACACTTCAGTGGCTGTTAAGCTGCCACACCATTTTTCAGTCACCCTGAGAGTAAAAAGAAAAGAAATTCTAGTCTTCTAGATGACAGACACATAAATCACCTGACTTATCTCCAAAGGATGCACTGTAGACACCTGCAGGTGACAAGATTTGCCATAAAACTTTTCAATTTGTATTTCATCTATTTTTAAAAACCTCTTTGTTGTAGTTCACTAAAGTGGTATGGAGCAAGTAATAATAGCAGCTACAGTATGTAATTGACAGGCAAAGGAATTACTAAAGAAAAATTCAGAATATAACAAATTCAAACCTTAAAATAGATGTGCAGTTTTAAGACATTCAAGCCGAGATTAATATAATCCATTTTATACACCTATGGGCAATTCTCTTCCACAGAGAACAGAGAGTCAAAGGTGAAGAACTTTCCAGCAATACTCACTTTCTGGATCTTGACAATGATGGTTGTTTTCTCATTTTTCCCTACATAGTCAGACAGCAACTTTGTTTCTTGCAACTCCTTTCCTGCCCACCATAACTGTGCTTCCGATTCTTTTATAACTTCAAGTCCAGCCTGTGACATACAAACAAGGTGAAGTGTTTGGGGTTTGTTTCTTGCTCTGTTTGTTTCATTTTTTTCTTTGTTTCCAAATCTACTCCTGCTACATCTTTCACCTCATACTCATCTATGGCATTCATTCATATCCCATTCAATCTTAATCTCATGTGAATGCTCTGGGCAATAAACTCTCCACACTGGAGGTGACAAGCTATTTAAGATGAGACCCAGACTTACCTGAATGTTGTATGTAACATTTGAAATGAACTTCATGAATTTTATTTCTAGTTAAGCTAGTGGTGTGTTTTTACATAAACCATGAGAAAAAATATTAAAATTTGTCATGCAAGTAAAAACAACTTTCATTGATAAGATGGAGAACAGCATTGCATATTTTTAACTCAGGGACTACATAGAATAAGAATACATTACTGCATACCTGAGTTCCTGACAAGTCTTCTTTATCTTCAAACTCCATCCTAATTGGATCGTGTGGAGGCAATCCCATTGGATACACAATCATCACAGCCCCTCGGAGCTGCTCCAATGCATCTTTCACCATCTCCATATTAACACACACGTTGGCCTGAACTTGTTTCTGAAATATAGACAAGGATCATTGGCAATTTAAGCAAACCTGCAGGAAGACTTTGCTTTGCAACCAGTTCAAAGTTTCAGAGGTGGGATATCTGAGCAGAACTAACAGGCTGCACAAAGATACCAGGAATGCAAATTTCCTCACCGGGATACTGACTTCGGTGTAACATCATTTGCCTTCAGCCCCTCTGTTTACCCTGCTTCCATGGAGTGGGGGAGAAAAAAAAAATAGGAGATCACCACTAAATTCTGCAGGAGGACCAATGGCCTGTGGGACACAGGACTCAACCCAGGATATATGTGACCACAGAAACTGCATAGGGAGGCTTTGGTTCCAAGTACTTGTGATTCATGAATATGATTCAAAGCAGCAGAATTCAAGTGAGGGATAGAGAAGGGACCTAAAGCTTGAGGGGAAAAAATAGAGCACACGGTGAGCAGAAGCATAAAGACTGGCATATTCACAGCCTCTGCAGAGACCTGTATGATCAAACACTTGATATCATTCCTAACCCTACCACAAGGGATAAAGGAGAAACATAAGAGAAGAAATAAAGTTTTTCCCTATGGATTCAACGGTTTCAGTATTTTAAATAATAAAGTAAGAGAATGTTGCCTCCTTGTGGACATTCCTGATCTTCTTAACTAGCCTGTGCAACTTAAAAAACAAGGCACATTTCTTCATTTTTATCATTTTAAAGTGATGAACTTAACAAACCACTTCCAAAACTATCTTTAAATTCATTCAACAAAGAAATCTTATAATCAATATTACTTAATTTGTGTTTCAAAGTCATACAAATGCTGACACGCAACACAGAACACCTACAGATTTGACAAAGTGAAGCTGAACACTTGAGAGCACCATCCCACAGGGGCCTGTGCTCACACCTGTGTTTGAACACACTCACTGGGACTGAGCATGAGTCCAAGTGCTTGTCAAACCAAGGCCTAATCCCTGCACCATCCCTGGAATTGTCTCGGGCCAGGCTGGATGGGGCTTGGAGCAACGTGGTGTAGTGGAAGGTGTGCCCGCCCACGGCAGAGGGGCTGGAACTGCATGATCCTTAAGGTCCCTTCCAACCCAAACCACTCGGTGATAATCTAAGAGATTAGAACCCATTTTTCAATTAAGTATACATAAAACTCAAAAGGCTGTGTTGACTCCAGGAAGAACACAGAACCCAGTTAATTTTTCACCAGAAAGCATGACAAGCATTTGCCCAAAGAACACATCAATGCCAAATTGTGTGGGCAACACTGAGTGTGATTTAACCGTTCCATATGGGCTTGGCTGCCAGCATTCACTTGGAGTTTAGGATCTGACTCCTTAACCTGTTGAACCAGCTTGCCAAAAGCTATGAAGGAAATCATTAACAGAGACGACAGTTTTTTATCAGACTATTCATATCACTATACAGTATTTCTCAAGAACTGGCAGGCTTTGCATTGAAAGAATTCTGGTTTTATTTAAGTTGCCCAACTCCACAGCACTTACTAAGAAAGCCCCACACACTACTTGAGGAAATTTACCTTAGAGATTAATGCCTTGACTTCCTCTATTGTCTTCTTTATAACCTGCTGCATTTTTTCATTTGGAGCTAAAAATAAGAGACAGGTATTTCATGCTCTACACTTACTGTAAAAAACCCAAGCACATAACCTGTCCAGAATCCACTGTGAGCAAATGAAACAGTGCGAAATCACAGAGCAGGAGAGGCACTCCTAAGGTGCAGCCTATTTACAAGTTGGATTGTTTATTCCCATATTTCTTACTAACTTACAAGACAAAACAGTATTTCTCATGGGACAGCCAACTTACTTTTCCCCAAAGATATGTGACTAGTATTTGCCCCATCCCTAAAAGTGTTCAAGGGCAGGCTGGACAGGACTTGGAGCAACCTGGTCTAGTGGAACATACCATGGCAGAGGGTGGAACTGGATGAGCTTTAAGGTCCCTTCCAACCCAAGTGATTCTGTGATTTTGTGATTCTGTCACTTGGAACTTCAACTGGGACAAAGGTACTGAGTAGAAGGCAACAACCATGATCCCATACTCTCCACAACATAGAACAAGGCTCTTTCCCTTCTGGACTACTGGTGACTGTACTGGCAGATGTGCTTTTACTGGGCCCAACAGCTCACAGTGTTCTGACTCTTTTTCTAATTAAAATCTGAATCTAACAGCAAAGGCAATTTTGCAAATACACTGTTCATTTGATATCACATCACACTTACCTATTTTAATTCCTATAAAAAGCCTATCCTCAGATACAAAAAACCAATTAAAGCATTCCCAGCTTATTTCCCACTTAAGTGCTTGATGGTATTCGATTTGGCTCACATATACACTGTTCAATATTCTAACTTTGTCAACATTACAAAGCTGTCCTCTGAGTCGCAGTCAATGAAAAAAAAGGAGAAGTATTAGAAAAACAACTTGTGAACTGTAATGTAAATGTATCTGGAGAAAACCAGTTCTCAAGTGTACAAATGGGGGGAGTAAATTAAAATGGACAACACAACTTGCTCCTGGTTTATGTGCTGAAGAGAGATGCTGCTCTTCAGGCTTTTAAATCAGCACTACCCCAGGCCCTAACCCAAGACAGAAAGCCTGTGTAGTAACTGATAAGTTTGGCTATTCAGGTCCAGAATTAGGGGTTTGTTTTCCCCTATTATACTATAGATTGTCTGTGTCTGCAGGGAAAGAAACAAACCTTTACATTTGACTTACCATGCCCATTTCTCCGCCCCAGTTCATCCTTCCTGAAGATGCTCCCACCGCTTGGGACACACTTGTCTGCCCACTCATCCTTTAACTTCAGCTCTCTGATTTGCTCATCCGTTAGTCCTTGCATATTGTAAGGCAAGGAAATACCATGCTCTGCTAGTTCTTCCATCTCTTTAGAGTGTTTAGAGAACAAGATTAAAAATCTTTGTTATTACAGACCATTTGCAGAAGCCTTTCACATGGTATGTGTGCAGCCAAACCTCAGCCCTAGCCTTCAAAAAACAGGTAAGTATAGGAATAAATAAGGGATATAAGTTCACATAGATAGATACAGACACTGTAGTTACATTAAAATTCATACATTTCACATACATATAAAACAATACAAGAAACGTACTTGCAGGGATTCAAGTTCTGATGGTACTTGTTGGCCATAACCCTTTTCTTGTCGGCATTTCTCTAGTCAGCTTTAGCTGATCTTTTAAATTTCAGAGCAGGCTCTACAGCCTCAGACAACGGAGAAACTGTAGCACAGGAGGTGAGGGTGGGCTGTACCCCCAGGTCAGGCTCACCTGAGGGGAATCTCAGCTCTGGCAGCCCCACAGCTGGGCAAGAAATGTTTCTTGAAGCTGCCTCAGAACCGAACTCGGCACTAATTCGGACACATCAGTGACTCCATCACACGGCAGAGGATGCCTTGCACCAAACACATGGTAGGGACCAATCTCATTCATGTGTAAGGGGATACAAAGGGACCCTTTCCAGTGCCAAAACGGGGACTTCGGACAAGGGCACAGAGTGACAGGACAAGGCAGAACGGCTTTAACTGAAGGGGAGTAGATTTAGATGAGATATGAGTAAGACATTCTTCTTTTTGAGGGCAGCGAGGCGCTGGCACGGGCTGCCCAGAGAAGCTGCGGCTGCCCCATCCCTGGGAGTGTCCAAGGCCACACCGGAGGGGGCACCCTGGTCTCGGGGGTGGCATGGGGATGGAACCGGACGCTGAAGTCCCTTCCAGCCCCTGGTTTGAGCAGCCCCCACAGGCTCTGTCAGCCCTGTCTGCTGTGAGCTCCGGAGGCCGGGAGCCCTCAGGCCGGGAGCCCGCAGGCCGTGTCCCCGCTGCGGGGCTGTACCTGAGCAGAGGCGCTGCACCTTCAGCCTCCCATTGTGGATGCGGGCGAGCAGCGGCACCAGCTCGGCCAGGCGGGCGCTGCCCGGCGCCTCCAGCAGGAACTGGCTCTCCCCGCCGCGCTTCACATGCAGCCGCACCATGGCCGGGCCCTCACACACGGCACAGGGGAAGGGGGGCGATGGGGGCCCTGCAGAGGCGGCCTCCGCTACCACCGGGACCCTCCGGGATCCCTCGGGATCCACCAGCGCCCTCAGGGACCCTCGGGGATCGGTCGGGATCCACCGGGATCCGCCGGGACCCTCCGGCACCGGCGGTCCCGACCGGCTCCCTCCACAACGGCCCCAGCGGCGCCGCTGCCGGTTCCGCTTCCGGTTCCGCTTCCGGTTCCGCTTCCGGCCCCCCGTGAGGGCCGCGGGGCACCGTGAGGAGCGGCAGGACCGCGGTATTATTCCATGGACACGGGCCTGGATGGGCAGGA
>WBMV01002324.1:6231-54554 GCA_013396655.1 Campylorhamphus procurvoides | reverse complement strand
GGGGCAGGACCGCGTCATTCCATGGACACACCCGCCAGTGCGCTGTGTTTGCAGAGCTCCCGCTGTTGCCATCGCTCCCGTACATACACACACGGCACGGCGGCACTGGGGCTTAGCCCTACACAATTCCATACACACACACACTGGAATCCAGGAGCACTGCAGTCAGCCCCACAGCCCTGTGAAGTGCAGAGGTGCCCACGCCAGGTACAGTTCACACAGTAGTTTTTAATCACTGCAGTTCGATATTCGACAACATATTTTATCACGTGACTCCCGCCAGCAAAGCGTCCCCCCGACACTGGCTTGCTAAGATACCAAAAATCACACAGGTGTTTACAGCAACAGCATAAAAAAACAAGGTATCGCACACACCGAAGCACAAACAGTACCACTGCTGTTCCAGATGTACAAGTCGAGGGACCTGAACGGAAAAAAGCGCCATGTAAAACTAACTCACTCCTCTACACAGCTGCAGCTCGTGGTTAGCCAGGGACTGCTCACAGAAACAGTGGGGTCTTTTAGAGATCACGCCTTGATCGCACCGGAGAATTTAAAAAGCACACTGCCCTGCAGGATTTTGCTACTGCAAATACAATGGTACTGTGGTGTTTTACTCCCTGGCGGGCAGACCATGTTGTCTGCAACTGGTAAAGACTGCTTCGTATCTCAAAACCCAAGGGGAATCTTTTTCTATCAGCTGTTTCTAATTTTTGGAAAAAAGTATAGTTAAAACAGTAATGAATAAATAGATAAATGGAACAATTATTCTGAATTAGTACTAGTATGTTACAATAGTATTGAATAGCTGAAATGTACTGACACAGAAAATTAACTGAATATATTAATATGCGAAGTTTTGTTTGTATTTTGAAAGTAAACTACTTTTGTTGTGCCTCAAATTCAAATACAAGCCTTACAAATATCCATAGCCTCTGTTATAAATTAAAACAACTTCTAAACAATACTTGTCAACATTCAAATCTCAACAAACTTTGGCAGCTCTTTGGTAAATACTTATAAAGACAATTAACAAAACAGTCAAAAGGGAGGGGGAGGCTACCAGCAGGAAGCCACTTTTCATGAAATTCCACAAGGGGGAACAGAAATGAGAGAGCTCCCTAACCAAAATCTGTGTCCAGGATTGGTGGATTTTAATGAGATCAGTAGCTCATCCTTCTTCTCTTTATCTGTCTATTTAAATATATTACATTGGGATTTTAATAAATGTCAGACAATTTTTTTGTGCTCTACCATATATACACATTCAAAATTTATACACAAGCAATAGTGGCTGTTTATGAGTAAAGTTTCAGTGCATTTAACAATTAATTATTGCACACAGAATAATCTCAAATACCCAATTATTCTACTGGATAAATGTAGCAACAAATACAACCTGTTGTATCTTTGAACAACTATCTTTCTGTAAAATCATGAGTTGGTGACACCTGGGGTGCTGAGGAGGTGAAGGGATCAGCAGGGGACCTGTTGCTGTTTGCTCTGGATGGTATAGGGGGTGCAGGGAGTCTTCTTGCTGGCATTGTACAGAAGCAATCAGTAGAGCTTTTATTCCAGTCATCACCAAAGTTAAAGTCTGAACCAAGGAAAGTCTTTTGTTCAGTGCCCAGCAAACCTGGAGATCCAGCTGACTTCCTGGAGCCGAGTCGCTGAAAATCTGGGACACTTGCAGATGGCTTTAGCTTCACACTGAAGTTCTCGTCCTCATCAAACCTCACCCACCCCTTGGGCTGCACATTTTCTGCCTTGAGAGATTTACTTCGCAAGTAAAACATGTTTTCAGCTGAATCCACAGAAAACGGAGGCTTGGCTGTGTCAGAGCTAGGGGTGGGCAGGGGAGGGAAAGGATGGGAAACGGCAGGTCCTTTCCATTCCTGTGAGGTTATTCTGGGCCCTTGTGTTTCCACCCTAAATGGGTTCCCAGCATTAGGAGTCCTCTCAGTGAAGGGATTTGTGCAGTTTAGCCCAGTAATAAATGGATTTGGAGAGATGCGCTTATGTTCCTGGGATGAGTGGAAGGTTGGATTAGGAGGCATTGCTGGCATGCAATTTACACTATTCAAATTATCAGAGTTTCTTTGTGCTGCTGAAGGCAAAGGTGTCAACTCCTTCTGCTTTGAGATTGGAGCGGGTGATGTTTGGACACATGTCTGCATCTGGGACACGAGCAGCTGGAACGACAGGTCTTCAAAAGGGTCACTGCTGAGTTGAGGGTCGGGGCAGGAGCTAGACATCCAGCTGGGTTTCAGCTGCAAAGGAAACAACGTGCTTAATAATCCCATGGCTGGTTCCAGGTTATTCTTGACCCCCACACCTTTCTCACTCATTCAGCTGAAACTTCAACACAATGTTTGTAACTAGAATGGAAACAACCACCCTGAACCCTTTCTCTGAAAAAAAGCCTACTGAGTTGTTAAACATCATGTTTCCCCTGCTTGCTGGTTAATGCAGCTGGAATCTACCTCCCACAGGTCAGAATCCCAGTGAAAGGCACCAAGAGAACACTGGATAAGAAAATCTTTGGGGAATGCTACTGTATTCTAAACAAGTGATAACTCAGTACAACTATGAAATAAAGAGCTCCAGAATGTATGGTTTGTCACACTGATATTACAAGCAGTATTTAAGCATCACAATGGAAGGAAACATTAGTGTCATTAGTATGTGCATGTCAGACATTCCTATGTAGACACAGGCATCCTTAGGCATTCCGGTGCTTTCTGACATGGGAAGGGACAATCACTGGTTTCATATTTTAAAATGGCAAGTCATCCTTGTTTAGAATAATACCAAATGGAGGAGATGAAGTTTTCTCCACAGAGCTTCCAATCTTTTAAAAAGAAAAATATTCCTGTTTTTATACATTTCTTCAAACAACAACGCAACTTTTTTACCTTGTAGGAACTGTTCAAAAAGGTGGAGTACCTACTTTTTCAGTCAGCACACTGACAGAATAGGAAGCTATTTGGAGCTTCCCCTTACTTAATGAATTAAGCTTGAGTTAGAACAGCTTCTGAGAATTCAAATTTAACAGAAAAGTTTGTCATTTTAACACATCACGTTAATATACCCAAAGAGTTTGTGTATTTAGCTCAAAAATTCTGTTAGCTGATGTTTTGTTGAACTAGGATGTAAGCTAAAACTATCAGCTAAAATACATTATTACTACAGCCTAATCTCCATCTCTATCCATCTTGGGTTCACTGCATTTATTATGTATAGTTTGAAGTGTGTCTCCACACATGTGCTACTTAGGCAGCTCCACAAAATTAGTCTACAGGCTTTACAGAAATTAGGGAATAATAAGAATATTGCAAGTTTTCCCCAGTGTATGCAACATCACAATTTATTTTAAAAAAATTCAGTTGTAGCTTGAATTTGGTGTATATAATCAGGGTTTTGCAGAATAATATGAGTAACTGAGGGCAAAATGTGAAAAACTGAACTGCAGAAAGAACAGAAATCAAATGTAGCTTGGCATCAGCTGGTTAAGTCCTGTGGTCATTAAAAGTGCAAGATCCCAAAGAATCTATGAATCCCAACTGTTCCTTGTTTTAAGTAGAATTTGCTCTGAATAATTCCAAAATCAAATGCTTTTAAAATGGTAATAAACCGTTTATTTTACTTTGGGTAGTACTAAGTTCTCTGTTCTTTGAAAAATGTGAAATATGGGGTTTATTTTGAAAAAGAATTGCATTTAAGAGAACATTTAATGCCAACACTGATCTTTCTTCCCCAAATAGACTGAGACCAGGAGATTCAGCAGTGACTAAGCAACACAGGTGAAGGTCCAATTGTTTCATAAAAGATGATGAAGTAAAATATTTGCTCGGGCACTTATAAATGAAGTCTCATTTTTAAAAGCATTATGAAAGGGAAAAGCAAACTATGGTATGACAGTCAATCTATGAATGCAGACAGGTGGGTTTTTTAACATGGATGGGACTGCAGATGTATGAAAACAAGATTCATACATCTTTTCTGCTTGAGTAGATGGAGACCACATACAAGATTGGTAAATAGTCAGATACCTGTTACCCTGACGGTTGCTCCTGCTTGTGAAAGAGAAACAGACATCAAAGGAAAGAAAGTTAGGAAGAAAATCCAAGTAACAAAGCGACCGCATGTTAAAAATACTTTCACAAATTTTCACAAAGCCAATTTTTGAGCTATGAATACAAACCACAAGTATTTATTATACACTAGACTAAATTCTGAATTTCTGCTGCATTCTACTGTAAGCTCGACCATTAAGCATAAAAAACCCAACTCAAGCCCATTCTAATGTTATTTCCATACAGATACTCACTGCGCAGCTGACTGAATTACTTTTTGGAGATGGATTATAAGAATTTGAGTGTTGATGGTTTAATTCTAACCATCTATTAATATGAAAAGCCCCATAGCTCTCATTCTGGGAACTGTGTTGGTACAACTGCTCACCTACAGTAATAGCTTTTCAAGCTGAAAAAACATAAGGTTTCTCATTCTATTGAAAACTATAATCTCCTTGCTTTACAATAACTAACATCTATTTACAATAACTAAGTTTCTCTTTTAATATATTGCTTGATAATCTCTAGAGTTCTGAATACACTGTATACAAAGAAATGTTTTTATAAGAAGAGATTTACGTTCTTCAATATCACAATCAAGATTTGCTTAGAAGGATGGGCTTGGAATCCACTACCCCTCAGAAGACTTTGTATTTATTTAAAGAACTTTTCCTCAGAAAACTCCATATTTTTTGGCCTAAGCTTTCAAAATGAAAACCAGTTAACAGACAGAGAAGTTCAGCAGAAAGAAAGGAAAAGCATTTAAAGTTTTTTTCAATTTGAATGCAAAATCAACTCACTAAAGACTGACTTTAGCTGCTTTACTGTGGTACAGAATAGGCAGTAACTGCTGTAGCAAATGAGGGCTTCAGGTGTAGGCATAAGCAAAAATCTGAGCAGTACTGAAAACCTGATTCTGCATTTTTAAGCAGTAGAAGAAACAATGGCTTTTCCTAGAAAAAGTTGGTTTTTTTTTTTACAATAGCATTTTAAATGGTCCCACAGAACAGAATGTTAATATTACTGTATGAAAGTGTCACATTATTTTGATATGTTTCTATATTTTAACTGACACTGGGGAATGGGAAAGAATCTATTTTTGTTAAGTATTTATCAGTACTGTCTTTCTCCAATGAATGGTCATCAACATAAAGCACCACATCATGCAATAACTTTATTCAAAACCCTATGAATCTCATTTGCTACTTACTTATCATGCAAGTGTCATTATAAAATTAATCTTCTTAGATGGAATACTTTTCCACACAAAGTTGCCAAATGACAACCTAATTTTAAGAATGAGCCATCCATAAGTTGTAAGACTGTCATAAGAAATCTTAAGTTAAAATGTTTAGTATTTAAGATGTTAGTTATTCATGGACAATATGTAAGCAATTATTTCTCTACTAGAACCTCTATTTTGGTTTGTGTGCTTGCTTTAGGAGTTCCTCACAAGACTGCAAGATTCAGTACAAGCTGTGTGAATTTACATAACAAAGAAAAGGTATTTCCACGGTATTTTTACTTACTTGCTGCTGCGATGGAGCAGGTTCAGAAGGCAAACTGTGAGAGGATCGGCTACGAGGAGGTGGCTGTGGTGGTTCCAGGCTTTGTGGGGCACTTGCCTGAGATGGATGTGATGCCACAGGAATCAGGGGCTCCTGCATCCTTAGCACAGGAGTGCTGGGCTGAGCAGGGCCAGCAGCCTGAGGCTTTAGTGGTTCAGGAAGCAATGGTGAGCCTAAAAGTATATTTGGAGTGATTTTATTGTCAAGAATTGTAACAGAAGTCCTAAGGATGGCCTGATGAGGACGTATGGCTGTGGAAGCACCAGAGAGAACTGCAGAGGAAGGGGCTGTAAGAACAGCAGGTGCTCATGGCAACAAGACTGAAAATCATCCAAAGCTCAGAAGATCTCTATTGAAAATGATTATTTTAGTTTAAACTGAAAGAGCAAGTTTGGATTGGATATTGTGAGAAGATTCTTCCCTGTGAAGCTGGGGAAGTCCTGGCACAGGTTGCACAGAGAAGCTGTGACTGTCCCATCCCTGGAAGTGCTCAAGGCCAGGTTGGATGGGGCTTGGAGAAACCTGTTCTAGTGGAAAGTGTCCCTGCCCATGGCAGGGGGCTGGAACTGGATGATCTTTAAGGTTCCTTCCAACATAAACCATTCTGTGATTCTTTACAAAGCAGAGAACCAGAAGCCTTGTCATTCCTAAATGTACTTCAGTAGTATGGAAAAAGTATTTTGGAGTCACTATTATAAAATGTGTATTTTGATATTAATAAAGGGTTTTTGTAAACTGTAAGTTTAGGAGGTGGCTATGAGAGCCAAACATAAATTCTATTCCAGATCTTATGATTCCAGAACTACTCTACTATGCAGAGAATGTCCAGTGATCAGCATGATGGGACACATCAGCATGCTCAGACCAAAACACTGCAATCTGATCACAGCTTCTCCTGATAGCAGGAAATCTATGAATGAAGATGTCATGTGACCTTGAGATTATGATCTGGTGAGGGTTTACAGTACTTGTAGATGATTAACAGAAACTGTCAAGTCTTGCTACATTCAAGAATCTTAATTTCTAGTGAAAAGTGGAGACATCTATTGGAAAACATAGAATTCAAACCAGAGACTATATCTCTTGACTGAATAGTGATGTTTATATTTAACTTATAAAGGAAACTTACCCCGTGGTGGTTCAGTTAGTTTGGTCTGAGTTTCAGGTCTTCCCCCTGAGGGACGGACATGGCTCTGTGGGGCACTGATAACTCCAGCTCGAGGAGGAACAGTCTGACATGATAATAGATAAAAGAAAGTATTTTAGCTCTAGTTTGGATCTGCAGTCACCTACTGCTAAATGATTTCAGATAATCAGGACTCTGGGAAAAATAAATTATTTGGTAGCAGCTGCTGAACTCATGTTTTAGGCACATGTAAAAGCACATTTTCAAAACATTATGAGGGCTCAATTCAAAGCAAATTTTACAACAGTATTAAACTTTATATAAGTATTTTTATGTGCAACAATACTAGAAGCACACTGAAAGCTGGATACAAGGCATTGGAATAAAAATGTCAGAGTTCAGGGGAAAAAGAAAGGCAAGCTTCTTAGGAGATGGTTTTTCAGCCCTTCTGTGTTAATTTGTCTTGTTGGGGTTTAGGTTTTTTTTTGTTTCACTTTGGAATTTTTTTCTGTCTTGATAATAGGAACAAAAATTCTTGCACTTATGCCAGTTTCAAGGCACTGGTGAAGTCTCTTCTGTACTTCAGATTTTCTTATTGAATTCTTTTGCTTTAGAAATGGCAAATCCTGTTCTGGCTCCAGATTAAAAGAAGGGAAAAAAAGCAAAAAATAAAGCACACAACGATAAATAAATACATTCTTTCCCGTGTATACCAGGTTTCCTTTATCCAAATTTTAAAAGAGGCTATTTGACATTTCTGGGAAAGTAACAAAAGAGCCAAGATCATGAATCAATGTCTTTGAGAAAAATGAATCAGCAAAACCTTATATCAACGGAGAGTTTCAACTGTAGTTGCAATACTGGAATATGCTGCAAGGTTAGAGAATTATCAGCAAACAATCCCATTTCTCAGTAATTTTTTTAATAATAAGCCTAACACAAAGGCTTCTACTTGCTGCTCTTAAAAAAAAATAAGAGGTGTTTTCCATCTCTTGATTTCTTACTTTAGGTGGAGCATTTGACCACCCATAAATCCTTATTTCCTTCCTTCAGTTCACTTCTATAATAAAAGAAATGCAGAACTAATATTTGTTCAAATAGTTGAATGTTTCCTTTTTACATGAAGATCCTTATCAAAATTAATTTTTAAAACAAGGTACAAAGATCCCATAACACATCAAATAATCATATGTATCAACTGCCTGTGTAATCCATTAATGGCTGCTAGGAATTAACTACTGTCAGCATTTACATTTCACCACAGAATACATTTTATCATACCAAATCAGCAAGGACATATACTACAAAGAGTAACTTTGCAGTTATTTGAAGGGAGATGTAAAATGTGTATTATCTGTGAGCCTATCACATAATTGCACAGAGCGCAAAACAATCAAGTCGTGTCCACTATATATGTATCCTAGAGTAATTTCAGTCAACAGAAAAAAATTGCTGAGGCAATTAACTCACAGAAGCTGTAAACTGAGCAGTCAGTTTTGCAGATTTCTCACATCTGTTATGACCTACAGAAATATTGACCTAATAAAGAGCAGAAACTTAGGAGGAGAATTATTTTAAGACAGGATACCTACCGGTCTGGTTGTGCCCACTGAAGGTGGAGGCTGACTACGAACTGCAAGAGATATTAGAGATTGCTGACTTAGAACATATTTCAAAACCAACTTCTCTATGTATTATAGTTAGTACAAAGCATTTAACTTTATTACCTAAGTTATCTTTTCTTTGTGTTCCAGGACTTTTTTGTGCTTTGAAGCATGGAAAAAAAATTAGATTATGTGTGTTAGATAAGCCATAAATGGTAGTAGATGGCAAAGTTACATTATCACTAATGAGAATGAGAGCAGAGACACCAGTGCTTTTTTAAAAAGTTGTTACATATCACAGTCTATCCATCAGCTGTCACTCTAACAGACTCCTATCCCATGGGACACAGGGAATAGTTTGACACTTTAAATTACAAATTAAAGCAAATTACCTCCTGTTTGTTGCAAGCTAAAGACACCCACTTGTACAGATGCCCTGTGTTCCCAATCGTGCTAGAAGTTGCTTTGTGGTATATTCTGCAGATGTTCTAACAGCAGTCTTTAAAACAAAAAGAGCTGATATAACATAGTTTCTGTCCCTGCTCTCTGTTTTTATGGGATAAATCTCTTAGAGCACCAGCTTCAGAGTGGCCATGCTGATGCTAATGACAACCTTGTCATTATAATGCAGTGTTCAAGTTGGGAAGTGCAAGAGTTGAAAAAATTACCTTTAGTTCAGACAAGTGCACGGTTTCTAACAGGCATAGAGGTTTGGGATTCTGGCTTGTGTTTCTGTGGCTTATTTCCAGGAAGGCAGAATCACCATGGCAGTGACAGGAAGTGGAAGGAACACTTTGATGCATTAAGAGTTTATCAAATCAGCCTCTGGTTGTCAGATAAGCTTAGAATCACAGGAATGGATTTCTGGGCACAGCTCTCAGTGCTCCAACTCCCATCCTGAGCAACCTGGTGCCAGTTTACCCTCCTTGGAGCAGGAGGATGGAGTGGATAACCACCAAATGGCCCCTTCCAACCTTGACTACTCTATACATAGGGTGATTTTGCCAATTTAGAAATATAAGCCAGCAATATGGCCAAAGTTAATTGTAGAATACAGGACATCCTGATTGTGACTAAAGTAGGACTTGTATTGCCTTATCTATATTTGTTGCAAAGAACACATTCCTGGGGAGATGGGAAGAAACCCATACCCCTGACTGTGCTGGTATGGCTACAGCAGGACCCATCCATCACTCCAATTAGAATGTGCAAGAGAAATGCTTCTCATAACTGTATGTCACACACAGTTAGCTATTACTGTGCTCTTTAGAAAGAGACAAAATATTAAATTCTAGATTAGATTGTTTAAATGGAAGTTTCTCTCCCCAGAATATATGAACATACGTAGTTCTTTATGAAAAATTAGGCCCCCTAGATTCCAGATTTAGTTACAGGTATAGCAGCTACTCGAGTGACCAATCAGCACCATCTTCCTCTGAGAGTCAGCCTGAAAAGCATTCTTGATTAGGGCACTCTAAGTTTTCACTTCATTTTTCATATATGCATTCTATAACAATTTCCACCATTCCCACTGAAAACCAGGAAGCAACTTGGCTGTCTGAAAACTATGTTACATAACAGAAGAAAGATTCCATGTGATAAATACTTTCATGAAACTACCTTTAGTATCACAAGGGCAGTAATATTACTCAGGCATTAAATTAGCAATCTGTTTCTAGAATACAAAAATTGTTATGTTACCTTCTACTTCTCTCCTAGCTACCCCAGGACTGGGAGGAGCTCCAAGACCTTTTCAGAGAAAGAAGAGAAGCTGTACATTGCATAAGAAAAGCAGTAGATTGAGAAAGCAAAACCAGAAAGAACACAAGAGAGCTGTACACAATTTAACACTGGCCTAGCTGGATTACAGTCACTTGTAGGAGTGTGTTTGTAGCGGCATGGGGAACCAGAGTGGTGTGAACAAGTGCAATCATGTTTAGTAACATCCATTGTTTTAATTCTACATTACAGTTGAAAAAGAATGTCATTCCTTCAAAACATTCACTCTCCACAGATTTTTGTATATTCAATATGATCTTACATGTTGGTGTTGAACCTCTCCTAAAGCAGAGCAGGTATGCCTGCACTCAAACACTGGGGAATAAACAGGTGCATCAGTCACACTCTGCAACATTAAGGCTGCTCCCTGTTGTTTAGAATACTAAGTAGTCTGTTTCTGTCACACTCCATCTGAGTAAGCAACTGGATGGAAGAAATGTTTCCCACTTTGTATAATGTATCCTGCAGAACTGTATCATTATCTCCAAGAACCACTGTGTACTCGTGAGATCTGTACCATCTGGTGTTACAGTTCAGATTGAGGGAAAGCAGATTTTCAATCATGAATAACCATGCTGAATTGTTTTATTTCTGCAACGTGATTGAGCATATACTGGATCCCTAAAATGGCATGTTAAAAACATGGCATGGAATAGACAGTATGCAAGAAGAAATCCCAAAGGGAAGAATAACCACTATCTGGCAACTCTGCTCAAGTGGCTCAAGTCCAGGTAAAGAAAAGGAGCCAGTGCTCAGGAAGCCTACCTGAAAATCAACTTCTGCCATAGTGCTGACACAGCTTCCTGCTTTCTCATCATGTGCCAGTGTGTGGGACCTGCTCAGAGCTCTCTGTGATCTGTGAATTCTGTCAGATATAAGTGGAGGTGTCACTCAAAGTGGGCAGAGTGAAGGCTGCAGATGAGGCTGCAATGTGATTGTCTCCAGAGATGTCATCTATGGTTTGGCTGAACATCTGGTTCCAAATCATGACATCCCAGCATATGTTATCTACTGTGGGTGAGCTCCAGGCTCTGCCCATTCCCATTAGATTTCCACTCAAAATTTCCTGACTGTGAATCATTGTGAGAGAAGCAGCAGTGAAGGGGCATGGGGCAGGAAGCATTGTCTGAGATCATTCTGCTGCTTGCAGGTCCTAGTTCTGCTGTTTTCCCACACAACTCAGAGAAACCCTTGGGGAGAACAGAAAGTGGGAACCCCCAGGTGATGGGAAGCCCACCTGCCACTGAAGGAATATAAAGGGATGTGGAAAGCAGCGAGCAGAGCACAGGATACTCCTCTGAACCTTTGGTAGTCACAGAGACATAAAACTCAATGTTCATCTCAGATGGCCGTGGACACAAGGAAATCTCTCTCTCCAAGAGCAGGGACTAGTTTGTCCATTCCACTCTCCTGCACTTTCCCTTCCCACAGCTCAGCTCAGCTCATACTTTGAATAGGCATTTTCAGCACAGTTTTATTAATCATGTCTTGTTCTATGCATGATGATGACTAAAGCCAGTGTACCACACAGAAGAAGGTTGCTGGGCACCAGGATTTTAGACAATTTTGCAAATTTAAAAATATTCAATACGTAGAAGAGAAAGTGCATAAAGGGCAAATATGTGAAATTTCACTGACTAATAATACTCTTCAACAGTGATAAAGCAAAATTATGGTGCTATGATCACAGTGGGCAGTGTAGGAATGTTTTAATCTAATGGACAGTGAAAAATGTACATCTGAACCTGAAACTCTTTTGTGGGTCTCATTTTAAACTGGTAATGTCATCTCACTGGAGCTTGAAATCTCTACTGCAGTCTGATACAGTACTTTGGAAAGATATCACATATTTGTTTTAAACAGTATTTTAAGGAAAGGGATTGGATTTACACAGAAACAGCCTGTAACTTATGTCCTGATGTCCTTCAGACAAACACTGCATGTTTTGCAAAGATCCCATTTAATGGAAAATAAAGTAACCCTGACTTCTCACATATTTATGAAATCCAGATCCCTTGCCTGCATTTGGACAGGGCATTTACTGTTGTAGCATTAAGGTTTCTTGTTTTCTCCACCATTCAACATTCCTTCTTCAGCAAGAAGAAAGGTGCTTTTCCCTATACTTAAACAAAAATAGCTTTGTCAAACTGACTGCCATGTCCTGATGCACCCCGACAGCCTGGACTCTGCTCTGCAAAATGAACCCCAAAGTTACAGGGGACAAATGAAGATGTGCAATGGTTCTTACAAGGGCTAAGTTTAATAAGGGACTCTAAATAGCAGTGTATACTAATAAGTACTTGCTGCTTGAGTGCAAGAGTTTTCACAGTTTAAGATACTTGCATTTCTTTTAATGCCAACCGTGTTACTGTATTCTCTAGGTTCATTTTATTTATATTGGAGAATAAACACAGTAAAAATGCAATGTATTTTACCCAAATTATTGCATATACTGAAAATACTGTGTATTCTCTTAATTTTAAGCCCATTTTAACACTTTAAACCAATAATAACTGCAACAATCAGGAAAATCCAAATAGTATTATTAAAGGAAAAAACCCCCACAAATGTTATTTTTTAACTTCAATTGACAATTAGCAGCCTTTATAATTTTTAATATTCTGTAAGAATTTTATCTGTAATGTATTAAAAAGTCTTGGGTAAACAGTGAGACATTTTAATTTTTAACTATGAACAGCTGAGAGCTTGCCATTCAGCAAAAATTTTTTTTATTAGCATATGAAAAGTCTGCACTTTGTAAAGCTTTGCAATGAGCGCAGAGTCTCATTTCCTTAAATGTCAAATATGACCAAATTCTGAAAGACTCTGATGCCCCAATCCTCCTCTCATCTTCAAAGCACACTGAGCTATTAGAAAAAATGTTAGGGGCATTGAAGGGAGTGATGCACTTGGCAAAAAAAGGTCAAAACACAGGGGGAAAAAAAAGGAGCATTTCAAATGCACAAGATACTAAAGACATGATCAATTCCCCTTTGCATGTGCTATAGAGATCTATAACCAAAGTTTGATCCACTTATACAGTACACAGGGATATTTTCACAGGGCTTTAGCAGCCTTTCTTTCAGGGAAGAGAAATAAGTGCTGTTTCCCCAAGCAGAGTAACCCAGCAGGACACTTATTCTGGTTCCAGCCCTCTACTGAGCTCAGGTACCACTGAAAAGGAAAGTATTATGACTTATACATGTACACTGTGAGTAGAAAATGGAGAGGATAGAAAAGGTCAAGAACTTTAGGTCAGAATAATATATGAAAAACAAATATACTACAATCTCAAATGATTGCATAAAAAGTGAGTTTTATGCAAGTTACAAATCTTTATGGAAAGCTATGTTGGGAAAGAGGATAAAAAAAGAAGACCAGTCTTGGCACAATTGAGACAAACTAGGCAAACAGGAATGTGTCAGTGCACATAAAACTATACAGGACTGAAGTACAATGAATTAAATCTCACCTATGTTGAGTGTGATGTATAAACTATTTCCTAAAACTTCTGCATTTTACCTAATTAGAAATATTATACCTTTGGCATGAAAACCTCCTCCTCTCCCCAGTACCTAAGAGCCACACACATTTTTGCCTGGCATCAGAAAATGTTGGCTGATATTTATAGACTATGCAAAATAGTTTATTTATTTTCTGAGATGGCTCAAAACTTTTGAATTGTTTCCTCAAAAAAAACTTACTTCCTGCCAACTGAGTGGTATTTCAGAGCCACTAATGATTTCCTCATTATCTCACATATTGATGTGCTGATTTAAGTTCAAGCAGCTCAACATATGACAATGAAGGACATGGAATTAAGGGAGAATCATATCAGGATTTTGTTATTTTGCAAAGACCCATAGCTCTCCTTCAAAGTGACATGATAAACTCCTTTGCTAAGTTTGTGTTTCTGAAGTACACACTAACTGTAGGAACTATGGAGGACGTTCCATGTCTCTAAGAAAGAGCTTAGGAGCACATTACAGACTTGAAAGCAGAAAATAAATTACCCATGTATCAGTGTTCAGCTTGATGACAAATACAGTTCCATGATTTGGAGCTCTCTGTTAACTGGGGAAGTTGAGCCAGACAAGCAGTGGCTTCAATTTGAACAATTAATTAATAGATAATTAGTGCAAGTAGCTACAATCATAAGCCATTTTACAGTGCTCCCTGTCCTGGCCTGTGAGGAAAAAAGCTCTTCTTTCTACAACTACAGACAAGTTCCAGCTTTCACAGAAAAGTTATCTGAGTGTATTCTGACCAGGACAAAGTAATAAAAACCTGGAACAGCTTCAATCTCTTGAGTGTAAAGTACCAGCTTCTGGACAAATATTTGTTCACTAAAAAGTCAAATGTAATTCAGAGAGGGGGACAAACCCTGAGACAGAAATTATATTGAGCTATCCACTTCTATGACTTTAAGAATGACCCATTTTTGAAATCATCCTGTTAAGTACTGTCACAACAGATCACAGCAGTTTTGCTATGCAGTCATATTTGAAAACAATTAAAATGATTACCTCCAAATTCTTTTCTACCAGGTGCAGGACTTCTACCGCCTGACAGTAATTTAGAAATGAACGCAGCAATAATGAAAAGTATCAGTACAGTAGGAGGGAAGAGGAAAGAATGAGAAAGTTAAAAATTACAAGGGTCAGTTGTTATTAACTATGTTGCCCATATGCTTCTGAACATCCAGTTTCTCATAGTGCTCAATTGTTCACATTTTCAGATGATCCAAATGAAGTCTACATTAAAAACTTGGACATGACAAAATGCATACATACCGATGCCAAAATTAAAGGAATATAAACCAATGAATGCACAAAATGATTTCTATTTTAAAAATGAAGATGCTATAAAAAATGAAAATGTTGAGTAAATATTGCTGTAGAAAGCCCATATCTTTAAAGCTGTGAAAGTAAGTTTATAAAAAATTTAATTCACTAGGAATATTTAAATAGTAGTAAAAAATGCTGTTATTTCCCATGTTGTTATTGCTATTAAATGTACCAATTAAACATTTTAGTTAAAGGGAATGTTCCACTGAGCCCCAAACTTTAAAGTTCACTTCACAGACTTGAGATAAAATCTTCCTGAGCACCTAGCACAGGTCCCCACAGTACCTGAGGGTGGAGGTGGCCTCTGGGGTGGAGCAGGACGTGCAGGGGGAGCAACAGGACGAGGGGGTGGAGGACGCTTCGGCTCCAGACTCTGAGGAGGCTCTTTCTGCAGGGCACCAGCCTGAGATTCAGCTGAAGGATGTGACAGAAAACAATGCAAAAATTAATCCCACTCCATCCCCAGCTCTGGAAATAATGACCCAGAAGTTTTTGAGAGAGACTAAAAGAAAAAAAAAAAAGAGGAATAAACCAATGGTGAAAATTTACTAAACCAAGATTTTTGTCTCATGTGTTTTAATAAGTTTATGCTTTTCATGAAATCCTCAACGTTCACACAAATTGAAGCATTCCAGATTTCAATTTTGACCCTTAGACATGAGGTAACTGTTCTGGAAAAAAATAGTACAAAGGGAATTCTGAGGGCATTTAAGCAGTCTTTGTAAAAGTTACTTAAAATTACATACAAAAACCCTCTTTTAGAAGCTGTTCCAAATACCATCATTGTGTTCTCACTTTGTCATTAAAAAAGGTTGTGTTTCACCAGAAGTTTTCATATTATGCACCCAATTTACAAACGTACTGGTCACAATTTACATCTCAGAGCTGACAAGAGCATGGACTGACGCAGGAAGAGTGTGCCTGAAGTGAACCAAGATTCCCTGGACACTCTGGAACAGAACTGTTGTATGGCAGTGCCTGAGGCAGTGGAGCAATGTGATTCATACTCACCGTGTGTGGAAACAGGAGGTTTTCCTGGGGCTCGGCTGGGCCTCACTGGGAGCGTGGGTCCATCTGACAGTGTGGGGGACTGGCAGGGACTGGAACGTGGGGAAGAACTGGGGGATGTTCCAAGCCCTGAGCTTGAAGTTGGCTGTAAATGCTGAGGAAGGATTTCTTCTACTTCAGCACTGTAATCATCAATGTCTCCTAAATAACAAATCCCCCCCCAAAAGAAAAAGAGATCAACGGTTACTTAGTTTTAAAAAGCAGAGGAATTACAAACTGATTCTGGGCATAGGGTTATACACAAAAAAGCCCTTAAATTCAAAGGAATTAGCTCAACAATCAAAGTATGATTCTTACATCATAAAATTGCACATGAAGAATGCACATGAATTCAAACCAGTTGAAAATGCTTCAAATGCAGAATATATACTATAGGTACATGTTAAAGGTAAATGTAACAGCATGGCAACTGTAATATTGATTAATCTAAGAAACAATCAGCTTTACAAAGAAGACCTTTGCAAAAATTATTTCCTTGGTCTGCAACACATGGCAAGCTTCACTTTTTCTCCAGGAGGCTAGGCAGGGGATTCCAAGATATTGCTGTTTGCAATAGCTTCTGCTTGAAAAAGGTAGAATGGTGTTGAAAAAAAAGGCTCAGTGTGGATGTGCCTTTGAAGAGTAAACTGTCAATTTAGAATGTTTTATGTTGCTATTTAAAATGCCTAAAAGAGACAATTATCCCATCAAACTCCAACAAGACAATAACAATCCTCTCTTCCCTAACTTCTAGGTTTCTCTCTCATGAGGTACATTTCAAAATGAGGAATGCTTTATCTCCACAAACCTTCCATATCATAGTCTGCAGTAACCTCAGCATCTTCACAAAGCAAAGTGGAACTTGTTGACGAAGGCAGCCCAATATTAATCTTTTCTAGATTCATTTCATCTTCCAAACTTCTGATCCAATCTGGATTTTTCAAGTTTATGCTTATAATCCTTCCCTGTAGCTAAATTGCCAAAAAAGGTATGCACAAACCAGAAATTGTTAAGAGCAGAGACATTAACACTCAGAATTCTAGATTTAAAAATGAAAAAAATAATTACTGAAAATATCACAAATAAGGTTATCACAACTTCTGGGACTAAACAATGGCAGTGACATGTAACAAAAGTAATTATACTTTTAATTTCATTTTGGTAATTAACTACATTTAGTAACTACTAATTAACTATTTATTAATTATTTATTAACATTTATAAACTACATTTATGCAGTTTAAACTGTTAATTAGAACGATTTAACATTTTTCTATAGAAAAACTAACAATTTGTCTCCAAATTTTCCTTTCCAGTTAATCAGAAAGTTTCTGGGGTTTTTTAACTTTTCTTTCAGTGATTGCAGTACAGAAGTGCTGAATTTTTAAAAACTTCATGCTATAAATATGTTAAACTGGTTCACTCTGAAAACTCATAGTAAAAATTCTGCTTTTTAAACAATAAAAAGAACCCCATATCCCTCATTTGATGAAGATGCCTCTCCGTATGGGAGCTTCATATCTCTAACATTCCTACTCCTAAAAATAAATTAGGTGTGATACTTCATTCATCTGGCTTTTGAAATGCAACATAATACTATGTGGCTACCAAAAGAAAAAAAAAGAGAAAAAAGAGACAACAGTCTAGTATGGAACAGAAAAAAACTTTTCAGAATTAAACAAACAAACCCCCCAACCCACTCAATTTTCTCTTTATATGAAAATTCAGTAATTTTTACAGTACCTCAATACCATTCAAATTCATAACATTTAAAGCAGAGCTTCCTTCCAAAAATGTTACCCACATCTTGTCTTCCACAAACCTGCAAAGTTCATTGGAAACAATAACCAAACAAAATGCCACAACACCCAATAGTTCAATTGACAGCTTAGTGAAAAGGCAACATGCATGGGGATCCTCTCATTCTCAGTTCATTTAAAACTACTAACCTAATTTTAGTGTACAAAATATGTATAAAGTTAAATGATGCTCTACCTCAAAAATAAAAAAGTATCTGGAAAAACTATGTCTGGAAACTGAGACACTTACATGTATGTAAAACTAATTGTAAAGACATTGAAGCTGAAATCTAAATGTTAAAAATGAAGATCGTAACTGAAGTGCCTGCTAAGAAAGTAACTTTATTCAGGAAATAGGTGGGAACAATTTTGTACTTGCTCCAGATAGGACAAGGGGGAATGGCTTCCCATTGCCAGAGGGCAGGGTTAGATGGGATACTGGGAAGAAATTCTTTCCTGTGAGGGTGGTGAGGCACAGGCACAAGCTGTCCAGAGAAGCTGTGGCTGCCCCATCCCTGGAAGTGTCTAAGGCCAGGTTGGATGGGGCTTGGAGGAACCTGGTCTAGTGGGAAGCGTCCCTGCCTATGGCAGGGGGTGGAACAAGGTGATCTTTAAGGTCCCTCTCAACTCAAACCAGTCTGTGATTCTATGAACAGAGATTAAAAGCAAAAAGGTGGTTTTAACCTTATTAGTATAACTTCGCCATAGTTTGCAAATTTTTGAAGAAGATCATCAATCAAGTTATCATCAAAATAGTTTTCTTCTGCTGAAGAACTTCTGATGGAGACCATGACTGTCCCATCAGGTGGTCCTTGCATTGCAATCACCTCCTTATACACTTTTTGTCTCTCTTCTGCTTCAATTTCAAATATGTCGATGTCAATCAATGCAACAACAGGCCTTGGAAGAAAACATGCAAGAAAAACCTGTCAGCAGAATATCTGAGCAACAAAATAATACAACACAAGTGTTACATCTTAAGAAGTAATGCATAAAATAAAACTGAAACCTATGATCGGATGTCTTCAGCTCTGCTCTTCCATAGTGCAACAAAGTGCCAGGATTCCACATATAGGGGATGTTACTGTCACTGTGAAAACTTGCATTCAGGAGATCCAGATCTTCAGCTACGTTCAGTCATGAAAACAAAAGGGAAAAACACAGTGACTGCAAGAATGTGCTTTAAAAATAAGCTATTTGTAAAAAGAAATCATAGAAAGTAAACCCAAACCAAGTGTCTTACAGAAAAAAACTCCCGAAGTTCTTTCTGCACTATTGAAATGTCAGTAACTGGTACCTGAGTCCTGACCCTCTGTTCAGCATCACTGCCTTTAGAGAAGAGGCTGTTTTACGTGTTCTGTCTCCTACCACACCCAGAACCACGGGCACTGTGAATGTCACTAAAATGGATTCTCTAAGCCAATTAAAAGAGTATTTTAAATAACTGAAGGAAACACACAAACCTGATCGGTCAAAGGGCCATTTTCTCCTCCTCCACAGGATCCGATCTGTCCATGCTGGCGTACGACATTTCTCACTGGTGTCATAGTCATCAGAGAACAGATCATACTTGTATGTAGGAGCAAAATTTATTTTCCCTTCCAAAAATCCCCTAAAAATCTGTAAGAGACAAAACCATTATATGTCACTCCAGAAGACAGAAACAGATGGGAAACAGCTTGAAACCAACCAGAATTCTATATTCTAACAGTGAAAACTTGTGTAGACATTCCAAAATAAAATAAGTAATTTGGAAATATGAATCTTTCTCCACATTTTATCTGTTGAAAACATTCTACACTTGCCACTATGACTAAATAGTGATCAAGACAATCATTAATAAACAGAAGTGTCACCATTTGTATCTTTAAACCCAGGCTCACTGCAACCTACTGTTCTTCCAATATCATTCTGAACTGGAGGTCACCCAAAACACACAGCACTTTAATCAGGTGCTTCGTTGTTCCTGTGTCAGCAAAAGTTGGGAATTAAGGTTTATATTTTATGTACCAAGCATTCCTGCAAATTCATAGAATCACAGACTGGTTTGGGTTGGAAGGGACCTTAAGCATCATCCTGTTCCAAGCCCTTGCCACAGGCAGGGATGCCATCCACTAGACCAGGCTGCTCAGGGTCCCATCCTAACTGATCTTCAACACTTCCAGGGATAAGCTGACACAAGATACCCCACCAAAAAACAGGAGTTAAAAAAAAAAAAGAACCATTAATATATTCAATACAAACTTAAATAGAGATAAAATCACTATTTCTTCTCAAGCAAATAAGAAAACAGAATAAAAAAAGATATATTATGTGATACATAATCTGTCACATATTTACTGATACAGTGTCAACAGAAAGGAATGAAAAACTCCCTTAGGGAGGCCTTTACAACACAGAAACCATACAATCAGCTGACACAGGACACAAGTGTTTAAACTGGACACAAGCTAAAAACCCTTAGTTAATTTAACAAGGTCCAATCTTGAGTTTAGTCTCATATAGGTAGTTTTACTTCACAGATCTGTAAAATATAAATGTAACTTGGATCTTACACTCAAATCTGCATCAAGTGACAGGTGACAGGCTGGCTTCTTTTCTTGTTGGAAATACAATTTGAAATCCAGTCAATTTAAAAGTCAATGTCAGAAAATCAATGTCAGAACGTCAGAAGTTCCTCAACTTCTTAGATAATTTGTTTGCCTTCAGTATTTATTTCTTTACCTATTTTTTGTTTTCCTTTAATTGCTCCATACTGCCTCCTATGAAACCCTACAAATCTAAAAGCAAAGCTTTCTTCAGACTGTTATTCCGTGTTTTGTGCATAAATAAAAAGGCACCATTTGGACTCCTGCTTTTCCCAGCAGTAACACCATTAGACCTATTACTGCAGCAACTTAAGTAAAGAGTAACATTACCAAAAAAACTTGTCTACAAATATTTTTTTAAGCAGTTGCACCTCATAAAAAGAAAATTATAATAATTAGTAAACTCAGCGCTGAAGATACAGATTTACAGAAGCACCACAGAGAACTGCTAAAACCAAAGAAGAAAAGGAAGTATTGGTAACATTTCAAAATACCTGTCCAGAATTTTTCTGATTGATAAGTTGGTCTCCTGCTATGAGGGGATCCCAGTTCTGTTGTCGTATCAAGTCCTTCACCTCCTCGTTGGGCATATCTATTCGATAATTGAAGTCACCACACCAGAAAATATAGTCATGGGAAAAGAGCATCCTTCCCTGGATAGCAGAAGCACACAAGGAAGATAAAAACAAGGTTTTAAAGGTGACAAATTTACTACTTTCAGGTGCAGAAGTTCAGTTTTCACCTGTAAAATACATATAATTTCCAGCTGATGAGGACAACTGAAATACATCTTAGTGTTTGGTATGGTTAGAACAGCACCGCCAGTGATATCGTATTCACACATAAAGAACATGAGAGAAGGAACATTCCTTATGTAGTTTAAATTTCTAAAGACACATGAATCATCTGAATTGGATTCTAAAATTCTTCATCTTCCTGCTCCTGTTCCAGAAGTCAGCTCCAAGTCTATGACTGCTGCCCCTGTCACAAAAACAAAACACTCCCCTGGGATTTTGTGGCACAACCTCCTGACAAACTGGAAATCAAGGGCTTTGTTACCCAGATAATTGAAGACTTTTCAGTTACATCCAATTTTCACAGCTAGGGAGAGACATAACAGCTTGGTTAGTTTAAATAAAGCCTAGGGTCTAAAGTGAGAACTTTTACTTCTCCCTTTGTTTTGAGTTTTCCAGTGCCCATAAGTAAATCCAAACAGATACACTGGCAGCTTAAAAGGGCAGCATTCAGGAAACGGTTGGATGCAGTGCTTTCAAGGAAAACTGAAACATGACCACAGGGATAAATATAGAAATTTAAAAAAACCCTGTAAAACTGCATAGTGCCATAAAGACTAACGAAAGTCAGTTTGACTAAAAATTTAAAACAATTTTAAGTCTCAATGAAGCATTTTGTTGCACTGATAAAATTTTCAAGTATTTACTTGGTGTTTGATAATCCTTTATGAGAGCATGGCACAGAATTGTTAGCAAAAATCATTCCTGTGTCCTGAAAACAGTGCTGTTTCCCATGGATTTTTTTCTCATAGCTGATTAACTCCAGTGCCTACAAAAGTTCTACCACATGTCAAGAATCTAAAAGGTCTCTTTCCTATGCTAAATCCTTGATTCCTAATGCAAGTGAACTCATGCTTCACCATCTCTCTGAGGCATTGCACTGCAAAGGTCTATTCTTTCTGCACTTTCCTATTTTAACAAAAGCTGTGGGAGTTCAGTAATTTCTGAGACCTCTAACCCAATGAAATCTGATTTCAACAGGAATCTGGGGAGGGGGAAAAATGCAAATGGAACTTTTGGATGAAACTGATGGAGCCCCAAGCATTTTACTTCGCATTCTTTGTGGAATTTGAACACTGTTGCTTACCATTGGAAAACCAAGCTTGCGAGAAATTTCTACAAAGTCTTCATTTCTCTCTTTAACCTGGGACTGCCCTGCAGCAAAGTGGCTGCAGACAAAGCAGAGGCTGGAGGTGTGGAACAGCATCCGAATGGCCACAGCACCTTTGTTCCCAGTGGCTCCTCCCATGCCTGTCTTCACAGTATCCACAGCAACATCCCTGGAAGAGTGAAACAACTGTTAAACCTTGCAAAAACACAGCACATGTGTGTATGACCATGTGCTAGGAAGAGAATGTTTTCATATCCTTCTTTCAGCCATGGGGCTGGTTTTAAAAAATGCCACAGCTACTGAGCAGGCAACAGGATAAAACTTCAGCTTTTCAAGCTTTCTTGGTGACTTGTGAGACATTTAAAAGCTAAGATAAAAGAATTTAAGCAAATACTTCCCCAGAAAATGGAAGAACTCTTTCAGAGTCCCACATGCTTCTAGGTACCTTTGTTTGTTATCTTGCAATGCAAAGCAAGCAGGAGGTGACCCAGTCTGGGGACAACTGTGCCCACTGACCTGATAAAGGGGGCATGCTGGGGCCTGATGAACACGAAGAGGCAGACACCCACCAGCTGCTCAGAGGCCAGGAGCACATACTTGTTATCTCTTGAGATAGTCTTCTGCAGCTCAGCAGCCCAGAGCTTCTGGTTAGTTGTGCTAGCAGTGGGATGAAAAATGCCAGTTTTAAAATAAATCAAATTAAGCAGGTTTCTAACTGCTGATTGAGTTGAATAAACTTCATCCAATGACCTCAACTAATTCTTGGGACAATAAGCCAAAGTCACATTGGGAATGGTGCTCAAAATGCCTTCCAGCAGAGACACAGGCTCTAGACTGTCATGACCTCATCATTTGAATTCAGCCTCTACAAATGCTGCGTCACTTTTGCCAGCACCACAGACAACATGATCTTTCATTATTTCAGCCTAGACTAGAGGAGCAAAACCTCCTAGGGAGTTACTTCCCAGCCTAGAGCTCAGTCAGTATTGAAAGACAGTTGTCCATGGTCTGAGATCAATGAGAAATTTCCTTGGAGACATAAGGGACTATGGTTTTCAGAGCTAGTAGTGGATATAAATGAAAAATATCAGGCCTGGAAACAGCATTAACTAGACACAGTGTGAAATCAGGGCATGACAAGCTGCCATTTGGTACTCAAGACGAAAGCCCATGCTAAGGTTACATCCTTATGGGCTTTAGGTGCTCTTCCCAAGGAGTGAAAGCTTGCCTAATACGGGGAAACACGCAAAGCAGGCAGAGAAAACAATGGGCAAAGGGAATACGGTCCTAGGACTACACACACATTTATCACTGGTATCACCCACCACTGCGAAAAATGTATTCCCATAACCCACTCTGCTAGGGGTGAAAAATCCCAATTCCACAATAACACATCCATGTAATTCACAGAATGGCAGTGACAACTGACAGGATAGGAGGAAGCCTTGTTTTATCCAGATCACAACCCAGTGCATAACACTGCATAAAGGAACACCACCAACACATGCTTTTGGAAAGATTTTCACAGGATTGCTCTTCCCAGCAGTACAAGAACATCAGAGCTAAATTAAACACAGGAAAAAACTGAGTAGCTACTGAAGATGCAATCCAAAATACAGTCAAGTGCTGACTGTTTGGATACTCGAGATCACATTATACATGATTTCAGCAATCACAGTTTTGCTAGGGAAAGCTGAGATGATGTCTGGAATCCTGGCACAGAAATTGGGGGAGAGAACCAGAGTACAGTAAAAAATTAATCCAGGCTAATCCAAACCATCATAAAACAGGAGAAAACAAAATTTTAAATAACATTTTACTCAAAAAAGTTATTATCAACCAAACTAGTGCTGTACTGATTGTACCACCCACCTGGCATTCACAATGTTTCCTGCATTTAACTCCACCATTTCTTCAAACCCAATGGCAAATATGTCCACAGGCTTGTTTTTGCGATCTGCAGAGAAACATGAAAATAGCTATGTGTCCTTTCTAATTAACTGAGGAAGCAAGACCTCACAGATATATTTAGTAAGAAATTATTTATTTAGGAAGAAACTTCTTCCTTGTGAGGGTGGTGAGGCCCTGGCACAGGTTGCCCGGAGAAGCTGTGGCTGCCCCATCCTTGGAGTGTTCAGAGTCAGGCTGGATGGGGCTTGGAGCAACCTGGTCTAGTGGAAGGTATCCCTGCCCCTGGCAGGTGGTAGGACTGGACTATATTTAATGCTCCTTCTAACCCAAGACATTCTCTGCTTCTGTGGTATCTACTTTAATGTTTATGATTAATTAGGAAAATCATCGTTTTCAAGCAAAAAATTACACAATACAAATGCTACCTTGGAATTCCTGGATCCCAGCTAACTTTGGTGCATCCAGCAGCCAGTCAGTGAGGGTCTGATTCCTGAAGGCAATACTCCGGAACTGCTTCCCCCCATTTACATTCCACGTCCCAACACACACTCGGATCTTTTTCGGTTTTGCGTATTTATAAAAGTTCTCACACATACTCTTCAGCACTTTTACGGATGCTGCAAGAACATTTGAAAAGACATTATTTTTATACAGAATGTTACTTTGGAAAACTTGGCAATGAGATCTTTCCTATATACATGCACAGACATAAACCGCTGGAAGAAGGAGGAAAGCAGTTTTCCCAGTAGAAAGTACCCTTACAGACATTTGTTGTCACGGTGGGATACTGACTGACTGAAAAACAGCAGCAACTTCTTCAAAATAACATAGATAGATGTAAAAGATGGAAACTATGTTTCCTTTATGTATTATAAATATCTCTAATTCTTTCACCTTATCTGTGATTCTCTAGGGAAACCATCATTTTTCATACATACCAACATGGATATCTGCATCATTTTCACAGCTTACATTTATGAAATCCAATTTCTATTACAGAATCAACTTGCAGATATATTCATTTCTGGAAGTGCAGAGTATGTCTATGTAAGCCACAAATCTGAATTATTTTTTAGGTCAGTTGAATTCCTAAAGTTCTGCTTTAGTGAGGAAAGTAGACTGGAATTCAAAACAATCAAATTAATTTCTCTGTCCCACCCTTTCTCTGTGCCTTGCTTTTATTGGCCAGATTGGAGGGAGAGGAACAATCCACATGTAAAGAACATTGAGAGAAACACACAAACAAGAAATTTTCACCTGATTCAGTGGTCAGGTGAAAATCACTTAGGTAAAGTACCTATTTTGAATGCTCTCATGGTTATGAGACTAGAAGAGAATCATATAAACAAATATTAGGTGGAATTCTTCCCTTCCCTTGTTGCTGTCTTGCAAAGTAGTCAGTTACTGAGCACAATATTTTCGTTGAAATCCCCCAAATAAAGATGATTAGGGAGCTGCTGCTGTCTTTTCAGTTACTCTTTTTAAGTTTACCACCTTTAAATTTGCTACAGAAATCTTGGCTATCCAGTTAAAACAACAGTCATGGATTCTCTAGCCCTCATGGGTTTGAAATGAACTGGAAGCAAGAGAAGAAAATATTATATATTGTATTTGCTGGCTGCAAGCTCCTTCCCTGCTGAACAAACCATATATCCATAGATGGGTAATCACAGAGAAAAGACAATGAACTGGTTGATGTCTCCTGGGGGTACTACAAGCAGACCATGTTTTGGATCATGCTTTCCTAATCATAATCCAGGGAAATTAAGTCTAGAAAACAGCAAGGAGCCAACAGAACACTTGATGACTTCAGGAGAGATCCAGATACTGAGTTTACTTCTGACTGGACCTCCACACCAGGTAACTCAAGCCAACAAGTCCAGCACATGCCTGAAGAACCACCGAGGGTCAAGGACAGGAGCTACCCAAGGACCTGACCACTGAGGGAAAACCACTCCCAGGAATATTGTAGCCACAACACATCCAAGCACTCAAAGAACCAAACAGCATTGCAGGCAGCTCTGAGGGTTTGTACAGAGTAGCCTCTGTAGTACTCTGAGCAAGTTTTGATATCAGAGTTTGGACTTTTATCCTCTCCAGTTTTTTTTTTTTTAAATTAAGCAGTTTTCAGCTTCATTTTAAATAGTTACTCCAAATCATTCAGAGTTGCTATTCAGCAGCTTCTAAGAAAAGCTGCAAAACTGAATTATTTCCTATTTAACTCCTGACATTGTCATGAACCCCTAATGTAAAAAACCTTACACCAGGTTAGTCTAAGAATGAACTGACAACATGCTTATTACAAACATGAAATTCTTATCTTTAAACTACCAAGCTTTCTAAAATGTAGAATGAAATGCTTTATAAATTAGAATAATTTTTTTAAAAGATCATCTGTTTTCTCAAATATTGAGGGAACAAGTTGCTTTACAGAGTTCCTGAGCCTCCTGCAAGTAGGATTGTCCTACACATTTCTAGCTATTTATCTTTTCAGAAAAATTGTGCCTCACTCTATGTCAAAAATCCAATCAATTAAATTTTCTGTTATTTTGCAGCAAAAATACTTAAAATGCTGATCTTACTAGGCAAGCAGACATATGGAAATCAGCTCTACAAGTGGAGTGTCAATGTAAAATTCCATGTGGGATACTTTGTGCAACTGAACTCGATGAAACTATTTTATTACAACATCCAAATTCCTGTAGGAATGTTTCAATATATGCAATTTGTACCCAGGTGAAACCTTGAAACACTTAAAAATAATTGACTTGTATCACTCTTCCTGAGTTATAAGCTAGAAGGTAACACCATCAATGACAATGTGACTGTTTATTCCAATAAACACTTTTTAACACTGACAAAATGCCAAAGAATCAGATAATTTCAGGTTTATATTACCCATGACTCAGATTTAATTTTTTAGGTACTCACTGAGAGTTAAGTGGGTAGAGTAAAACACATACAGGAAAAGCAAAGGTGACAAATGTAAATGCCATTTTAATTTTCTCAACACACAGTAAAATCTGCATAGAGGGGCAGCAGTAGTATTTTATTTTAAATAATTTCTGAGAACAAGATGATGATGAAGCATTGCACAGCTGACAAGTACTTGCAGCTCTCCCTTGAAAATATGTATCCCATCTCCCCTAATGGCACAGCTTCAGATAAACAGCTTAAGTAACATAAAAAAGGAGAATTTCCACTAAGAATTAGAAAACTCAGAATTTCTGAATCCACCAAAGAGAGTATCTCATATTTTAAGATCAACATCAGAGACATTGGTCAGGATATTACTGCCATGTCTCCAAGTAGGAGATGAAGAGTTATCCAAAAAGTTCCCTCCTCAAGCTTTGCCTTTGCTGAGAGTTTTACCTAAAGAGACAGTTGGATATTTTCCCTCTGTCACCTGCAGAGGTGACCAAATCTCAGGAGGTGTGACTGGACTTCTGCTCCACAAAACACAAGTTCCAGCAAGTTATTTCAAATGCTTTCAGCACGGCATTAACTTTTGCTGGGAGATAATACAAACTCAGTCTGTCTCCTACAAAAACACAAGCAGGTGGAGCATTCTCATGGCAAGCAGGATGAAGTTACAAACTGTACTGAAGGATTTTACCTCTTAGCCTAAACAAAGCAAAAACAGAGAAGCTCCCAAACCAGATAAAAAGCCAAATTCCTCTATGTTTGCAAAAATAAAACCCAAAGAATTGTTTGCCTCATTTACTAACTCACACCCAAGCACAACTGCAATATTTTTCACCTCTTACATTCTCACTTTTCTTGGATTAAAAGATGTTGGGAACAGAAATGCACAGATCCAAACGCTACCAGGAAAATACGAGCCCACAACTGAATGAGAAAGACACGAGAAAGAAGCCAGAGAAGAACAATAGCTGGTGAGGTATTTACAGTTTATTTTACTATACTATACCTGATTGTAATGAATGCTCTGAAACTACGGGTGCAGCAAGAAGAAAACAAGAAATGATTAGTCAAATAAGTTAATGCTTTTTAGAATTTTTCAGCAACATGTGAGAGAACATACTGTAACACACAATTTATTCTATATAACCACTTGAATCAGTTAACCCACACCTTTTATGCTGCAAAATCTACAGTTTTACAACATGATTAACAAATGATTTCTTCTTACTTTATTAATAATGGATTTACACATGATGAAGTACCCTGCCAGTTAATTTGCCACCTAGCAGAGACACTCTGTTCAGTGAAAAGGGATTAATGCTCCTCAGCTGCCAGGAGCTGCAGATAGGGAAAGGACAGTTTGCATTCCCAGAGAAAGAGAGTAATGAAAACAACTTTCAACTAATTTTGAGGTGAGGCCGATTTAGCGGGTTTCAGATACAAGAAAAGTTACAGTAACATGAAACCTTGTCCTAAAGAAACAGGAGAAAAAGACTCCTTCAGGTTCCACATTGGATGAAGAAGTGGGTCCACAAGATGAACACTTAATTTGAGCAAGGATTTTTGTCTCGTGCCAGAGATTTGCACAATTTTCACAAAAGTTTTGACACTTTTTTCCTCATTCTAGGTTGACAAGTGTCCAGGAAAAGGAAAATTTTAGAATGTTATTCACCCTTAAAACATTGCAGCAACCCACCATTTAGAACACCTGGGATCTTGGAAAGAAGACTCAAATTTCAGTTCCTTCTCTGCCCAAGTATGAGCTCCTCTGTTTTTCATATCGCAGGAGACTGCTCTGATCACAGCCTGACTCACTACTTCCCTGCCCATCAGACCTGTAGAAGGATGGGACTGACTGTAGCCCTGGGGACCACAGAGGCTACACCTGGTTTGGGAATGCAGGATTCTAGTTCAGCTCCCCTTTCTGAGAAAGGGAACCATGTTCCTGGGACCAGAACCCGAAGTCCACATGGCTGCTCTGCACAAGCAGAATTTCTTATGGAAATCTCTCTGATTTTGATATAGAACTTCACCCACAAATTACAAACAGGTATAGAAATTATTGCAGCATGTTAGTTTGGTATTATTAGTAAAGCAGAAGTAACTTTCATCTTTTAATAAGCCAAGAGAACATAAAACAGCATTTATAGTTCCAACAGTGCTTTGAAAACAAACTCCATACAGCTTTCTTACACCAAATAGTTATGAGACAGATTAAAATCCTGAAAGACACATACCGCGTAAACTGCTGGTGGTTAAGAGAGCCCGTGCTTTATCTGCTAAATCACTATTTAGGGTATTTCCCAATAACAAAACATCAATGGCCTCCTGCTTGGAGCTATCAAAAAAGTTATTTTGGATCGTTCTGGTCACAGAACGAGCACCATCCTTCAGCTTTCCAGCCTGTTAGGGAGGAACATGTATAAAATATTTTATGTTGGACACTGCTCACAATAACATTGGCAACATTCAGTAGCACATATGTAAACTGGGTCAATGATTTTAAAGTCTAAGGCAATTTCCTTCTTTCAGTGTTAAATAAAGTCTCCTGAGACTACTGTACTATGCATGCTGACCTCCCACCCCCAAATGCTAAACAACACAGTAATATCTTCAAGGCATATCTAACAAGCAAATTTAAATTAATTTAAATTAAATACTGCAGGGAGGGGAATATTTTTATTTCCTAAACCTTAGGTCTTCAAAACTTAATTTGATACAGTGTCATGTTTAGACTATCATAGAATTTTGGGCTTTTCCCCAAATAGTGAGAGATGAGCAAGCACTTGAGTCCAAATGCCATGATACATGAATATATATGTATATGCACATATGAGTTCAGAATTCACATTCTGAAACATCCATGTTAAAACCAGAGATAGTTTCAACTTATTAAGATCCTGCAACTTTTGAAAATAACATGCAAGTCTCATGCAGTATCCCAGAAGGAACACAGACACTAATCCATGGCTACAGACGATGTTCATGAAGGCTTCTTAAACACATAAGGAAAAAAAGACAGAAGCTTAACAGAACTACCCCAGGATTTAGTTGTATGAATTGTACTAGACAACAAGGAAGAAACTACACTTTTTGCATGGCTAAGTAGAAGTAAATTAGCACCCTGTCTTTTGGCAGACAATGTGGATGAGGAGTACAAAGCACACTACTGCAGTAGGATTTTGATGGGATGTGCTCGCTTCCTGGCAGACAATGTACAACTTACGATCCAAAAACACACTCACCGTTCACAAATCAGGCAATTAATTGAAAGGAACCCAGAGAAAGCAAAAGAAAGATCAGGTAAGGAGTTAGATGTAACAAGTACTGTAATACTTTAAAAGGGACTGGTTTTCAGTATAGAAATGGATACTAACACATTTAAGGTTAAAACAATTTTTCTCCTATCTTAGATTTTCACATTTTTATGTCTAGGTACCCTTGGACTTTGAAGAATCAAACTTAAGAGTAAGAAATGGAAGAATTACAAGCATCAAACTTTTAATGTGAGAAATGAGAATACAACTTAAAACCTACTTTTTAAAATATATTATCAGAGTACTCAAGAACATATTGAGTAGTGAACTGGTCAGGTTTCATTGAAACTAGAACAAGTATGGCTTTGCAAGCGTTAAAGATCCTCTTTAAATAGATGGGACTTGTGTTAGGGATGCTGTGTTTGATTTATCAGATGTGGTACTAATTACAGTTGTCCCAGGACAGGGATCCAAAGACAGCAGAGTAAATGTATTGTTGTGGTTTAACCCCAAGCTGAAACCAGGACATCTACTCTACTCTGTGTTTTAAATATTTAAAATGAAAATGTAAACACAGTAAGTACATTTTTCAAAGTAAAAAGTTTAAGTAGCCAAGTGAACAGCAGAAAACAAGTGATTTAGGAAAAGAAACAAGGGGAGTTGAACGGGCAAGTCAAGAGAAAGGGGAAGACTCTATAAAATACTTACTGCAGTTTTCCTGACAGTCTGGGTGACACTTTTGTAAGAAAGTAAAACTAAACATCTTTAACCAAATTCCATTCTACAGTAAAGTACGAGCAATTCCCAAAATTGAGAAGTCTTGTATGCACCAGTCAAGGGTAGAATAAGCAACAAGTCTATTTCACTTATTTTGTTTTTATATATCTTGCTGTGGTACCTCCCACATGTGCAGAGAAGGGCCCTGGAATGGTCTGAACTAACAAGTGATGGGAAAACCAAAACAGGTGACTAAGAGTACACAGGATGTAACACAGAATGAGGAGTAACACAATCTTTAACAATAAGAATGGTGTGAAAAGACATTTTTGAAGGAAGTAAGGGCAAAAACTGCTATGGTTCAACATGTGCTTGTCTTGTTAGGCATCACCTGGTGAGTGAGAGTGTCATGGAAACAAAAAAAAGGCAACATTATGTGAAGAAAAATAAAAGACAGCATTAGAAAACGTGAACAACTCAGGCATCAACCAAGACAAAACAAGCTGAAGAGAAACTGAGCATTATACTGTCACAGAGTAGGGAACTGTTATCACAAAGTCAGAAAGCAGGGTAGAAACAGAATTTGGGTTTTTTTCAGTAATTTCAAAACTTATAAGAAATAGCCGGAGGAACAAAAACCACCCAGCTGTAACCTGTTTAATAATAACAACACTGTTAAACACTCAAAGCATGAACAACAGCACCCAGTCAAACACACTGAAAAGAAAGGAAAAATAGTGAATGGAACTGAAACGACAGCAGGAGAGGTAGAGAGAAAAGTGAAAATAGTTAAAGAAACTAAAGCTGATTAGAACATACGTTTTTCTGAACTATGGATCTAAAGAAATGGAAGATTTGAGCCTTATCTTTTCACACTGAACAGTATTATCTGGGAGGCAGAAGCATGGCTGGGAAGGGATCTACTGGAATGAGATCTGGTTATCAATACAAACGTTTTATGTTAATTGTTTCAGTTGGTTAGGTTTGTTTGGGATTTTTTTAGGATTACCGAAAGAAAGGGCACATTTTTAAAAATAAAATCTCATTGTTCCTATATTAATGAAAGAATGTATTAAAACTCATACTGAACACTGTTAAAACATTCAAGAAAATGTACTTTACCTTTGCTTTTCCTTCAAGGGCTCCAGTTCCAGCATAAATTTTACTGACAGAATCACCATTCACAGACCACATGGATCGGAAAACTTCCTGAAAGCGAGTAACTAACTGAGGCTTCTCAGCTAATCCTAACACCTCCAGCTGTTTTGTTAGCATCTGCAACAGGTGAAGACAGTATTTGCAAAAGAAAAATCTTTAAATATATTTATTGAAAGGCACATTGTATTTTTTCAGCACATATGCATAAACAAACTCTAATCCTTGGTTTATAATGTATCATTCTGAACAAACAGTCATGGTTGAAAGGCTGCATCATACATTTAACTTCAGCACCAGCACTTTGTTTTCTTTTGAAGATAGGTAGTAATATAGGAAAATAATTACATGGTTGACTTATAAATATTTTCATCTAGAAATTCACCAAGCTCAGTAAAAAAGTTATTTTCAAGAGCTTTCAAAAAATCTTTAAAACCTTGAGGTGTCCAACAGCAAGAAAAAGGAGCCTAAAACAGTGAAAACAGAATGACAGAGGCAAAATTTTGAGGGTTAGCCAGGAGTTCAAAAAAGATACAAAAGGAAAGTTGCACAAAAAATTATGAAGAATAAACAAGATGCTTCAGAAATTGGGTGCTTGTTCTTATAATTTTCGGTGGTCATCCAGAGTTCAGTACTTTTTATTTGAAATATCTACCATGCTAAAAAAAGTAAGCAGAATTTTAAAATTAGATAAGCAGCTCTTTGAGATTTACCATTTCCCTTCTTATTAACCAGCTTTATACTTTTAGCTCTCATATTTTAGCTGAAATCATAATTAAACCATAATTTAGTCCTCCTCACTGAAAAATATGGCACACCTAGTCTAAAAAAAAAAGTTGTATTTATCCAGTTCTTAAAAGGTAAGAAAGGAAAAAAAAGAACTGCAAAGCTAAGTTTGACAAATAAGTACTATACACATTGTGTATAAAGATTTATTCTTATGCTGCAAACCCTTGCGTTAATGCAGCAGCAAAGCACTACATAATCCAGAATCAGGTGTTTGTTCTATAAACAGTTCTCTCAGAAATTCCTCTTACAGATGCTAAAACAAGAGTGTTTCAATTATATAAAATAAAAGAAAAACATAACAATAATTCTTTTCCTTATTTTGACCTTACAGCACTCATGATTTTTCATTTTTAAACATGCTGAGGATCTTTAGAAGGCAGAACAAGGAATGCACCACACTATAAACCCAACTGCCATCTGTGAAACATGTTAATTCACTTTTCCTAGGGAAGCTAATACTGCTTTTACAGCCTAAGTGGCACAGAAGCATCAGCTGGACATGGTTTTCCTACCTCTAAGCCAAGGAAAGCCTGGACGCTGTTCGTTCTATCCAGACAGTCCAGGCAGTTGGTTCTGACAGTACCAGTCTGGGTTCTGTGCCAAGGACAATGGGAGACAGAGAGAGAGAGAAAACAACTGAAATAACTCATTTAACACAGACTTCCTCAAAAAAGACAGGGACATGAAGATCTGAACCCAGACAGTGTATCAGGGTATTGTCAGTTCCTGCCATCACAGAGACGTTTAAAAACACATCAGGACTAGAGGGTGAGATCCCAACAGCAGCACTGTTCACTGTATGCAACATTTTCTGCAAATAACATCAGACTTTCTGCTTCAGCTTTTTGCAATCCTCCTTGTTTGCTTGGTTAAAGTGTTATGCAGGAAATAATTCAGCTAACACACTTCCCAAGAATCTCAGAGAGAAATAACTTTTGTTAAAACGAAAAAAATAGAGACACTTCTTAGATCTGTTTAAATAAACTAAAAGTAAGAAGAATTTGTGACAAAACTAAAGCAAATTGCAACCACTCATTACTTTCTCTATCCTCCCCAAATAAAAATGAAAAATAAGCCTCTAGGGAGGTTTGAGGCCCTCAGAACTGCAACACTTCCTTTAGGAGAAGCCCAGTAACTCCTGCTGGAAAGCTTCAGAAGGATCATGGCAGATAACATCAATTCCGATTACTCTCCCAATGACCCCCCTCCCCCCCCTTACTTCTGTCGTTCCCACCCCACGCTTTGCCCAATGAAGTTAGTAAGTTTCAGCACATGGACTTGGAGATCTAACCATAAACCATAGCAAGTTTTGAACACCTTTCTCCAGGTTGTTTTTTTTTTTGCATTCCTATCTCCACATTTGATTTGGAATACAAAAAAAGCCTGACATTCCCCAAAGGAGATGGTCTGTGAACTCATAAACACTACTACTGTTTCTTTTTTAATGCAATTCCTGGAGTCATCACAAGCCACAGCCTATCTGGTTTTTGGTCTGCTGCCAGTTTTTTTGATGTGTGATTATTTGTATCTCCATCAAGACCAAACACTGCCCTCCCAATCCAAAGTGTCACACCATTTTGACAGCTTTTTGGAGGATGGTTAGTGACATTTTGAGCAGCAGATGGGGGACCTGAGCACCCTCCAATTAAATCTAATCCTATTACGGCCTACTAAAGCCTATTCCTCGGGGATCTAGTCTCACAGCCAGGCAAGAGCACAGAGTGGCACTGGAATGCTCTTCTCCTCTCCCCCTGCATGAGGCACAATCTCCTCATCACTCAGCAACTATCTCAGGAAGAACCTCGTGTGGAAGGGAGAAGAGCAGGAATGCTGCCTGTTTCTAGCCCAGCTTCCCTTTTCCTGCTGAGACAAGCGCAGCCTTTGCTCCAGGAACAAGGACACAAGTACAGAGCCGGACAGAAATCAGGCATCTCATTTTAACTTTGAGAGAAAGGAATCACTCAAATGGGGAATCCAGGTGCAAAAAGATTCAGAAAAGGACTGCACTGAACATGAATTTTTGCAACATACAGAAAACTGTGTTCCATCATTGAGGGAAATGTTATACTGGAAAATGGAAAACTCTTCATTCTTTGATCTGACAAGAAAAAGGACAATTGACCATTTTCTCTAAATGATGAGGTCAAAGGCCTGAAATTAATTCTTGTCCCTTTAATGTCTCAGAAAGACCTTCTATGAAGATTTTTAGAGTATACTCAGAATGAGACAAAATTTTAATAGTGTAAAATAGGTGACTCATAATTCAGCTGTTAAGCATCATCTTGGATACAATAAAACACAGTAACAGAAGTTACCCTTTCTCTTAATTTTTCTCTCTTTTATCTTCTTGCCAAGGGGTGGAACTCTAGCATCACAATTTAATTTGTGGAAATATACAGAAGTTATGCACACAAACCTTTTCACTTCCTTTCCATCAAAATAAAAAAATCCACACTCCAAGAATTTCTGGACTTGAGGTTTAAGCACACTGTGCAGTTTTTCTGCCTTTCCACCTTTAACCATCTGATGATAGTCAAAGTTCACCATTTTGATATCAGCTGAATGTTCAGATGCTTTCAAATGGCTCTGCCATTGTGAAAAGAGAATAAGAACATGTAAATATACCACTACCTGAACACACAGTAGTATGAGCTAAACAAGAGGCTATATATGTTTTAAAGGCTGGTTTATTAGTCATCTTGTCTATTACATGCTTCCTTTTAGGTAAAAGTTTCCCTAATATCCTGTGAAAAATCCTGAAGTGATCACACATTCTGTCTTGGCAAAGTGTTGGGCACCTGGGAACACTGCTGTCTCCTACCATGAGAGCAAATATCCCAGTGAATGCCCTAAGATATTCTATGGCTATTGACATGTTCTCTGGCTTCACACAGAACTTCTCAAACTGTCAGTATTTACGGACTGCACCGTGACAGTTATCTCTCATGTAACCAGTGGGAATTAATGAAAGTGGCCAATTACAGTTAACATTTACTGAACAAGCATTTCCTTTTAATCAGTTCTCATGTTTAAATTAATCATCAATTTGTGAGTTTTAAAAAATATTAAGAAACATATCCATTAATTCCAAGAGAAACATATTTGAAATGAACATCACAGTATTCAATATCACAAAATATCATTTTTCACCAACTTTATAGTGTAAAAAATATTTATGTTTTCATAACATGAAATATGAAAATGACTGAAAATCCCTCAACATTGTCTATGTAGATGTTACAATTTTTCAGCACAGTAACCAATCTGAACAGAATCAAACACGAATTCTATAAAGAGCTTTTAACTACTCATTTCACATTATGTATCTTAAGCAGTGATGTTATGATAAACCCAATTTGAACTGTCCGTGGCAACTGCTCCAGAGCACAGCATTCCTGTTTTGGTTTTCAAGGCTCTATAAGAGCTTCATTGCAAACAAGCAAATTCCAAGGATATGCACAGTAAGAGAACTGTCCCACTCACCTGAAAAGCTTTGCTGAGCATGTGCTCCCCTTCTTTTGCCCCAAGTAGATTTACAATAATTTGCTTGCCATATAAATTTTTAAGAGTTTGGAAATGCCTGTTTACAGAAGAAAAATTCCAGTCATCTTCTGGCATGAAGAAAATGAACAGAAACTACTGCAACACCAACTGAGATGCTGCAAAATATTTCAGTATAAATTTAATTCACACTTTTCAACAAAGCACTCGAAGGCATAAGCAATGCCCAGAGAGTTCCCAGCTTTGCTGAATCCCACGTTTTTATAGACAAAGCCTCCTTTTTGGAATTATACATCCCATCTCCGTGATGCAGCATTTATCAGAGACCTGTAGTGCACTACCAAAAACTGAAGATGTTCTTTCACCTGTCAAAAGCTGGTGCGTTTGCCTCGAAACCCCTTGACATTCTGACACGATGGGATCCCACCTATGACATGAAGATTTCAAAAAATTATTTGTCTTGATTTGAGTAAATGTTTCAGCAGTTCTATTACCAAATGCTGATATGTCTGAAGAACCTGGAGTCCCTGTGAGGTATGAACTTTTTTAACCTTTCCTTAAAAATTGTGTCACAGCAATAGCTGCTGAGTCAGTCCCTCTTTCATGAAAACTGGGATGAAATTATATTACAGTAACTCTTCATCCTTGACTTCTTGAAAAGATTTCTCCCCAAGAACAATTCAGAAGAAAACAGCCTCTTTGGATGCCCTTAGACAACCTACTTGAAATAGGAAAAATTCAGAACTTTAAAGAGAAAACACCTAAAGAGCCATAGACATTCAAAGCATCTGCAGAGCAGCATTCAGAGACTTGAAAGAAGCAGGCTTGGTGAGTCACACCACAGCACTAACTTGCTCCCAAAGGATCACCTCATCCTGACAGGGAGCTGTGCAGAAGAGCCCAAAGGCTACTGTATTCATGTCTATTTAAACATGTTAAGAATTACCTGTATAATTAAATTTATCTCCTGCTTACCTGCAGGCCTGGCTGTTCCCAAAATAAAGGAACAGAACCTCGAATCTGTATGAAAGATGACACAGAGTCATCTAAATATATCACCTGTTAAGAAAAAAGGCATGGTGTTAATAGTTACCACAGTGTAATGTTTTAAGTTTCTTAGACTTAACTAAACATGGAGTAAGTAAAATATTACATATTCCATACTAAAAGCTGAAACATTTATTATGTTTCCTAGACCTTTTCTATCCCCTCTGCATAGGGGAACTTAAAAGAAGTTGTGGCACTCTCATATTCCCTCACAGGATCATGATTCACAATGTGTAAGGAAATACAGTGGGCTTTTATTATTTGGACCTGAATAACTCCTGTGTTATGAGTAAGAGGTTTTAAACAACTTCCTAAGACTTTCAGTTCAGGAGGCTCAAGGGAAGCACAGCCACCCACAGCAGTTCAGCTCACGGATAACAGTTTCTTAAGCTACTGCAACCCAGACACATGTGTGCCCTTACCCTAAGCTACACTAAAAACCATGATCATCAAATTATGTAACCTACTTAAGACTCCTCATTTAGCACCAAAGGAACTATTCCAATACCTCTTGGTTACAGGCTTGACTTGTGATCTGTTGATTTAGAGCAAAAAATCACACCATATTTGTGCTTACACTGGCTTTGTCAGCCACACAATGTGCACTGCTGCTTAACATACCTGCTCTGTTTCCACGAAATTAGCAACATGACCATCATCATTTGTTCCCCGCACGTTAAATCTGGTGCCAGCCCGTTCACAGCTCAGTCGTGAAATGAGACAAGCCTTTGCCTGCTTGTGAGCTGCATAAATTGTCCTTATTTCCACTCCTCCACACATAAGACGTAGCAGCCAGTCATCACAGTTCACACCGTAATGCTTCAGATGTAAATGCAGTGACTGGTTCCTATCAGGGAAAAAAATAATCATGAAATAACTGGGAGAAAAGAAAATCCAGCTCAAACTGTTAAACCCATTACTAACTCCTTATATTTTACACCTACTAGCACAGATAAGAACAGGAAAATAAGCATGCTATCGTTTTGTGATATAACTCTTATTTAAATACACCTGAAATAGTAAAGTTTACCAGAGAATAGCTTAAATATTTGCACAATAAGAATATGGGGTGAAGTCATGAATTTTAATAACCTTAAAAAATAACCCTTATAGCTCCTGCTTATCAAGCAGCAAAAACCAACACTCAAAGCTTGTTTACATTTCTCTGCTCAGCCTTACTTTAAGAAGTCAAAGATTACAGACTCTGCAAAAAGCAAGCCAGAATTCCAACAACAGGGTTACTTTCTCTGGTGGGTAAAGCACCATTCAACTTCACAGCACCACAAAATCAAGCTAGAGAAAAATTCTTGTGAATATACATTGATTATTTCCATTATATGTCACTATATTGCATCACTTCCCAGAGAAACTTCCAGGAATAGATTCACAGCCAACTGACTATCAAATTTCTGAAAATACCAATTTCAGGGTTAAGTGTTGGCACATTATATACTGCAGCGACAAACAGCAAGGTTCCTACAAGTCCTGTACATCTACCATCAAGAGAGTAGTGTTTTTGAAGACCTGAGCCTATTTTCTGTCTTAATACACATATTCTGTCTTATACTTCATTTGGATCAGATTCTTCTACCTGACCAAAACAGTGGCAGAGTAGAGAAGCATTAGCTCATATGCCAGAGCTGGTTTGGTGTCTTGTATTTTGGACAGAAGAGAGGGAGGTTGTAGCTTTTCACATGTTCTAACAGAATATTGTCAAGTTTTCAGTGCCCTTCCAAGGTTTCATGGACACACAGACCATTTTTAACAAAGGCTGAAGAGAAGGGAGAAGAATTTCTCACATGACAATGTGTGTATTTTCAGCATTATGTAAGCTGCTTATTGGAAGGAACAGCAGCATTCCTTTTACCAGAAATTTTCTGTGTGAAAACCTATACTTTATTCAAAAATACCCAGTAAAATGATCACGAGTTCAGTAGCCAAGCAAAGTGCACTTTGCAGCAGAGCCTACCTGCTAGGTCAACAAAATCAGCAGTATCTATTTGCTGTAAAATAAAACTTTTAAAGTGCTTCCATACGTTGGAAACCTGATTGGAAAATGTATACAAACACCATGCCATTTTAGAATCCAGAGTGTTCAAAAACAGGATCTTTTTTTTCTTTACGGTTTCATTACCACACTTGTTAAAAAAAGCTGACACACTTGACGAAGAATTATCAGGCACCAAAACTGAAACACAATGTCACTGCAACTGTTAAGACCAAAGTATAATATCAGCAGTGAAAATCTGTGTCTTCCAACTAAGAAACTCCAAGTGGCCATGGAAACATTCTATCACTAGTAACATATTTATGCCCTTAGAGTAATTCTATTGTATCTCATCAAGATTTGTGGGAGAAAGGTGTACATGTGAGAGCTGGAAAAGACAAGGATAAAATCTTGCTGTAGAGGGATCCATTACTCTATCTAATGCCTGCTGAAACAACTGTGAACTCACCAGAAAAACCTGTTGTCAGTGGTGTGCTCCTGCATGCCACGGTGAGCACTGAGACTCAGGTCTAGACTGACACCAGTTGCAGACCAGGCAAAATAGAAGTTTCCTGAGTTCAAGACTTTGCGCACTTCTGAAATACGATCCTCGTCTGTTGGGTCAACTCGCAGCGACACAAACTCTGTGGAAGTGACTCGGAACACTTCAGAGTCCTGAATCTTTCCCACAGACATGCACCCTGTCACTAGAACCAGGTAATGCAATAGTGTGTCTCCTGTAAAACAAGAAAAGGCACAGGTCAGAAAACGGGTCTCAGCTCAGTGGGGTGTGGATACATTTACATGCTCAAAGGCACACAGACAACTTCTGCTTGCCTGAAAAAAGTACAAAAAGAATCAACACCAAGAACATGTTCCCAAGTTCTACAGAAGAAAAAAACCACAAACAGGAAACTATGCTGCAAAGAATAAGGATTGTGAAAAAGGAAGTTATTTTTGCCCCCTCTCTCATTTCTGGGAGTGCTCCGAACTTGTAAGCTACGCTACCAAGAAAAAAAACAAAACAGAAAAAATAGAAAAAACAAGCCCAGTTTCTGTTACAAAGATCCAGTTTTACAGGAGCAGCACGGCTTTCTTTTCCAAATGAAAAGTTTCACATATTTGACTCACCAAGGTTTAATCTTAGCACACCCAAGAGCCCATATGCATCCATGACTTTGGAGTAGGTATTCTTGATTGTATCTTTTTCTGCAGAAGCTGGGGAGATAAAACATAAGATATGATGCTGTGAAAGCCCCTACACTATGGCAGGAAGAAGGAGCCACTCCAAACTGAAAACCCAAGGGACTACAAAAGCAGTGCTTATGTGACACTTCTGGAAAGAAATCAAAATGTATGAGCATATGGCACTTGTATAATGGAAAAGGAGGATCTCATGACAAAGTACAATCATGCTATGTTTTTAAGTAACTTGTAAAAATTCTAAGTGATATTAAGGGAGAACATTGACATTTTTAACAATATCATCTCTTAATATAAAAAGCATCTACAACACAGGCAATTAAGATCCATGAGAATGTCCTTCTCTCAGGCGCATGGTGTGACTTTTGGGGATGGTCCAGTAAAGGGCTAAGGGTTGGACTCAATGATCTTTCTCGGTCCCTTCCAACTCAGCATATTCTGTGATTCTAAAAATGCTGCTTTTTTATTACAAAATTATCCTTTTCCTCCAAGTACAAAACTCTGATGTGGCAGTATTATCTTCAAAGAAGTAAATCAGATTTTAGGTACATTTCAAGCAAAGCAAAACTCTGGCAGGTCCACAAAAAAAATAAAATAAATCTCTTAGATTAAGAAAACACAGTTTTCAGAGATGGCTTTGAAAAAGCACAGTTTTCACAGATGGCTTTGAAAAATGCACTCTGCAGAAATTAAAGTATATCTGCCATTACTCACCTTGGAGTTATTCTAACACTTTAGCCCTTTAATCAGCACTCAAAAACCAGGCCCACAAGCTTGGCATCAGAGCCAGGTGAGAGATGCTGCAAGGTAGCATGATCCAGCTTTGCCACTGGATCTACAGGGGTCTGAGTCAACAAGGATCAGCACTGTCTCCCTCCACAGAAATTATCTGCTCATTTTCATTCTGACACTAAAAAAATCACCTAAAAAATGACCTAGAGAGGAAATCAAATTGCCTACTGCCTGGCATACTGCTATGCTCTCTTTCACATTAGCTATATGTTACTTAGAATAAAAAGGCTGTATTTTATCTAAAATTGCTCTTCCTAATGACTATTCCCCAAGCTCAGCATAGCTCTGCCTGTGCACAAGCCCATCCCTTCTGTTCAAATACCTGCCAGCTCTCTTATCAAAGTGAATCAGGAAATCCAATAAAGATGAAACAATTATTTAACCACAGCTTGAAATCTAACCACATTCAATGTGTTATTAAGTGGATTTTTAAGAAGTTTCTTTACCTATTTGTACTGACACCCTGTATTCCTGTAATACAGGTGCTAAAGATAAGAGACTTACAGCAGCATGAGGATTTATTTCCAAAGTCCTCTCCCAGAATAAATGTTAAGAACCCTCAGTCAAACTAAACATATTTTGTCAGCATCACCAAACCATGCTTTTCTTAACCAGAAAACCATCAGGATGGAAAGAACTTGTAAATTTCAAAACCTGGTTCTTTCAATCCATTTTTCAGTAAGGGTTTAGTGATACCAATGTAATCTTCTAAACTCAGCTTTGGTAACCAGAGAGCTTCCACGTTCTTCCTCCACATTTCAAATTACTAATGAAAGATGAGGTTTAGTTTCAAACTTCTTGCAGGACTTTTCTTCAAGGTGCCTGCCAGTATTCAATGACACTTCAGAACAATGGCTTTCCTGTCTACGGTGGATTTATTCTCTTTTTCCATTGCAGAAAATGCCAGTTACCCTTGCTAAGCCTTAAAAAGTAAATTAAGTAATGTGGGCTTTGCAAACTCAGACCAGCTAAAAAGGGCCACCCCTAAGAAAGCACCAAAGGGTTGTGAAAACAACTAAGTGGAAATAGAAAAACGTACTGCAGACAGTCAATTATTATTTTCTTAACAAAGCACCCAAGCACCAACCAAAAGCATTTCATGTGATGTTTTTCGGTTACATGTGGCTTAATTCAGAGTGAACTCAGCACAGCTTTTCCACAGTGATCATATAAGTATTTCTATCTGGCATTGCCTGCACTTTTCCCAACTTTTTTTTTAATGCCAAAATTCACATAGGAAAACGTCAAACAGGTTTGCCCTGGCTCCTGCTCATCCACCCCCAGGCTCCTGCTTTTATGGCAATGCACAATAAGGAACTTCCCCACCATCAGGAGTGTTACAGTATCAAGAAAAAGCACTTGAGATTTCTGAAAAACAAGATGAAATCAGGAAGAAGACACAGCTCCACCAAACTCCTCCCCATCCTCTTTCATTTGAACTGGGACAGTCTCCCAAGGGACCCTGCCAGTCTCCTCAACAGGCCAAAGTCTGTCCCCCAGAAGCCCAAGCCAGTTCTACCACCCTCCTCTTTACTTCTCCAAGAATTGAAAACCTTTTACCTTTTAACAACTTCTATTTAGCAATACCAAAAAAACAAAACAAAACACCAAAGAACTCCACAAATTCACAACACTTTTGATGTAGTTTTCAAGTCAAATTGAAATGCATTCTTGTAGAAAGCAGCAAGGTCCATTTGCAGTGTCACAAGAAAAATAATTTCAAGTCAACATTTATTAAAAATTAACAAGTCACAGTATGTTAAATGTGCATTTTAATAACCACACCTTATAAATCATGGACTCATTTAAAGGCCACTGATTCAATTCTTTTAAAGACAGTATGTCAGCCCTCCCGTGTTACACAAATGGAACCCCAATCAACAATCCTGTCTTTAGGATAACTTGGTTCCACATTTATGTATTCTGCTTAATTCCAGATTAGAAATGAAGTTTTCACTTTTAATGACTATAAAGCTCAGATCATGTTAAAGTTACCATGTAGGCTTTCTATATTTACGTTCTCTTCTTGGTGAGTTCACAGAATGCCATGACCACACATTTTAAGTTAGTGGCTACAACTTCCAGCATAGAATATGGGACTCTGAGCAGGGAACAAGGACACAACATGCAGTTCTTTCAGGAACAAGACTTCTCATTTACATCAGATAAGAAAAAGTTTGTGCTGCTCTCACTTCAAAAAGTTTAAAATCTGAAAAACGTATGAACTATTCTTACACAGTTTGGTTTTGAGCTTTTAAGACTGAGGTTTTCAAGCTTTTTCAAATTAGGATGGTTAAACTTTCAGGATTTGAATTTAACACTTGAATATTACCACACAGGCAACATTAGAATCAGAGTGAAGTCACCACTTTCATTTATAAATTAATCAACCAAAGAAAAGTTTACCACTTTTGATACTTTTAACACCTTTTATTGACTGGGTCAGCTCAAGATACTGCAGTCTGAGGGGGTCCTGCCAACTTGCTTCTCAAGACCTTGCAAGGGCATTTGGAATTAAATGTGTGGGAGAATTTTCTTTTTAAGAAGTGGTATGAGTAGCAGTGCTAACCATGAACACCAGATGCCTGCTGCACACAGGTTACTACAGCTCTACTTCAGCCCCACAGAAAGCACAGGGTGAGTAGTGCCTCCTCCTGCTCACACCTGCTCTGCTCTCAGCTCTGCCATGAGACTGGAGGCCAAAGATGTGCACAGCACTCCTGCTCTCTCCACTCAGTGCTTTCCTAGGTGACAGAACATTCTCAGGAGTAAAGGCAGTTCCCCCCTCCTTTTGGGATGACTCACCAGCAGGAACAGGGAGAGAGAACACACTCCTATCCAGTCAATGAAATCTTTACAGGTAACATACCTGATTAGAGTCCTACTTTAAGGAATAAATATACTGTCCATTTCATATGGCAAATTAAAAAAAAAAATCTACAACATCCTCCCAATTCTACACAAATCAGTAGTGAAGGTGTTGATATTCAAACTCAAGTGCTCTCATCACACCTGGAGAAGCAAGCTGGCAGAACCTCCCTCAGACTGCAGTATCTCGGGCTGACCCAGTACCACAAGTGTGTCAACAGGAGAGGGGTTAAATATATAAAGGCGGGCTCAGATGTTTTGGCCACAGCTGATCCACACAGGGCACTTCAAGCAGAAGCATGGCCTGGGCTGCTCCCACATTCAGACAATAATTACACAACCACCTCTGAACTATCCCCTTCAATTCTCTTCCTGGCTTCCCTCTGATTTTGTTGACTGGAACAACAACACATGGAGCACTCACTGAAAATCACCCACCATCTGAGCTGTGCAGCATCTCATACCCAGGTCTAACTAAACCCTCTGAATCATCATCTTGCAGTGGCTCACCGAGTGCACAGAATATGAAGGTTAACAGAGTTATCCTTTCCTCAGCAAAATGACAGTTGTTCTTTGAGATGACATTTAAAGGATCAGTAAGCTTTCAGTTCTTTCTCTTAGCCCATTTCAAAGACAAATTTCTACACATGGATATTCTAGAGGTGCTGTTTACTAAGGCCTTCAGAACTGAGACACAGAATGATTTTTAATGGTAAAGTGTATTTCACTAGGTTGTGCACATATGATACATTCTACATACTGGTAAGAACTATGATCAGGTATATGGTTGGATACAATTTAATCTCCAGTATTTATTAAAATATTTGGAAAAATGTCTTACAATTTGAGATCGGAATTGCCAATTTTTGTAGTTTAAAAACCCAGAAGAAGCTTGCAACCGTTTAAAGTGATACTGTTATGGATTTAAACTCATATATGCTTGCTCGGACTAGCTTTTTTATCTGTTCACATAGATTTTAAACATGTGGGAAATTTTCCCCAAGGAACAGTTTTTCATTAACTGTGTCTTTTATTTGTACCAATACCTGGAAGTTTGTAAGGCTACAGACTGGAATCTTCTGGCTGGGTTCTGTGGCACAGCATGGCAAGAGAATGGAGAAGTAGCACTTTACAAACCTTCCCTGAGCACTAATAATTGTACTCCATTAAATAAGTATTGAAAAGAAATTATACCAGACATGAATAGAAAGGAGAAAAAGAGGAAAAAAAATCCTGAGCTAGGGAACTCCTGGGCTTTTTCTGCTGTTAGCTTGGAATTTTGATCTTCCAACTACTTGAAAAAGTTTCAGTACCTAAAGAATTTAGGGAATTAAACAGTAATTAAATAGAGAGAATTAAAGCAAAATGCCACTGCTAAATATTCATTGGGAAACTATGTTCATGTACCAGATAGAAAAAGAGTAAGCAGCTTCCTTAGTAAGGTTACTGAAAACAATATTCAGAGTAACTATTTCCAGCTGAGTATGAATGTTTGCTATGCTGCAACCTACCAATTAGAATTCCAAGGACAGTACTTTTACAGATTAATAACATCCTATCACTAAATACAGAACATAAGAAGAGAGAGGCTTTCAAACTTCCTTCAGTTTGGTAAAGCACCCCTTGTTCCTGACCTGGACCATCATACAGTCACAGCTACCACGTCAATCACCACCAGGCCTCTAACAGGGAGTAGCTAAAGAGAGGACTACTTCCATGGTATGAAAGCTTCCTACAAAAGAGTCAAAACCAAGCTTAGAAACCCTGTGCAACCAGGTGCTTTGACTTCCTGAAGAATACTAACCAAACAATATTTTAAAACCCCATGTAGAGGTTTCATGATTCTCATCTGCACTTCTCAGCATTCACCAACAAAAAACAAAAAGGGGAGAAGGGAAAAGGGAAAAGAATTTAAGGGAAATATTTCATGCACTTATCACTTAAAACATGTAAAAATAACTTCGCAATGCAAGGCACCTTGCTCCAAATATTACTCATTTTATTACAAGACAAATCAATACAGAATCTCAAGACAGCTTAAAAATACAGGGGCAAAACAAAACTGAAAATCAAAAAGCCATAAAAATGATACAAAATGAGATAAATTAAGATGATATAGTAGTTAGGAATATAGAATTTATTATGAAATACAACACAGAATTAAATTGTCAATGATTTATCACATATTCAAAAGAAGGTTGTTCAGAAGCAAAGAAATAAGCAGATGTTGGAAGCAATTAGAACATTTAGTGGACATGAAAATATACATGCACGATGAAATGCAATTAACTGTGCAGAATTCTCTTTCAACAGATGAAGGCAAGAAAATGTCTCTCTTTCTTTTCCCATTTAAATCAGAAGCCTTTCCATTAGCAAACAGGAAAACAAAATAGTTGCTTCTTTATATTCCACAAATAACCAGCTTACACTATGTCACGTCTGCCACCTTTCTACGCTGTAGTTACCAAAACAGATGGACTTACAGAGCACAGCCACAGCTCCAGATTCAAACATGAGACATTCCTCTCTGTTCCTAGTTTCCACGATCACGCTGAAGGGAAGTGGATCCAGCTTTTGATAGACACGGTATCCTTTACTGAAAGCCATTTTGCCCCGACCACAGGCAGTCCTGTCCAACATAAGATGATGTTAGTGAAACCTCCTTGTGCTTCTGGGTACTGCAAAGCAGGTCTAACCTGCATCCTGTCCCAGGGATTTTATGAGTTTATCAAACAACAACAAAGAGACTTGCTCCCTCATTCTACCTCATGAGACTTATTATATCTTATGTTCCAAAACAAAAGTAAGGATTATCTAAAGACGGCATAACAGTGTTTCAAAACCAGAATTACTCAGGGAAACACCTTTAAAAATAATGAATTTTTAAAAGCTGCTTGGAGACCAGCAGGATTTCATAGAATTCTAGACTGGTTTGGGTTCAAAGGGACATTAAACCCCATCTAGTTCCACCCCTAGACCAGGTTGCTCCAAGCTCCATCCAGCCTGGCCTTGAACACTTCCAGGGATGGGGCAGCCACAGCTTCTCTGGGCAACCTGTGCCAGGGCCTCGCCACCTTCACGGGGTCTTCCCAGTATCTAATCTAAACCCATTCTCTTTCACTTTAAAACAATTCTTTTTTTCACTCTCTTTGAGTTTAAAGAAATTACTTTCACAATACTTAATAAACACGATTTCTTCTTGGGAAAAAGAAAAAAAAGAGAAAAGAAAAAATAAGCTTTTCCAGCCCGCACCAATATGGAAGAGTGGCAACTACCTTAATCATAAACTAATGCCTAAAGCAGAGGGTAGGCTCTGATTATTATATCTATTTTACTGAATCTGACCTCGTACAGAAAGATTAACCCGCCAAAACATTTTAAAAGATTGTACAAAAAAAGTTAATCTATTGTCAGAGGGGGTTTTCCCCTTTTTTAACTGAAAGCAGGGTTTGGTTTGGATTTAAACCCTGCCCTGCAGCGGCTGAACCATCGCAGTACCACAGCAGTGACGCTGCCCGCCAGCCACAGGGGTGAGACTCCAAAAACAATCGTTAAAGAAGCAAAACCCCCACGCAGCAAGACATTACACAAACGCGAGATTTTAAGGGCTGAAGGTCAGGAAACACAGCGCAGGAGGAGCGGGGGCTTGTGCCCTCCCTTGGCGGCCGCTCCGTGACCTCCAGGGCGGGCGGGCACTTGGCGGATCGGGGCGGCCCGCCCAGCACATCCCGCGGGGACCGCCCGCTCCATCCTGCCCGGACACACTGTCCCCACGGGCCCCAGTGTCCCCACGGGCCCGCCACGGCCCCAGTCCATCCACAGCCCCCAGTCC